>OZ025289.1:32719320-33321463 GCA_964019185.1 Maratus speculifer
ATTATGGTTTCCAGTTCAAACTCTATTCTCTAATGCAATCACAGAAACACTTTTATGCTTAAATGCCATAAAATTGTATTTTTTTTTTTTTTTTTTTTTTTTTTTTTTAATTCTGACCTCATAATAGCAAATAGTTTTGTGTTTTCTATAAAGACAAAGGATATTTCAGAAGAAGCGACAAATAAATGTTTTAAGCCAATTTTTGGCTAGGAAATTTTATTTTGAAACACGATCATTTAAAGCCTGAGATTCAGTGCCATTTGTTAAAAAAAAAGTAAAAGCTATTTAATTCTAAACAATTTCAATAATCTTGTCTATTAATATCATACTTTTTTTAGTTAAAATTGAGTCCCAAACTCATTATAAAGTTTTACAAAGTTGAGTGAACTAAAATATTTTTACAAACAGCCTTAAATGATTATTGTTTGTAAATCGTGGCTATAAATTGAGGAAATACTAGATAAAAATGAGTATTCCATAACTTAAAAATATTAATGTTTAATCTTTTCATTATTCTTTCAATTTATATTTCCATTTTGATAAAATAAACCTTTTCACAAAATTCCATTTCATAAAAACATACACTTCATTATTTTGATTTTGTTAGATTTTAATATGCATTTTCTAAACAAAACAAGTTCACTAGAAAGCAAAAATTCAGCAGGGTAACTTATAAAGTTTTTATTAATTAATATTTTGTTCATATTTGAGTGACTAGATCTCATCTTTTGTTTTAAAATATATTTTTCACAGAAATATAAAAAAATTCACAAAAATATTTAAAAATTTATAAAAATAACTTTTGCTTTTCACAAAATGAGCCTGAGAAAAAAAAAATCTGCACCAACCCCTAAAAACTAATCAAAATAATCTTACATCCCAGATGATGGAAATTTGCTTTATTTTTCTTCTTCTTGTTCTAATTTGACTCTATTGGTAGTTTGAGCCAAATATTAAATTGATTATATTTTAATCATATTTTATATGATTTTTGCTACTTGTGTTTGATTTCTAGCATAAAAATTTAATTGAATAAATGCTCTTTTTGTTTTAAACAGAGTTCTAATGACACATATCCAACTGCAATGCACATTGCTGTAGCTATGGAAGTGGAGCTCACATTATTACCAGCCTTAAAACTGCTGCATGAAGAATTAAAAAATAAAGAACGGGAATTCAATGATATCATCAAAATTGGAAGGACTCATACTCAGGTAAGATATTCTGTATAGCTACTATAGTTGAGATGAAATCTTTAATTATTATTGTATGCATGTATAGAAGATATTGTGATTTAAAATGTCATATTTTGATTTTATGACTAAATTTCTTAGATGGGAAATTAGGGTTGATGTACTACCAATATTTTTGGGTGCAAGTCTGTTATGTGATAAACATAAGATATTTCAAAGTTTGAAAGAAAATAATTTTATTTATAAATTTGTTAATTAAAAGTCATGATTATTTGTATATTGCTAAAGTCTTAAATTGAAATTTTAGACACTATCTGGTTCAGTTTTTGAAACTAATTCTTTTATTCAGTTTACATTTAAATTAACTTGAATATATAAAATTTTAAAGTTGAGTACATAATTAAATGTATGGCCATTACTAAATCTTGGGGACATTTTGTTTTTAAAAATTATTTAGTCTTGATTTTTTTTTTTTTTTTTTTTTTTTTAACTTAGCTAAACTTTGATAAATAACCTAAAACACTCATTATGTTCTTAATTGAAAACCTTAACTAATCTGATATTATCTATTTTTTTTATGATTGATTTTCTTAATGAGTTTTTACTTTTAATTTGAACATAAACTACATTTGTATCAGATTTCGCTTCATTTTTTGTGAGCGTTGTATAAATGAGGTAGAGCTTCTATGAAACTTTTTATTATTGTATGTTTTCCTCTTCTTATCCAGTGCTAAGTCACTTTATTGAAAATCAGGTTCATGTTCAGCTATGAGATTTATTGTAGGTGATTGTTTTATTTTATTGCTACTTATTGAGTAGATTGTCTGCATTAGATTATTTACAATTATCCAATGCTACAAAATTTCACATAATAACAATAAATTCTTTGCAATCTAGTTGTTTAACAATAAAAGGAAATCAAAAATATGCAATTTATAAAGTGCATAGTTTTTTTTTTTTTTTTTTTAACTTAAAATCCAGTAATATGATCTGTTCTGTCAGTGCTTTTCATACAGGGTGTCCAGCGAATAAGGCCCTAATTTCAAAGTTAAATTTATCAAGAAAAAGATTGATAGAATTATACAGTAAGCTGTTTGTTTATTAGCTTAGCTGTAAAAGTGTTTCACAGATGTTTTGATAAGTGAATATTTTGAAAAGATTGCAAAGAATACTTGACTTGACATTTTTCTTGTTTTAGATTGTTTGCAAAAAACGAGTTTTTCAGCATACAGTGCCATATTTTAACAATTTTTTGAACAAAATTTTTGGAATTTTGAAATTTCAAAAATATAACTCCAAAAATCATTAAACTGTGGCACTATACACGGAAAAACTCATTCTCTGCAAACAATCTAAAGCAAGAAAAGTGTCAAAACAAGAATTTTTTGCAATCAGACCACAATCTTTTCAAAATATTCACCATTCGAAACTTCTGTATAATATTTTTACAGCTTACCTAATAAACAAACCATTTATCACATAATTTTATCGATCTATGTTTTTGAGATATTTAATTTTGAAATCAGGGTTTTATTCGCTGGACACTTTGTATATTAATGATTTCATATAAGAATAATGATCCTTTCTAGATTTGTATCTTTTGCTTTGTCTTTCAACATTTTGTAAATCTCAATCATTTTCATTGAATCAAGGGCGGATCCAGCCCAACCTCCAGGGGGGGGTCAGAACTTTTGTCAAATGATTTAATGAAGCAATTTTAAAATACAGTAAATCTTGTGAAAACGGAATTCCGATAAAAAGTAGCAAATTTCGCCGATCGGGCATGAAAAAAATTGTGAATTTTGTCGATTAGGCACGGAAAAATCACGAACTTTGTCGATCGGACGCGAAAAATCTCAGATTTCGTTCATCGGGCAAGGAAAAAAATCTAATTTTTTAATAATACTTCAAAAAATTGCAAATTTTGTTCATAGGTTGCGGAAAAGTCGCCTGTTTTGTCTGTTTACCGCGCGAAAACAACGCGAATTGATCGAGCGCTGAAAAATCGAAAATATCGTCAACTGGACAATGGAAAATCGCCAGTTTTGTCTATCGGCCTTCGAAAACTCGACCTTCGACTACTGTCTGTATGTCTCTGAAAAATCGCAAATTTTGTCGATCGAGCACAAAAAATCGCAAATTTTGTATATCTGGTACAAAAAAAATCGAAATTTCGTTAATAGGGCACGGAAAACCCCCAATTTTCTCGATCACTTCGTAAAAAGCGCAAATTTATTCGATCGGGAAGGGGAAAATCGCGAATTTTATTGATTGGGGATAAAAAAAAAATGTTAATTTCGAGTTGATATGGAACGCAAAAATTGACAATTTCGTGAATCGGGAAAGAAATTATCGCGAATGTAAGTCAATTCTCTTCGTAAAAAGAGCGATTCGGGAGATTGGGCACGAAAAACTCGCGAATTTTGTCGATTCGGAACGAAAAAGCCGCTAATTTCGTTGATAGGGCATGGAAAAATCGAAGACTTTGTCGATGATGCGCGGAAAAATCGAAATTTTTTTTGAGCGGCTGCAGAACAATAGCGAGTTTCATCAGTTTATCGCGAGAAAAAAAAAATCAGATTTCATCAATTTACGGCGGGGAAAAAATGCAGATTTCATCAGTCAGTTAAGAATCGAGAATTTTATTGTTCGGTGCGGAAAAATGCGTATTTCATGGACAAGAACGGAAAAAAGCGCGAATCTCGTCAATTGGGCTCAGAAAAATCCCGAATATGGTCGATCGCTTTCGTAAAAAGCGCGAATATCGGGAACGAAAAAATCGCTTTTGGTAGGGCACGGAAAAATTGCGAATTTTTTCGATAGGGAACGAAAAAGTCCCAAATATGGTCGATCAGTTTCATAAAAAGCGCAAATATAGTCGATCGGGAATGAAAAAATCGCGAATTACGTTGATACGGCGAACAGAAATTGACAATTCCATCGATAGGTAAAGAAATTATCGTGAATACGGTCGATCGCCTTCGTAAAAAACACGAATTCGAGCGATCGAGTACAAAAAACTCGCGAATTTTGTTGATGGGGTGCGGAAAAACCGCTAATTTTGTCGCGGAAAAATTAAAAAAAATGTGAGTGGCTGCGGAACAATCGCGAGTTTCGTCAGTTTATCGCGAGAAAAAAATCACGGATTTCATCAATTTTCGGCGGGAAAAAAAGCAGATTTCGTCAGTCAATTAAGAAAAGCGTATTTGACTGACGAAGTTCATATGCGGAAAAGTTTGCATTTCATCGAACAAGAACGGAAAAATGTGCTAATTTTGTGGATTAGGCCGGGAAAATCGTGAATTTTTAAAAAAAAAATCGCAAATTTCGCAGACCATTCGTGGAAAAAATCTCAAATTTCGTCGATCACACCCAAAAAATCGTGAATTTCGTCGATTAAGCATCGAAAAATTGTGAATTTCGTGGATCGGCTTCGCAAAAATCGCGAATTTCACCGATCGGGTGCGGAAAAATTGTGAATTATGTCGATCAGGCGCGGAAAATTCCTGAATTTTCTTGATTAGTTTCGAAAAAAGCGCAAATTCTTTCGATTAGACGTTATCTTGCGTTCTTGTTTTAGCACTTTTTACTTACACTGTGCATCACTCTTTGAAGAGCTCCAGGGGGGGGTCATGACCCCCATGACCCCCCCCTTGGATCCGCCACTGCATTGAATAAATGTTTCAAATGATCTTTACCGCTCTCTCTTTAAAAGAATTTCAACAATTTTTCAAAAATAGCATTTATACAGGGCCAACACTTGAATAGTATTCCATATATAATAATTATTTGCATAATTTATGGTGTGGTCATGACTATGTTTGTTTGTTTGTTTGTTTTTTCACAAAATCCTTCTTTTTGAAATTCATTTGTAGAAATGTAAAAAACTTGTGTAACTTTTGAATAAAAAATGAGATAATTTTAACTTATAAAATGCAATTTATAAAAATTTAACTTGACATACTTTGAGAGTTTTTATTTCTTCACCTGTGCTAAAGTAGTGTTTTTAAAGTCAGTGTTTCTGTAATTAAAAGGAATCGATTTACTTTTTTTTATCTTAAAGATTTCTCTCTCTATATAAAAAAAAGCAAATCGCTGTTACTGTTTGTGATCATTTGGTATGATGTGATGATCTCTGTTTATTTTGAATTAAATTACTTGCTGAATAACAATTGACCAGATTATAAAAACAAATATTGTGACATGTATAAATTAATAATAGTAATACAAGGGATTTAATTATTAGTAGGAATATGCTCTTTGGTGATCTTCTATGATCTTTATTAATAAGTCTTCTCATTATCTGAATTCCTAGGATGCTGTTCCTCTATCACTTGGGCAAGAGTTCAGTGGTTATGCTTGTCAGTTAGAATTTGGTATTGAAAGGATTAAAACAGCTCTTCCTAGGATATATTATCTTGCTATTGGTAAATATTTGTATTATCCTTTACGATTATAGACTACTGTTATTGTGGTAACTAAGTTTACTGTATGCTGGTCCAGTTTCATAAATTCTATTTCCATCAATTTTTAAAATTCATAATTCTGCATGAAAGTACAAGCTAATTTTTCCAAAAGTTCCCTATTTCAAAAAGTTCCTACAAAAAAATATAATGCATCTTATTATAGTTTTAATACAATATTTCTACTATTTGCAATTACTTTTTTACACTGAAGAGTGTAAAATGCTCCATACAGTTTCAAATATTATTGTTAAAATTACAATTTTATGTAAACTTTATAATCATTTAGGAACCTTATATATATATATATATATATATATATATATATATATATATACACACACCTATATATATATCATATTTTAACAAAATGACTGAATTTTTGGCAATTTATTTTATATTAACTTTTATAAATGATAAAATATATGGCAGGCATATTTCTATTCCGTAGCTGAATACACTGCCAATAATGGATGATTATAAATGTTGCATTCATTTGACATTAAGTATGATACATGTGTTTGTTATGTCATCAAGTGATTTTTAATTCAACTTTTTATTTGTATTTTTGATTATGTTTTACTAATTTATTCGTATAATCTCATCGGCCAAAAAACTATCGCCAATTTACAAGATTAAATGCCAATAATGGTTGACCTTCAATGTCACATTCAATGATATTAGACACGAAATACGTTTTTAAAATGTCATCAAGTGAGTTTTATTTCGACTTCTTATTTGTATTATTATTGATGTATTGCTAATTTATTTGTTCTTTTGTTATTTAAAATAAAAATTATGTCAATATGCAAAATTTGACTATTAGTTTGACGATTTGAATAATTTGGTGAAATTGGTCAGCAAAATAACCAAGTAATACCGATATTTTTAATGAAATTGCTAAATTATTACGGTTTTTGCAAATTGAAATCTAAGCAAATGATTTTAAAGAAAAGTGGAAACTAACTTGAATATATTTTTTAGTACTTTAATGGAGCAAAAACAGTTTATCGGAACAAAATGTTTTTGTGGTAATCCTTTATTG
Source organism: Maratus speculifer (assembly GCA_964019185.1). Taxonomy (NCBI): domain Eukaryota; kingdom Metazoa; phylum Arthropoda; class Arachnida; order Araneae; family Salticidae; genus Maratus; species Maratus speculifer. The sequence goes on from OZ025289.1 coordinate 32,726,022, forward strand.
TTATCCACATTTATTTTAAACTATAATCTTGGAAATATCACTCATTTTGATGTACGATTGATTATCTTCTTGCTGTAAATTATATGGAACCGTAATCAATATGAAGTCTTTTCCAGTAAAAATTAAAGAAGTGTCAAAGTAGAATATTCTGTTCAAAATTTATGCATGGATATATATTTAGAAACTATATAAAGTCATGAGTTTCAAAAAATGCTCTATCAAAAAATTTAAAAATCATGTTTTATCTGTTAATGAATTCTAATTGTCAACTTACACTGAAAAAATACTATAATCTTCAAAAGGAATACATTATAAAATCTTGGTTTACAATGTTGATCAATGGACATAGTTACAGATTTTCAAGATTTTTCTAAAATTTTATTTTCTGGATAAAATGAGTTTTGAAACTCACTTGCTGATATATACAAATTATATTTTTTTTATTTTTTTTTTATTATTTATTTTATTTATTTAAGATTTAAAAAAAAACTTCCATTTTCTTTTTGCAAACTTAGAAAAAACCTCATTCTACTTTGCTGTTATAAAACTATAGTCTGTGTAAAAAATTATACATTGGCAGAAAGATAGGAATAAAAATGAAAATGTAAAATAAACTAAATTGTTGTCTTTATTTACTGTACAATTCTGTCATGTAACATACACTTTTCTAAGAAAATTTATCAAAATTTACCTATGCACATTGCATACTGAGTATAAAAATGAAAGATAAGAATTAAGAATTGAGTTTTCTTCAGTATTAAACATTGTATGTCTCATACATTCTGGCTTTGCATTTTCTTATATGTTTGTACTAGTTATTATACTTTTAAATTTTCTTTTTGTGTTTGTTTTTTTCTGCATTTCTCAAGGAGGTTTTTCCAAAGAACAACGTGCATGTTAGATGGTGAATATGCTTGAAAATAAAAAATATATAGTCTAAAATTTTAGGTGTATGTTATATGATGGAATCGACATTATTTTAAAAAGACATAAATAGTAAATTTAGATAAAACATTTTTGAAAATCTTTAATTCCAAATTTGCATCAGTGTTCTTAAATTATCAAATATATATATATATATATATATCTTGTGTTTTTCAATGTATGACAGACTAGCTTAGCCCAAGATCAGCTTAATTATTTTTTAATAAGTTTAAATTAGTTATACAATATAGAGCTATTATTCCAGAATGATTAGGTTCAGATATATTCCAGATAACTGGTTGGGTGTTAATGCAACCTCTATTTGATCAGATTTGTATTATACAGTATAGGATCCGTTATCCGGCGTCCCGGTATCCGGAATGCAAATCGGTAGCTTTTTTTTTTTTTTTTTCAACGATGCCGCGATCGTGCTATAGCTCGTAAATTACACAAAAATTCGGCTATGGGACGCAAAGAAAATAGCTATTACGCGTCCCAAGGGACGCAAAACATCGCAAAAAACGGCAATTCCGTTAAAAATCACGAAATAACGACTAATTTTTGGCAAATTTCGTCAAAAAAAAAGGAAAAAATAGGTAATTTCGTCATTCCCAAAAAAGACAGATTTCTCCCAAAGGACCGCAAAAAAAAAATAACAAGTATAGTCCAAAAAATCCCGATAAAAGAGCAAATTTTGTCAAAAAATCCCGAAAAACGGCAGATTTCGACAAACGATCATGAAAAAACGGCAAAATTCGATAAAAACCAAGAAAAAATGACTAATTTTCGGCAAATTTTGTTAAAAGATTCACGAGAAAATGGGTAATTTCGACACAGAATTCCCAAAGAAGGCAGATTTCCCCCAAAAGATTGCAAAAAAATAACAAATATACTCCAAAAAATCGCGATAAAACGGCAAATTTTGACAAAAGATTTGCGAAAAACGGCAAATTTCAACAAAAGATCGCGAAAATGGCAATTTTCGTCAAATAATCGCGATTAAAGGCAAATTTCTTCAAAAAATCACGAAAAAAACCAGCAAATTTTGTCAAAAAATCACGAAAAACGGCAGATTTCATCAAAAGATCATGGAAAAATGGCAAAATTCATTAAAAATTAAAAAATAACGACTAATTTACAGAAATATTTTTTCAAACGATTCGCGAGAAGATGGGTAATTTCGTCACAAAATCCACAAAGAAGGCAGATCCCCCCCCCCCCCCCCCCAAAAAAAAAAAAAAGATTGCAAAAAAATAACAAATATAGTCCAAAAAATCGCGATAAAACGGCAAATTTTGACAAATAATTTTGCAAAAAACGGCAAATTTCAAGAAAAGATTGCGAAAATCGGCAATTTTCGTGAAAAAATTGCGATAAAAGGCAAATCTCTTCAGAAGATCACGAAAAATACAGCCCATCCTGAAGCAGAATTCTTAGAAAGGGATAATGTGTTTGCAGTGTTTTTGCCTCCAAATTGTACATAACATCACTTATCCAACCATTGGATCAAGCAAGGGATTCTGAAATGTTTAAAAACTCACTACAAAAAATGACTTCTTAAAAAAAATGCTCACAGAGTGCAACAAAGGAATTGGGATAAAAAATTTCCAGAGACTCTTCACAATCAAAGATGCTTTGTAGAGTGCTGCTAAAGCATGGCAGGCTGTGGATAAGGATACACTTATCCATGGATGGTACTATCTGTGGCCATCTGTATTATTTTTTGATGACGAAAATGAGCCTGAGTTTTGAAGACTTCAAGATTTTGAAAGAGAAGCAGATTATTGCTGATCTATTGGCATATGCCAAAGGCTTTAATTATCCAGAAGCTAAATTGCTTAATAAAGAAGCTGTGGAAGATTGTTTAGAAGCCGATGATAAAATTCCTGTCACTAATCACATGACTGACAGTGAGATGATGACAAACAATATATTGATGAAAGGGATGATGAGAAGAAAAACCAGCAGAATGAAGCAGTTGAAAAGGTATCAAATGAAAAATTAGTATTTTATACCAAACAATAATTAATTTCAGGCATGCAACAGAGGAGCTACTTCCACGAGCAGCAAACCATATCTCTGTACAAAATACAAGAACAATTAGTAAAAGAGACGCACTATAAGCAAAAGACTATCATAGAAATGTTTGCTAAATCCCAATCAAAAGATTCTGTTTCAAAATCTCAAAATTAAATTTTATATGTGTGCATACTTTTTCATTTATTATATTTTTTTATTTTTTGTAAATTAATTAATAAATTAAGGTATTTACATGTAATTAGTATTCATATTTACCTATTTATTTCATTATTTATGAAATTATTTCGTGCATTTCTTATACTTACGGTAAAGTGTTCCGAATTACGGAAAAACCCCTTATCCAGAATGTCCTGGGTCCCAAGCATTCTGGATAATGGATCCTATACTGTATGTAGCTATAACAATGTTTTGATCTCAAATTTATTATTAGACTATCCAAAAAGAATCAAGTCCAAACAAGATCAGACATTAATCAAAGGTTAAAAGAAGGAAATTTATAGAAATACCCTGGAAACAAAAACTGTCCTGTTTCCACTGCATAAAAATCAAAATGCCCAATATACAGGATGTTCCAGGATTATTGGGGAAAACTTTAAGGAGAGGTAGGGAACATCACAAGGATTTAGCAACCGATGTTTGAAAATGTTTTCCTGGCATGATAGTAACAACTCAAAATACAAGAAGGGGAGAAAACAGGCGAGAACAGGGGGAGACAACAAGAAGAGAAAACAAGTTTATTATTCTTAGTGCTGAAAAGTGCTGATGAATTTGTTGCACACATTGTGTCAGCTGCTTAGGAAATCTGGGACACTCTCAGTATTTTTGAGAACATAAGATCTTCCATGTGCCATATATGTGTTTCGATGCATCATCGTTCAGGGTTGTAATTTCAAACACCTACTTTGATGACGATTCGTTGTATTTCTTTAATGTTCCTTTTTCTTAGTTTTTTGCTGTACTAAAGATAATAAACATGATTTTTTCTCTTATTCATGTCCTGTCATTCTTGTGTTTTGTGTCATCACTAACGTGCCAGGAAAGCATTTTTGATCATAGGCTTCTGTGCAAATCTGAATCCTTGTGATGTCTCTTACCTTCCCTTAAAGTCTGTACCAATAATCCTGGGACAACCTCTGTAACTAAATATTCTTCCATTTCATATCTTATTTATTTGAATCAAGTTATGTTACACATATTATAAAGTTTAATGCAATATCCATATCAATCTTGCATTTCATGACTCTCTAAAAAGTCAACTGGAAATATCATTCTGGATAACTAATTTCCAGATAAATGATTCCATACTGTATATCAGTTTCCTCCAGATTAATGCAGGATGCTGCTGTTTGGAAAGCAGCACTTTTTAAATCTTTATGGGCTCATTTTTTATTTTTGAATTCATTTTTTTATTTTTAAAGTAACTTTTAATATTTAAAATTGAGATCAGTCTTTCCAAGAAACAACAAACTGAATAGAATTTTGTTAGTATGACATTTGCATTTTGTATAATCTTATAACTGAGTATTGCTTTTATTTACTTGTTTTATTTATTAGGTGGTACTGCTGTCGGTACTGGTCTCAATACAAGAATAGGATTTGCCGAAAAAGTAGCTGCAAAAGTTGCTGAGATAACAGGTATGTACTTGCATGTACAACCTTTATTTATGTATCACAGAGTTACCTCAGTCATAAAAAATTCTTGAGAATGCCATATTTTTAGTTTTCATTTTAAAGATTTTGAAAGTACTTAAATTTTACTGATATCCATTTTTTTTTTCTTTACTTTTTATTTCTGAAGAAAGCAGTTTAATTTTAATTAACAATTTAAGCTAACAAATTATGAAAAATTAATATTGGGGAGATACCTGGAATCGATAAATTTATAAATAATTGCTTTTTACAATTTTGCATAAAAAATGTATGTAAAAATGCTGCGTTTCACTAACTTTAAATGTTACATGGAAATCCTATACTGTATAATATATTTTTCCCTTACTACATTTAAAAAATAAGGTAAATAAAAACTGATTTGGAGCTTTAAAAGCCTATAAGTTGTTTTTATTTTTATATTGAATAAAGAATAGAATCTTTACAAAATTTATATATAGCTTCTCTTTTAATAATTTTCTTTTTAACATAATGTAACATAAGTATATTATAGGCCTTTACTACTTTAAAAAATTTGTGTTTATGAAGTTTCAAGTAGTATCAATAGTCTTTTATTGTCTCCTCTCCTTTCTTTCTTCCTTTTTAATGTTATGGTTACATATTTTGTTTTCAGTTATAATATTATGTTTCAGTTATAGTATTAGTATCAGTTCAGTTATAGTATTATGTTTCAGTATAGTATTAGTATCAGTTCAGTTATAGTATTATGTTTCAGTTATGTATACTGAAGTTATAACTAGTTATAGTATATGTTAATTAGTACTTTGAGAAATTTATACTGGAGCATGCAGTTATTTTAAGAACAGAAGAACAATAATAAAAAATATATAGAATACAGTTATTTTGAGACGGTGTCTACTTACATTTAATACCAAAGAATAGCAACCAGAATTTAAAATGACAAACAAAACAACACAATTGGCAGTGTGTGCCGGTATGTTGAATCTAGAGTCACATATCACATGGAATACTTAAAATTATGTTACATTTGGAAATTGTAATTGAACTGGAATTTTTTTTTCTTTTTCCAGTTCAATTACAATTTCCAAATGTACCATAACTTGATGTGTTGTTTCATGCGCTGTGTGACTCTAGCTTTAATATACTAACATACATTGCCAATTGTGTTGTTTTGTTTGTCATTTTAAATTCTGGTTGCTATTCTTTAGTTTTATCCTCATCCTCCTCTTTTGTTAATGTATCCAAAGCTTCAGATATATTTTTTCTATCTTCCCTATGCCCATATTTACACAGCATCTAAATTCTTATATGTTTCTAAAAAGGGGGCAAGAAGTGGCTCGTAAAATTGATCTAAGAAAGAGTTGTAAAAATAGGATTTCAAGAAAATGTTTTGAAGTCTTTGAGAACTAAAAAGTTTAATTTTCTGGTAACAAGATATTTCAGGATATCATGGGATAAGGAGAGAAGTAAGTTCAGGTAAAGTAATTTTGAAAACTAGTTTGAACTAATATGAAGAGATAAAAACTTCTTAAAAATACCACAAAAATCTTGAATTTTCTAATTCAAGTTTTTTTATGGTGTGTTTTAGAAGCTTTTATCTCTTCATAAAGGAATTCTGGCATAAGGGAATCAGGTTTTGTCCTACATATGTTTTGAGTTGCAAATTCTACATTATATTATAACTAGCAGTTACCCGTGATTTCGTTCACATAACATTTAAAGAAAAAATAATTGATCAATCAAGCAAAAAATTTCGATGATGAAAAGCATGTGTAATTAACTTTTTATCGCGAATTTATGGTAAAAAACTTCTGATAATCCCTAGTTGCTAATTTGTTTGCTGGTTAAAATTTTCCTTTCAGCGATTAATACTAATAAATAGAAACATTCTTGAATTCTTTTGTTCAGCCCTGTAGTTTTCCAAGTGCCTTTAATACACGAAAGTATCTTTCTAGAATTTATTTCAAACAAAAATATTTCTTATTACTACCTAAATTACATTTTCAGAAATTATCATCCGAAGACAACCTTGTATCCAGTTCTTTGCGGGACCCTGTTTATCATTTTATATATATACTACAAACATTTCTTAGTTTACTAAATGCGGTTCAAAATAAAAATGCATATTTTATTTAAAAACCACCTTTAAGTAAATTATGCTCATATTCAGTAACCTTTCCGAGATCTTTTGTGTAACCCTGTATATCTAAATTTAACTATTTATACTATTACCATTTATACTCTCCATTTAATATGCATACATTTAGCGAAACATAAAAGCACATATCATAATTCAAAATGCATTTCATCCATGCAACAGTCATCATCCATGATATACAGTACTTCGGATAGAATATATAATATTTGAAATCTTTTGTGTGTCCCTGTAAATGCTATGCACTTCGTATTATGCATGAAATAACTTACATTAAGCCTCAGCAACATATATCAATTTGATTATACATGAAATCATTTACCATAATTAAAATGTGTCTGAAACTGTTCCTCCCTTTATTCCTATGCAATGGAATTCTTCTGTCTCATGTAAATGAATAGTAAGTGCCCTTTTCACTACATACTTTACAAAATGCACATTTTAGTGCACTTTGTAAACATAGGCGTAGCGTCGGGGGGGCCTGGGGGGGCACGTGCCCCCCCAATCATCTGTACCCGGGCGCCAGAACAGAAAGCGTAGGGGCGCCAAATGAAAACTTTTTTTTGTCTTTATATGCAAAAATTTATGTATATATATCGAATTTGAATAAAAAGATCTCACAAACGGAAAATTCAAAAGCAAAACTGAACCAAGTGTATCTTTATGCATTTTGTCATTAAATAAATCAGTCTCTACTCAAAAACACTCTTCTGTGTGAAACTGTACTTCATCGACCATTGCCAAAAAACAAACGATTTCCCTAGGGGTTGCAGAGGGGGCGTCAAATGAAGATTTTGTTTGTCTTTGCAATCAAAAATGTATATGTATGGAATTTGCATAAGAATGTCTCACAGCCTGAAACCAAGCGATTCCCCTAGGGTTTGCAGAAGGGGCGCCAAATGAAGATTTTGTATGTCTTACATACAAAAATGTATATGTATGGAATTTGCATAAAAATGTCTCACAGCCTGAAACCAAGGGATTTCCCTAGGGTTTGCAGAAGGGGCGCCAAATGAAGATTTTGTTTTTCTTACATACAAAAATGTATATGTATGGAATTTGCATAAAAATGTCTCACGGCCTGAAACCAAGCGATTTCCCTAGGGGTTGCAGAGAGGGCGCCAAATTAAGATTTTTTTGTCTTTACATACAAAAATGTTTATGTATGGAATTTGCATTAAAATGTCTCACGGCCTGAAACCAAGAGATTTCCTTAAGGGTTGCAGAGGGGGCGCCAACTGTAGATTTTGTTTGCCTTACATAGAAAAATGTATATGTATGGAATTTGCATAAAAATGTCTCACGGCCTGAAACCAAGCGATTTCCCTAGGGGTTGCAGAGGGGGCGCCAAATTAAGATTTTGTTTGTCTTTACATTCAAAAATGTATATGTATGGAGTTTGCATAAAAATGTCTCACGGCCTGAAACCAAGGGATTTCCTTAGGGGTTGCAGAGGGGGCGCCAAATTAAGATTTTGTTTGTCTTTACATTCAAAAATATATATGTATGGAGTTTGCATAAAAATGTCTCACAGCCTGAAACCAAGGGATTTCCTTAGGGGTTGCAGAGGGGGCGCCAAATTAAGATTTTGTTTGTCTTTACATTAAAAAATGTATATTGATCGGTTCTGTAACAAGAACCGTCTAAAACAAAATAAAATTTAGCAGTTTATAATAGTGCAACTTCGGTGACCTAAGAGAGTAAGTATTGGTGACATTGTGACAGCGTAGTTTAAGACATTCATTAAAGAAACTGTTTTTCAGTGAAATAAGACTAACGTTTATTAACGAAAAAAAATAAATGCAAGTTTAAATAAAAACATGTATAAATCCAGGTGAAAAATATAACAGGCATAACGTAAACAGAAACAAGCTCAGTTCCAGATTTATATTAAAGTTATTCTATGTCATGAAATAATATTCAAGTTTAAATAAAATATGTATAAACTTAGATGAAAAATATAACTGGTAAAATGTAAACAGAAAATAAGTTCAATTCCGTATTTAAATTAAAACCATTTTATATAATGAAATAATATTACTTATTAAATGGCATGGCATGGCATATAACAATATTAGGATAGCACTGAAAACAAAACGGACTCACTTATGGATGACAGCTATCGACGTACTGGAAAAATTCCAATGATACGGCACACCAACTGTTTCGATGAAAAGTCTTAAAAACATGTAGAGTTTTTTTAACTGAAGATAATAATGTCCACAAATGAATATGAAGACTTAATTAAAAACACAAATGGATTATGACTGCTGGTAAAATGACAAACGGGCGAAGTTGAAAAACCATTTTCACAATTAAATGTCCAGCAACGGATTTGGCGTAATTAAACACAAGTTTGTTAACTTTAAAAACTGGATGAATCTAAAAAAAACATTTCTGAAACTATATCATATTGACTTCAATATTGCTAGCTCACAGCATCGCTTCAAAAACCCCAGCACAACATATCTCCGCCGGTTTAAATAGCAGCGGCAATTCGAAACTGGATACGCCCCTCCGAGTTGAGCAAGCGAGCTCCTGACTTGCGATGGGAGAAATGCAAGACAGCCACTTACGAGTTGCGATCCGCGATGCTTGCGGATTGCGATCGAACGGAACGATAAAACCAGGATGAACACACCCATCAGCGACGATCGGAAAAACAAAAGATAAGCGATTGATTTGAACATGTAAACAAAAGATCGGAAGATTGGAAAATGCCGGCAAAGAAGAAAAATGGAAGTTGGAACAAAATATAAGATAGTAAGCCATGCCATTTTACAATATTACGATATATATATAATTAGAATTATGTATTTTAGAGTGTTAAGGAAGAAAAAAATGGCTGACAATCGCCCCCCCCCTTAACACTCGTACTTAAAAATAAAATGGATAATTAACAGATATTGTAAATTATATATATATATAGAATAATGTAAAACATTAGAATATCAACTATCACACTTCGATAGTTATCAGTAAAACAGAAACTTAACATTAACAAGTATAAATGCAACAAATTCAATAACTTCAACAGGGTTAATCAAAAACATCAATTTTCAATAATGTTAATAACAATATTCAACAATAACAACAATTTTAACAATTATATAACAACTAGATTAACAACTTTTTTTCATTTCATGAAAGTTCAGTTACAATTGTAACTCTAACGAAAAGTTTTTTTTTTTTCACGTCGAATAAAGTTCAATAGCAAAAGTCTATAAAGATAACGTTTTCCTGAAAAAAAACCATGAAAGATAATTACAATTATCTCGTCACGCGCAAGTGACTACGAGTTACCTTTACATAACAATTTAATATGATGATTTTTTTTCTTGATTTTGACTTGTACAATATTCAAATGAATTTTAAACAATCATACATTTGCATATTTATTCTGGAAGAGAATGATTATCATATAAACGCAAATTCAGGATAATACGAAGAATAAATATACATGAATTACAATATGAAAATACTTTGACAATAAAAGATACATGTTATGCAAATGAGAAAATTTCAATAATGAGAACAATAACGATCATGATCATGATAACGATTATGAATTATGATTATGATAGTGACAGAGTTAAATGACTGTGAGCGCTCACGTGAAAGACAACACAAAAAATATGCTTCAGCTTTTGAAACGATATACATTTGCAAATGATTTGGCCAATTTAAATATGAAAAAAAACTTGTTATATATGCTCTTAAAACGAGAAGAACAATTTTCATATTTACATATGCAAAAAAAATACAACTCGATTTTCAACACCACGGACGGGACCTATGTGACATTTCCATTATACAAAAACAGGGACTTACAGACTTAAAAAGAACGATGCCCGCGACAGGCCTTCCTGTGATCAGAACACTCAAGAACGCCGCTACCCCCTGCAGACCACTCTGGCTATTTACAAGGGCACCTCACGAGGCGTTTTTCGAGGCTGCTCGGATCCCGGAGGATGAACGATCCTGAGGTCTGACCACATTCCAGCGGGAGTTAAATTGTCCGCGATGTTGGAAATGAGGGTATATCAAAACCTATGAAATGATATTATGAAACGTATGCATACGAAACAAATATGAAATAACAAGAGTATAATCACATATTCAAACATTTTTTTAAAAGAAAAGTACTGAAATATACAAAAATTTCAGTTTTAAAAAAAATGCTAAACTTCAAGGTTTAACATGAAAAGTTAAACAAGCATCTTAATGCTTGACACAAGTTCAAAGGAGGAGGAGTTTTTTTTCATAGCATTTAAATATCATGTATATATATAAATTACTTATAACTAAAAATTACATCAATAAATTTTTTAAGATCAAACTTTGTTAAAGGTTTAGTGAAAATGTCTGAGAGATTAGATTTACTGGCTACGTGTTTAACATTAAAAATCTCTTGGTTTAAAAGGTCTCTAACAAAAAATAATTTTACGTCAATGTGTTTCGTTCTGTAATTTTCAATGGGAGACTTAAGAAAATCAATGGAGGCCATGTTGTCTACTAAAAGTGTTGGTTTAACTTGTGGACCTGTAAAAATATGTTTGTCATAACATTCAGTTATGATCCTACTGAACCATAGAAGCTCTTTAGTTGCTTCTGTTAAAGCCACAAATTCTGATTCCATAGTAGACAAACAGACAGATTTTTGTTTAAAGGCTCTCCACATGATAGGAGCTTTGTCTAACATTAGTAGTTGTTCCCCCATTGATGTCCTGTCATCCCTATTAGCGGCGAAATCCGCGTCGGTGTAAGTTATTAGGTTTATGTGGTGACAAGGTAACCTCAGTTTATAGTGTTTTGTGCTTTGGACATACCCTAAAAGCTTCAGGAGACCATTCCAGTGAACAATCCCAGGATTGCTCTGGAATTGGCTGAAGATATTTACAGCGTACGAAATATCAGGACGTGTCCTGCTTGTTAAAAATGAAAGGCAGCCCAAAACACTTCTGTATGGATATTGTAACATTTCCTGGGTTTCTGCTTCGGTTTGAGGACATTGTGACTTGGAGTATACAGTACCTTTAGTTATAGGGAGTGATGTAATGGGAAAGTTGAATTCTTTAAATCTTGTACAAATATCATCAATATATTGCATTTGATGAATTGAAACGGTGCCATTCCCATCCTCCTCAAATTCAACACCAAGTAGTTTGCGTGTTTTCCCCAGGATTTTTATGTCAAAATGTTTTGTTAAAAGGGTTAAAATTTCATTAATATGTTTCTGATGGTTACTTAATATTACAAAGTCATCCACATATAGTAATAAAACAACATGATTAGAAAACGTATAGACGCAATTACACCACTCTAACTTTTTAAAACCAAGAGAAATTAAAATCTTATGTAATTCATAAAACCATACTCGTCCACTCTGGTGGAGACCATAAAGGGCCCTCTGGAGTTTGCAGACTAAATGTTCTTTACCTTTTACCTCGAACCCTGATGGTTGTTTCATGTAGATGTTATCAGAAAGAGGGGCATTCAGATAGGCTCCTTTTACATCACACTGAGTGTGGATCCATCCGAGACAGGAGACAAGGGCTGCAAAGAAAAAGCGAATTAGACTGAAATTGACTACGGGCGAAAACGTCTCATCGTACGTTTCACCCCTGACTTGTTTATAGCCTTGTGCTACAAGTCTCGCTTTATATCTTGCAACCCGTCCCTTGTCGTCTCGTTTGATGGTGAATACCCATCTGCAGCCTAGTGGTTCGGTGTTGGGTGGCAGAGATGTTAATACCCATACTTGTCTTTTATTTATAACATCCATCTCTTCCTGCATTGCCTGTCTCCAGAGTTCCCACTGAGGGGATTTTAATGCCTGTTTATATGTGTTAGGTATGGAGTCTTCTAGTCAGGTATTGGTTTTATGAGTTTCAGAGAAAGAGGTGTGTGGAGGTGTGTAACTAGGACTTGAGCTAGCACTAGGAGTGGACTTTACAATGCCTTGGTACTTATTGCTTCCTTTAAAACTGAACAGTGACGGATTAAATTTGATACCATTAGATTGACAGTAATCTCTTACTTCCTTCAGTGATCTTAGACGTTGTGTTTCACCCAACTCGTAATAGTAGACGTCGGTTCTCGATTTGTCAGGCCTGGTTACAGGCTTACGGAACCAGACAGCTTCCCTGAGAGTTCTAGTAAACTCCTCGCCATCCTCGTCACTGTCACCCTCAGATGGGTGTGAGGAGGCAGAGTCGGAAGATTCAGAGGTACTCGGTCTAATACTTTGAGTGGGTGGTGTTTCTGAAGTAAATCTGTCAGGTTGAAGGTCAGTCAAAGGGTCTATTTCAGGTGGTTCGGAACTTAGGATGTAAGAGGGTCCCAGATCGCTTCCGTTGCGCTGCTCCGAAGTTGTAAATGGGTTTGTGCCTATTGAATAGCTTGGACCTTGTTCACTGTGTTTGTGGATACTTCTGGATACAGATTCGTCACCAAACCTAACATTTATTGTCTCTATTATTTTATTGGTTTCGGGAATCCATACCCTGTAGCCTTTTGTAGACATTGCGTAACCCACTAAAACACCCTTTTTAGCCTTCGGATCGAATTTGGAGTTTCTTAGTTGTTTAGGTACCCCCACATATGCCACCGTACCAAAAGGTCGTAAATGTCTTATGGATGGTTTATTACCACAATAATATTCGAAAGGAGTTTTTTTCTGAGTTTTGTGACATATTCGGTTAAGAGTGTATGCGATGTATAAGACAGCTTCTGGCCAGAATTTGAGACTGAGTTTACTTTCATTGAGTATTGAGCGAGCCCCGTCCATTATTGTTTGATTTAAACGTTCTGAAACTCCATTTTGCTCCGGAGAATATACATTGGTAAATTCGTGTCGTATGCCATTGTCCTCAAAAAATTTGGTGAATGCTTCATTATCGAATTCCCGCCCATTGTCGCTACGAACTTCTTTTACTTTGGTGCCCAAAAACCTTTCTGCTCTTTTTACGTGGTTAGAAAATACTTTAAACACCTGTGTTTTACTGCATAAGGGGTATACCGACACTTTGCGAGAGAAGTCGTCTGTTATAGTTAGGAAATACTTCTCCCCGTTTCGCCCTGTTATTTGTGTCGGACCCCACAGGTCAGTGTGTAGCAGTTCTAGAGGTCGTTTAGATCTTATTTGGTTTATTGGGCGGAATGATGTTCGTCTGTGTTTATTAATTTTACATGTTTCACATTCAAAGTCTTTACATTTAATGGGTGGTAAGCCCCTAACGCCATTACATTTTAGAGTATGTTCAATTAATGTGGAACTGATGTGCCCAAGGCGTCTATGCCAGAGTTTAAAATCATCTTTTTGAACGGTTGAGGCTTGGAAACGTACCTTTTTAGGATTTTGATTACGGTTAGTTTTAGGGTCTTTATTTCTATTTTTATGGTTAGGATCTGGATAGAGGCAGTAAATGCCATCTTTAAGAAAAGCACGAAAAAGTGTGCCAGAATCCCGATATGCCTTGACCCTTCCCTCACCTCCTTTGAACCTGGCACCCATTTTATCAAGTCTGGGACCTGAAATTAAATTATGTCTTAGACTAGGGCAATACATGACGTCGCCGAAGCGAACCATTTCCCCATTTATTTTTAAATCCACTAAACCGGTGCCCTCGATAGGGAAAGTAGCACCGTCAACAGCAACAGCCAATTCCTCATTTTTTAATGGTTTGAACTTAACATACAAACTTTTATCTTTACAGAAATGGTGGGAGGCACCTGTGTCAAAGACCCAGGCGTCTCCACCACATTTTATGTTACTCAGATTAGATTGTATGAGGTAGTTTACCTGGCTTGTTGGCTTACGTTGACGTCGGTTGCGAGGCACATCTTTTCTGGATCTATGACCATCAGATTGAGCACGGACAGGACTGGATACGGAAGAGTCTTTCGATGAATTTCTGGAAAAAGAGGAACCTCTGGACAAAGAAGAATTTTTAGAACTGGAAGAGTCTCTGTACACCACGGAACCGGAATTGGAGGAGTCTCTAGGCATCATGGAACTTCTGGAACTAGAGCTAAGACAGGATTCCTGGCGGGTGACATCAGGCACTCTACACTGGCTCTGTAAATGTCCTCTGCGTCCACATTTGTGACACCGACCTCTGAACTTAGGCTTAAAGGAACACTTCTTTGAGGAACGGGCTCTAGAGAAATGAGACTGCACGGCATCTATTCTGTCGTCCTCTCGTAGTTTGATACGGGACTCCTCTGCGACTAACTCTGTAAGAACATCTTTAAACGTGAACTGTTGGTCTGGCCATCGCAGAATCCCTTGCACCATGTTGTCGAACTTCTTCGGGAGCCATCTAAGCAACTGAAATGTAAGGTAAGTTTCTTTGATTGGCTCATTTATCGCAGCAAGTTGGTCAGCAAGTCTTTGGAGGCGAGCTGCAAACATATCAACGGGCTCTTCAGGTTGTATTTTACAGGAAAGTATTTCGCCAAAGAGCTGCATGTGGCGTGCCCGGTTATCAGGCTGAAAATGCAGTTTAAGTTTAGTCCAGGCTTCATGAGGGTCGTCGATATTTTCTATGATTCTCCGGAATTCATTTTCAACATTTAAATACACAATTGATAGGGCAGACCTGACTCTGGATTGATATTCTTTTGTCGCTACAGAGTCATTTTCATCAGGAGCCTTTTCAGTGCCATTAACTATGCTCCACGCATTTTTATCTAATAGTAGATACTTAACGTCAGCTGCCCAAGTTCCATAATTGTGAGAATTCAGTTTTGTTATGCACACCTGTATGTTAGCCATGGCCATGCCTTAAACAGAAGATTTGACAGGAAAAAAGAAAAATTTTTTTTTTTTTTTTTTTTTTTTTTTTTTTTTTTTTTTTTAAATAACGTACTTAGTAGTCAGATAGTACATAAACAAAATTTCTATTATAAGTTATCCAAAAAAAACCTTTTTGTATTTCATATCAATAGAAAAAAAAAATTCATTTAACCTTCAAAAAAAAAAATTTTATATTGCGGCCCCCCCCTCTAAAATGACTCGGAGGTCCAATGGCCGCATACTACAAACAACTGTCAAATTTTTTGAAATGTCACCAATTAGGTTATGGCCGCCGTAAAGGGTTTAAAAGCGTATTCGCTCTGGGCCCATAACCCGTGATCGGTTCTGTAACAAGAACCGTCTAAAACAAAATAAAATTTAGCAGTTTATAATAGTGCAACTTCGGTGACCTAAGAGAGTAAGTATTGGTGACATTGTGACAGTGTAGTTTAAGACATTCATTAAAGAAACTGTTTTTCAGTGAAATAAGACTAACGTTTATTAACGAAAAAAAATAAATGCAAGTTTAAATAAAAACATGTATAAATCCAGGTGAAAAATATAACAGGCATAACGTAAACAGAAACAAGCTCAGTTCCAGATTTATATTAAAGTTATTCTATGTCATGAAATAATATTCAAGTTTAAATAAAATATGTATAAACTTAGATGAAAAATATAACTGGTAAAATGTAAACAGAAAATAAGTTCAATTCCGTATTTAAATTAAAACCATTTTATATAATGAAATAATATTACTTATTAAATGGCATGGCATGGCATATAACAATATTAGGATAGCACTGAAAACAAAACGGACTCACTTATGGATGACAGCTATCGACGTACTGGAAAAATTCCAATGATACGGCACACCAACTGTTTCGATGAAAAGTCTTAAAAACATGTAGAGTTTTTTTAACTGAAGATAATAATGTCCACAAATGAATATGAAGACTTAATTAAAAACACAAATGGATTATGACTGCTGGTAAAATGACAAACGGGCGAAGTTGAAAAACCATTTTCACAATTAAATGTCCAGCAACGGATTTGGCGTAATTAAACACAAGTTTGTTAACTTTAAAAACTGGATGAATCTAAAAAAAACATTTCTGAAACTATATCATATTGACTTCAATATTGCTAGCTCACAGCATCGCTTCAAAAACCCCAGCACAACATATCTCCGCCGGTTTAAATAGCAGCGGCAATTCGAAACTGGATACGCCCCTCCGAGTTGAGCAAGCGAGCTCCTGACTTGCGATGGGAGAAATGCAAGACAGCCACTTACGAGTTGCGATCCGCGATGCTTGCGGATTGCGATCGAACGGAACGATAAAACCAGGATGAACACACCCATCAGCGACGATCGGAAAAACAAAAGATAAGCGATTGATTTGAACATGTAAACAAAAGATCGGAAGATTGGAAAATGCCGGCAAAGAAGAAAAATGGAAGTTGGAACAAAATATAAGATAGTAAGCCATGCCATTTTACAATATTACGATATATATATAATTAGAATTATGTATTTTAGAGTGTTAAGGAAGAAAAAATGGCTGACATATATGTATGGAGTTTGCATAAAAATGTCTCACAGCCTGAAACCAAGGGATTTCCTTAGGGGTTGCAGAGGAGGCGCCAAATTAAGATTTTGTTTGTCTTTACATTCAAAAATGTATATGTATGGAGTTTGCATAAAAATGTCTCACAGCCTGAAACCAAGTGATTTCCCTAAGGTTTGCAGAGGGGGCGCCAAATGAAGACTTTTTTTTTGTCTTTACATACAAAAATGTGTATGTATGGAATTTGCAAAAGAATGTCTCACGACCATAAAATTCGAAAGGAAATCTCTACCAAAGCATCTCTATGCCTTCTGTCATTTAAATAGGCTAGACTCTCTTCCAAAACCCCTATTTTATGTGAAGCTGCATCTCATTGATAACTGCAAAAGCAAAGCAAAATTCCTACGCTAAAACAAAAGACAAAGGGGGCGCCAAATGAAGATTTTGTTTGTCTTTGCATATAAAAATGTATATGTAGAATATATATTGAATTTGCATAAAACTGTCTCTTGAAAAAACTGAACCAAATGTATCTCTATGCCGTCTATTATTTAAATAGGTTAGTCTCTAGTCGAAAATCCTCTTCTGTGTGAAACTGTACCTCACCAACAATTGCCAAAAACCAAGCGATTTCCCTAGGGGTTGCAGAGGGGGGCGGGGGGGGATGTGTCTCGGACGCCAAAACGAAAGGCGAAGGAGGCGTCAAATTAAGATTTTTTTTGTCTTTACATACAAAAATATATAAGTATAAAATTTGGTAAAAATGTCTCATAGCCAGAAAATTCGAAAGGGAAACTAAAACAAATGCATCTCTATGTCTTCTGTCATTTAAGTAGGTTAGCTTTTGCTTAAAAATCTCTTCAGTGTGAAATTGTACCCTCACCTATAATTACAAACGGCAACTAATTTCCCTAGGAATTGCTAAGGGGACATGTGCCTTGGACGCCAGAACGAAAGGCGAAGGGGGCGCCAATGAAAATTTTGTTTGTTTTAATATATAGTATAAAAAAAGAATTTGAAACTAAGTGCGCGATGTCGACCCGGATCTACATAAATTTAGCTTTTGTAACTATTAACAATTACTAAAGATATAAGTTAAGATTAGAATTTTTACAGAATTTCATGCTATCAATGTAATGAAGGAGCGAATAAAATAAGTAAATTGATTTTGTATATCAATTTGATAAAATCTAAAATAGTGATTAAAATCAGTGTATGTTATATATTAAGATGTTGAAACAAAAGTTAGAAAGAAACTATTATAATGTCAAAGTAATCTTCTATGTTGGGGAAGTATAAAAGTGCAGCTTAAGTCTGCTTGTTTCTTAATTTAATTAATTTTGTAAAGATGGTTTTCTTTTATTAATAACTTGTAAATAAATATGATTAATCGAGACATTATCTCAGTCTGTTTTATTTAGTGATAAGTTTATGTGTGTCATCTTTTCTAGTAACAATTTCCTTGTAGCATATTTGTTACATTTTTCTCTTTGGGTTACAATTGATTTACAAGGAAAAACTTCTTATAGTCCTATTAAAATATTTCTAAAAGATTTTTTTAGGGGGGGGGGAGGGGCAAAGTTATTTTAAAAATTTATAAGTGATAGGGCCCTTGTAAATAATCACAATGCAAACTTATGTATTTATTTTAATTAACATTAAATAATTAACCTATTTAGAGCGACGGTTATATTTAATTATTTTTTATCTCGCGATGTCTTATCACTAGAATTTCTTATGTGTGATCACAATGATTTGTCATTTTAAGTAAATTGAATTGTACCAAAGTTACTTAGTTGCGGTTTGGAAATATTTGGATAGAGTATGTACAATTTTAACCAGTTATAAAGAGTGTATTTATATCTTTCCAGCAAACTGCAAAATTAAATGTTTTTTGCTTATTAAAAAAAAAAAAAAAAAAACTGTGTTGTTATATGTTACAGTGTCATTATTAACCGTTGAAAATGCATTAGGTCAATGTTTTGAGAATCTAAAAAAAATTTTGTTCTATGATTTTCTTGGGGGGAGGGTGTAAAATCCGATAACACTGTTTCCCTCTGGCGCAAAATATCATTTTCTAACTAGCGCATGAAGCAAAAATATAAAATAATATAAAATACAACTCATGATTACCTTATTATTTTATAAGAAGCCCAAAAATAACTTTTGTTAAGTTGGTATTACTTTATTATTGATTTTATTTAAAAAAAAACCTACAAACTAAAATTTTTATCATTGCTAAATATTGTAAGAAATTGTTTTTTCAAGGTAACTCTCAGATCCATACTGCATTTTTTCACACATTTCTTTTTTATCCGAACAGGTGCTCTTATTTTCAATTTTATAACTGAATAGTTATTTTCTACTTTTCGATAAACTCAGAAATACTTTTAGAAGAGTTGTCAATTTGGCATTTCGAACTGAATTTCCGGGCGGTGATAGTGAGAGTGAGTCAAAATAATTACCTCCTTGAGACAGTAACCTGCCTTAAGATGTAATTCGTTTATCGGAAAATAGAAATAAAAACATTTGATCATAAATCTCTTCAATAATCACGATTGCAATTGTCATGCTTTTAAGTTTAAAATTTAGTCAGAAAATATGTCAGGAAGTTTTTTGTTGTTATGCAAGGAAAAAAAAATATCTTTTCGAGAATCGGCTTAAATGTCTTTAAATTCTTTATTTTCTGC
Organism: Maratus speculifer; assembly: GCA_964019185.1. Taxonomy (NCBI): domain Eukaryota; kingdom Metazoa; phylum Arthropoda; class Arachnida; order Araneae; family Salticidae; genus Maratus; species Maratus speculifer. Next base: position 32,745,828 of record OZ025289.1, read on the forward strand.
GTTTGGCAACATATATTTTCTTTATATATTTACAAATTCATTTTCATTAGTATATATAATACAAAGAAGATTTGAAACTAGAAAAGTCTTGAAAATTTTCAATAATATATTCAACTGTCTTCGGGATTTATTATTGTTATTATTCATCTTATTATTATTAGGTTTTTTTTTTTTTCCAGTCCATATTTTCAATGAATCTTGTAGCAAACAATATGAAAAATACTATTTTTTCTTTTAAAAGATATGTTTTCAAAAATAAATATTTTTGTAAATTACAAAGATGATTTAAATTTTTTTCTGTAAAATTTAAAACTTTTTAAAAAAATTAAAAAGAATTACATTTTTTAGAAAATATGTCGATTTTCAAACATAATTAATATTTAAAATTTTTAAATTAAAATTTACATTTTTAAATCAAAATTGACTTTTTTTATTATTATTATTATTTACCCATTATACGTAGCATAGGGTAAATCTTGCAATCGTTTTGAAAATCGAAAAAAATATTTTTGGCGGATTTACATGTTTTATTTACTACAGATTCCGAAAAACATTTTTATTTCCAGAAAAAAAATTGCCGTCCGTCTGTGTGTTTGTAAATGCTCTATCTCCCGAACAAATTGAGATAGAGTCTTGAAACTTTGTATGTTCTTAGTATGTAAGGATCGAACGAAGCCTATTTAATATCAGTAACCTCGATTATTTGGAACTATTTTTTTCGGACTCTCGAAAAATTCGTTCTGATGAAAGGTATATGAAATTTTTCGAAATTTTGTATTTTAATGAGTGGATATAAAAGGCAATAAAATAACACAAATTTTGCATAAAGAATGAAGTCGATCGGATTATTAGTTGCCGAGATATTTGTAATCCTATTTTCCACATTCTTCGGTTTTTCATGACCCTGTATTTCAATTTCAATTCAGAGATATATTTTAATTGAAAATGAGACCCTTAATCCGACGAAGTAAACTGTTAGTTAATATGATTATTATTTTTGGAGTTATAAGGATGTTTCGGTCACACAATTCGGTACTACTTGAATAACTTGGCGTTTTATATAATTTGTCGAAATTGGTTCATCAGCAATTCATTAACTCCTTCGCGACGAGAGCCTTTTACAAAATTTTTAATGTTTGTCAACAATTGTTTAAAACAGAAATTTGTGCATTATTAAATCAGGAAAATGCTCCAATTAAATAAGGCAAATTTTACAGTAAAATTTTGCTGGCGCGGATAAACAAGGATTCTTAAGTCTTTTTGCGGCACGTATACGTATCGCATTATATTTAATAGAGCATTACTATGTATATTAAAAAATTTAAATATACGATTAAATTTTGTTTTGAAATTGCAATGCATTTTATAAATATTTCATGCGTTTTATTGTCATATATTATATTATGCCAGTGTTGGGTATGAACGCGCTCACTGAACGAAAACTCATGCGTTTCGCTCACTATTTGTGAACTTTGAACTGAACTTCGCTCACTATTTTATAAACGAGTGTGAACTGAATGGAAACTCAAAAAATAGACGAGTTTGAACGAAATTTATGTTCAAATTTACGTTCAATTTTTTCATAATTTATTTAAAATTTTTCCCGACCTTAGTACATTTTTTCCCTTTTTCAAATGCCATTTAGAGGCCTACACGAGCCTCAGGACGGGTTACGTCTGGATATATCACTTCTCTGGGCAGTATCCTAGTCTTACTTCTTCTGCAGACTCGGGTCGTGCCGAACCGGGCCTGGGCTGTATACAATTTCGCTGAAAATAGCTATAGTTTTTTCTTTCCAATGCGGTTTCATCTTAGAAGATTTTACTTTTACCATATATCATTTTTTTTAGATTTTTATATCTCCATAACATGGAAGATGGATTAATAATATTAATGATAGCTGAAACATTTACATACAACTAAAAAAGGTTCATTAAAAGCATAAACATTGCAGCCTACGGCACTTCTGCATAAATGGAGATTATAAACAGATTAAGGTAAGTTTTTTTTGGCCAGAACTCTTCCGTAAGGATAAATATCAATTTCCTGTAGAAATGTACTCGGGGTCGGGCCGGGTTCGGTGCGAAATTTCAACTTATTTTCCGGGCCGGGCCAAGCAGGGCCTTGTTTTTAGCTATTATATCGCGACGGGTCGAGCCTTGATTTTAGCTATTATATCGGGCCCGGTCGGACCGCTACATTTTCTCTACGAACCGGGCTGGGCTCGGGCCGAAATTTTTATTTTAATATTGGGCTGGACATTTTTTTTCTATGAATCGGGCCTGGAAATTTCCGCCCGTGCATACCTCTATCTTACATATCGAATAATGAAATGATTAGTTCACAAAGTTTTGTAAATTTGGACAATAATATCCAAACTCAAAAAAAAAAAAAAAAAAAAAAAAAAAAGTGAATTTTTTAGTGAATTTTGTTCACTTTTACAAGTGAGTTTGATTTGAACGAGTTTGTTTGAAAATGTTTGAGTTTGAACGTGAACTTAAATCACTTTTCAGAAATTGAACGTGAGTTTGAGTTAGTTCGTTTATTTTGTGAACGTGCCCAACACTGTATTATGCATATCCATGATGGGTAAGTATTACGGTGGCCCCCAATGACTAGTTTTTTATTCATTTTATTTATTCATTCATTTCACATTTATTCATTCATTAACGGCTCTACATAAAAATTTAAGCGAAACAGATAAAATATGGACCATTTTCATTGGTTATGAACTTTCGCGAGAATAACAATTATAAATGTGTTTTACAAACCGATACTAGTTTGACAAAATCACTATAGAAATTATAATATGCCCAGATTGGAGATCATATAATCGGACAATCATATCAATCTGAGCACAAACTCAATTTCATAAGTAGAGTCGCGCTGGACTGAGTCTTATGTATACATTATATGTTTTTTTTTTTTTTTTTTTTAAAGCATAGTCGAGTCAGAGCGAAACTGAATCTAACTGTTTACAGTGGGACAAGCACTTATGTTTTGAAGAAAATTAATAGATTAATCGGGCCTCTAAACAAATGTAAAGGACCGGGCCAGCAAAAAAATTGAACGAACCTGCCGTTCCGGATCGATAAAAAAAAAAATTAAGCAGGCCTACCGGCCCGATATAAAGATTTCTACTGGGCCAATAAATCTGACTTTCGCAAGAATATGTATAATTGTGCGTCACGAGCCGATGATAGCTTGACAATATCAATAAAGAATTTACGAAGTGTCCAGCATATAGATCGGCATCGGACAGTTATATGGCATCTGAATCAGGGCTTAATTTTTTTTAGCTCAGGCTTGTACCGGGCTAAGATCAGGCTTGCATTTTTTTACACAGTCGAGACGGGACAAAACTAGGTTTAAATTTTCTCAGGATGTAGAGGGCAAGGAATATGTTCTGTAAAAATGTTATTAGGGACCGTTCAAGTATTACGTAAGCACTAAAGGGGGAGAGGGGGGTCCAGAGTCTGCTTATTTTTTCTGACAAGGGGGAGGGGGGGTCACGACAATTCTTACGTAAGCATTAAACAACGAAGCAACTGCAGTTCAAATTCAACAAGCAAACAAAGTATGATGGGGAAAGAGCGATTGATGTATAAACTGTCATAAAATCTTACGTAAGCAAAGGGGAGGGGGGTCTAGCATTTGCTTATATTTTCTTACAAGGGGGGGAGGGGGTACAAAATGACGTATATTAATATAATCTTTGTAAGTACAACTTAAGGTTACTGTCAAATTCCCAGCGCTTAACAACGTGAAATTTGACACACTTTCTGACTCATTTTTCTTTATAAGGGCATAAAATTAACAGGCTGATGATTGAAGTAACTTGTAAACGATTAGCATTTTCCATTTTTTAAAATAAATAAATAACTTTTTGATTTATAACCTATTCTAATCACTTGATGGCAAGTTTTTCTTCTCCCTAGTACGATTGCGTCTTGAATTTCGATTCAAAATGAAAACTTTGGCAGTATTTTCTCAAAGATTTTTTGTCTTTTACGAAAAATGGAAAATTCCATTCGATTACACAGTTTCTGAATAAGAACGTCTGCCAATTTTATGTGTTTTCGAAAAGAAAGGAATTCAGAAATGTATCAGAAAGTAGCTAAATTGGATCAGAATAATAATTTACTGAAAAATTCGGGGATCATCCATAAATTAATTTTTCCGTGGCTAGAAAGAAACAAAATATAACTATCCAAAAATAACTATTACAAAAAATACAGCTGTGTTTTAACTACAAATCCACATTAGAACCAACGGAATTAAAACGCTTGTCACAACGTGGGATAAGTTTTTGAGACCAGTGTCATAGAAGTCTGCCACCTGGGAATGGAGGCAGGAACTTGTTACAGTTGTCAACTCACGTCTCATCAACCGTTAAAATCTTGTTGAGGTATTCATTTCCTTCATCGTGATATCGCTACAGAAACATCAATGCTGCTTTCCCACGTTTGTTTTTGTGTTAAGGTGCAAGTTGATTAGGCACCCACCTGGCGCACAGTTTCCAGACCAAACAGGTGTTTCGAGGTGGTTTCCTGCATTGAGAATCTTTTTCGCGCTATTTAGAGCGATACCACGCTGAGGGCAACGAGTACTTCAACAGAATCCAGTCCGGATAGTTATGTTTTGTTTCTGTTTTAATTCCGTGGAAAACTCGTTTTTCGATAATCCTCGTATTTCAAAATCTACTTCTTTTATAGTTTCAAAGGTTAGGATTTTTTTAACCACCTTTTTTTTAAATTCTAGCCTACCATCAAGTTTTATGAATCTTTATTTGAATACTGAAAAGTCTTAAATGTCTAAGCAATTATTAATGCTGCTATTGAGTATTTTCAGGCATTTTCAGGGTATTTTGTGAACACATAGTAATTTAAAGTATATTGTAAAATTATCCAATTAATACTTATGTTTTTTCACTGATTTTTTGTACGAGCAGGTCCTGGCCCTAAACTATGAAAATATAAACGGGCCGAGCTCGGGTGAAACTTTTAATACACACGCCGGGCCGTGCTGAGCCCGTGCCTGGAAATTCCTGTAAATGTAGACCTCTAGCATGTTCCACTGGAAGGACATGCTAAAGAGACGGTCACCACATGTACGAAATTTATTCTGCGAGCCATTTTTTGACCGACAATCATTTTCAGGGAATTTCTTTATTTCTCTTGATCGTTTTCCTCCCTGTTTTAAAACATTGTGAACTCTTAAACAAAAAAATGCAAATTTCTGTATGTTTTAGTTCTGAATTTCTTAGTTAAAATTAAACCTTTTAAAATTCCAAAATAAACGCTAAATAATTATTTAATAGAATTAATTTATATTTGTTAGTTTTATGACGCCTACCAAAAGAAAAAGATTTTTTATTATTTTTTGGGGGCTTAGGGGAGGGGGGGCGCCAAATTGAAAATTTGCCAAGGGGCGCAGTTTTTACTTCGCTGGTGCCCCCCCAAAAGTTTTGGTCACGCTACGCCTATGTTTGTAAATGCATATAAATTTGAATATGTTCTACAGGCTGTAACATTGTTAAATTTAACTAAAACGATTTTTCCCCATAATGCCGTAATATAAGGAAATTTTTTGACTATCCTTGTAAATAAACTAATCGTGGTAGAAACTTCATTTTCAATAAGTATTCGTGCTTGGTAAACGTTAATAATGTCCAAAAATTTCATGGAAATCGGAGTATATTTACGAAAGTTGGAAAGCGACCAGGAAGTTTTCTATTAAAAATTCATTGCCGCTGAAAAATTATTATTCCAATTTTTTATTTTCTTGGCAACAGGAAAGGAAAATGGTTAAATTTTATCTGAAAAATGCCTATTGATTTCGTATGAAAAATAATTAAATTTTGAATTATTAAGGAAAATATTTGAATAAAATAAATAAAAATTACCATATTATTTAATCCGGACTTCTAACTTTACGTCTGCAAAATTTCAAAGCAATCAGTTCAGTAGTTACAGCATGAAAGCGGAACAAACAAACAAACAAACAAACAAACTCACTGTTAAAACTGTTGTTAGCTTTCGTTTTTTCAAAAACTAAAACAAAATCACTTCCCTTTTTTCATTCACGTATAAAAACATTTCATATTTATTTACTTAGAAGGTGTCACAAATAAAAATTAAATTAAAGAGTTGACATGTTTCGGTTCATTAATAAGAACCGTATTCATAACATATAAAATCAGTAGAAAATTAAATGACACTGGATATAAATATAATTATATTTATATCCAGTGTCAGACAGAAGAATTCAATTGCATAGGAATACTTGAGGAACAGTTTCCGACATATTTTAATTATGGTAAACGATTTCATGTATAATCAAATTGATATATGTTGCTGAGGCTTAATGTAAGTTATTTCATGCATAATACGAAGTGCATAGCATTTACAGGGACACACAAAAGATTTCAAATCCTTACTAATATTATAAATTGGAAAGTGAGTTTGTTTCACGTATAAAAACATTTCATATTTATTTACTTAGAAGGTGTCACAAATAAAAATTAAATTAAAGAGTTGACATGTTTCGGTTCATTAATAAGAACCGTATTCATAACATATAAAATCAGTAGAAAATTAAATGACACTGGATATAAATATAATTATATTTATAAATATAATTATATTTATATCCAGTGTCATTTAATTTTCTACTGATTTTATATGTTATGAATACGGTTCTTATTAATGAACCGAAACATGTCAACTCTTTAATTTAATTTTTATTTGTGACACCTTCTAAGTAAATAAATATGAAATGTTTTTATACGTGAAACAAACTCACTTTCCAATTTATAATATTAGTAAGGATTTGAAATCTTTTGTGTGTCCCTGTAAATGCTATGCACTTCGTATTATGCATGAAATAACTTACATTAAGCCTCAGCAACATATATCAATTTGATTATACATGAAATCGTTTACCATAATTAAAATATGTCGGAAACTGTTCCTCAAGTATTCCTATGCAATTGAATTCTTCTGTCTGACCCTGTAAATGGATAGTAAGTGCCCTTTTCACTACATACTTTACAAAATGCATATTTTAGTGCACTTTGTAAATGCATATAAATTTGAATATGTTCTACAGGCTGTAACATCATTAAATTTAATTAAAACGATTTTTCCACATAATGCCGTAATATAAGGAAATTTTTTGACTATCCCTGTAAATAAACTAATCGTGGTAGAAACTTCATTTTCAATAGGTATTAATGCTAGGTAAACGTTAATAATGTCCAAAAATTTCATGGAAATCGGAGTATATTTAGGAAGCGACCAGAGAGACAGACAAACCGAAAGCATAATAACTTTTCAACTTTGTTCGAAAGTGTTAAATCGAGCCAAAAATATATTAATCAGTGATTTTATTTTCCACCTTTTCCCCACAAAAAATTTCTTCCATTGATAATTATGAGTTTTGAATAAAAATATTCATTTGTATGTAACTAATAACTTATTAATTATTATACTTAAAAAATATTTCTGATTCATTTTAAATATGACGTCATTATTTATCTCGCTCCATTAGCTACTGATATTCATACCCCTTGTATTTTTAACGACTGCTATAAAGTACCTGTTTTATTTCAACTATGACGTCACATTTTCATGAGTGAACCATTTTATTAAAAATATAATTCTTTTTCATTCTTTTTACTTTTAATTTATGTCACCATATTTTACACAAAAATTCCCATTAACTAAACAAATATCCTTGTTAAATGTATTATAAAAAATACACCTTTTATTTTTATTTCAAACATGACGTCATATTTATTTTCTTTTAAATTATTTTATTATAGTTTTTCGCGTGGAAGTTTTCTATTAAAAATTCATTGCTGCTGAAAAATTATTATTCCAATTTTTTATTTTCTTGGCAACAGGAAAGGAAAATGGTTAAATTTTATCTGAAAAATGCCTATTGATTTTGTATGAAAAATAATTAAATTTTGAATTATTAAGGAAAATATTTGAATAAAATAAATAAAAATTACCCTATTATTTAATCTGGACTTCTAACTTTACGTCTGCAAAATTTCAAAGCAATCGGTTCAGTAGTTATAGTGTGAAAGCGGAACAAACAAACAAACTCACTTTCCGATTTATAATATTAGTAAGGATTCTGAAATTGATATTTTGGAACATGTCTCCTTGCATGATTACTGATATTGGAATCTGAGTTGATATTCTCTTAGTAATCCATATCGCAGTGTTTACTATGAAATATTTTTGTACCATAAATTTCATTCTATAATATTTTTTAGGTTTACCATTTGTTTCTGCTCCTAATAAGTTTGAGGCCTTAGCTGCTCATGATGCTATGGTTGAAATTTCTGGTGCATTGAATGTTGTTGCCTGTAGCTTGATGAAAATTGCCAACGACATTCGTTTCCTGGGATCTGGGCCTCGTTGTGGACTGGGTGAACTTATATTGCCAGAAAATGAACCTGGTAGCAGCATCATGCCAGGTACATTTTTACTTGTGTAATAACTTGCATTTATTTAAAAAACAAATTATTATTAATGTCATTTTTACAAAATTGATATTTTAATTGTATATAATATTTAAGATACTGAAATTTGTTGTGAATTTTTATTACCAAATTATGGGAAGATGCATCATTGGAGCTCCCTTTAATAAAAAGTTTTCATGGATAGTAAACAGACATAAATTATCAATACATCAATGTATGCAATCCCATTTCCTGTTATAATTCATAATAGTTAATTCTCCTTTAACTATTAGAAATTTTACTTTTAATTAGATTAATATTTACAATAAATAAAAAAAAATTAAGGCTATGAGTTGAAAGTTTCAGAATATTAGATTAGAATAAAATTAAGATTTGCAAAACTGATCCTTGTGCACGGAGTTGGTTTTATTTTCGGAGGTAAATTATAAAGCTCTAGATGGAATAATGGTATGTAGCATGGATACACTTGGAGCAGAAAGATTTAAGGGATACAGTACCTTGAAATTGGTCAAAATATCAATTTTCTTTTTTTAACATAAACACTGAGTTTTTAACTGAAATAATTGTGAATATTTTCACACCTCATTTTTACCTGTACAACATATATATTGCAAGATATTGTAGATTTTGTTAATAGGTCCAATGCAATTATCCACACAAATGAAAACAATTGATATTTTCCCCTGTTCATATTTTTACAACTTGCTTGTTTGAAAGCATCTAAATCCCATGCATCTAAAAATCCATGTACAGTTTTATGTAGTATATTTTAATGAATGTGGAAAAAAATTGAAGCAAAAATATTAATGTTTTAGAAAGGTAGTAAAAATTTTTAAAAAGTTAACTTCTTTAAATTTAAATTTTAGTAAAATAGGCTGTTCTACATTTTAAAAAATTATTATTTTTTTTTTTTAAATTTTTAGTATTAAATATTGTGTCACCACATAGTATTATGCAAAAGTATCATGCAGTGTTCTCATTGACATTTGACCAATGTTAGTAATTTGACTAATTAAAAATAAAAAACATTCACCAAATGAAAAAAGTATTAGCAAAATATATTTGCTGTGTCGCCCCCCCCCCAAAAAAAAAAAAAAAAAAAGTGTTAAATTTTTTAATGTACCCCTTTTTTTCAATATCTTCTAAAATAACCAAAGTTTTTATAACTGTGACAATGATTGTTATTAATCTAATTTCAACTATCCGCTACAGATTTATTAAGAATATGTATACAGTACAGAATCATTTATCCGGAATAGTTGGGGTTGGATATATTCCGGATAACTGGTTTTTCCGGTTAACTGGTTGGACATTAAAGTTGCATCCATTTGATAAGATTTATGCAATATATGTGGTTGTAGTATTACTTCTAATTTTAAATTAATTATTAGATTACATGAACTAAGAATTATAGATGCAAGTAAGATCAAATGTTAGAGTTTAAAAAGGTAATTTATGGGAATTCCTTGGGAACAAAAATTCTTCTGTTTTCTCTCTGCATAAAAATGAAAACATTTATGATATAACTTTATATGCTTCAATTTTAAATACTAGATACTGTTATCAAACTATACAATTGTTTCAAGCAATGTATATATCAAACTGGCAGTGTATGACACTTTTTTCTATGAAAATTCTAGCATCAATCCATTAGAAATATCCTTCCGGATAACTGGTTTTCCGGTTAACTGGTTTCCGGATAAATGGTTCCATACTGTATATGCATACATATAAAAAAGAAAAAAAAAAGAAAGAAAAAGCAAAAATTGAGCACTAGCAATTTGGCGAATCTAATTGCTTGTTTACTTGCCAAAAGAAGAATTTAGTCGCAGTTTGGCATAATGGCGAGCAACAGTGAGAACTCTGATATTGCGTCTCCTTAAAGGCACAAAATAAGTCTTTTGAGTGAATCATTTCACTTTAAAAAATGTTATTTATTTAAATAGGAAAGGCTTAAACACCAGGTAAAAAAAAATCAAATCAAATACATCATATATTTTTCAAGCCAAACTTTTAAATTGAAAAATTTGATTAAATTGAATTCTTTTTTATCATTTAACATGAGGTTGAATCAATGGCACTACATAAAGTATTGCTTCTTGACAATAAATATTGAAAAACTGTGAATTTGAAAAAAGAAAAAAAAAAGTGCTTTAAACTTTTAAAAATGTATATTGTTGCAAAAACATAGAATACATCAAACAATTTATATATATATAAAATACTATATTAAAAGTAGACAAGATTCACCAATGGATTTTATCAATATATATATATATATATATATATACACATTAAAATGAATTATTTAAGAATAATATTTTTGTGTACACAAGTGTTGTGTAATTGCAACAAATGCAGTTTTAAATTCTTTCAGATCATATGGAGAGAAAATGAAATTAAAATTTCTTGCCAGAGTTCTTGATATCAAATAGAGTCAGAGCAAGAATAACACCATTTTTTTATAGACAAATTTTCTTTGTTTCTTTAAGGAAGGATAATTGAAATTTCATTTTTCAGCCATGTTAAACAATTCTATTGCTGAATTAATTTAAAACTGATCTCCTTGGAATACTCTGATGGAATGTGAGTGACATCTTTACTTAAGAATTTCATTTTTTTAAAGTTTTTAATAAGGTTCAGTATTCATTTACAAAAGGATTCAGGTCATACTCCAACTGACTTAAAATCAATACAAAATTCAGGGATTACATTTCATTAGATGGGCTTCTTTAAAATAATGATAGGGAAATTTAAAATGATTTGATAAAAGCAAGTCTGCCAAGACTTCCTGTTAAATAATAGGCCAAATCTCAAACCACAAACATCATCAGATTGCCACAACCACACCTAGTATGGAGACAAAATCACATGTTCAGTAATACAAAATAGCCAAGCTGATCAGGAATCAAAAGCAATGTGAGATTCCTCACAATATTTTTGAATAATATAATAATAATAAAGTCGAGTCTCTATGTAACAAAATTCATGGTTCAGTCAAAAAATTTGTTATATAGAAAAATTCTTTGAATAGAGAACTGCAAAAGAATTTTCCATTTAATGTTTAAATTTTGAAACAGAATTGTGTTTTAGCTGTTTAATTAAGTTTTTGAAATATTTAACGGAATTTTTAGAAGATTTCAAACATTTTCACCTCTTCCTTTTTTTCCTGTGTCATGACTATTTATAAAATTATAACTTTATCAGAGAGAGTTATGCTTATCCAAGAAGCGCTTTTATTCAGATGCAGTAGAAGATAACACCAGCAGAGATGACGTTTAGTAACAATTCTTAATTTAAATGATCTCTCACAACAAAAACTGTTCAGAGTCGCCACAAACAACAAACATCCTCTCTAAATTCTAAAAGTAATGAGAGTTAGTTTAGGTAGATGAAAACCTGCTGAAAAAAATGACCTTTTCTGCTTTTGCCCCCTTATCCCTGCCTTACTATCTAAGCCATGAAACAAACAACATTTTCAAGACGACATTGGAATAGTTCTATCTTTTAGGATGCTCCAGTAACAAGCAAATGTTTCAATCTTTACCAATAACGCATGCTTATCTTTTCTAAAACAAAGTCAAGTAAGTGTAACCATGCAAATGGGATGTTTTTCTTAATGGAAAGAGGGGGTGGATGCCTTCTTTTGGACATAAGGAATAAAGTAGAGAAATATAGCTATGAAATATAAATCTGAAATCAACGAAAAAAATATTCTACAAACAATTTGAAGCGTTTTCTGAACATATAAAAGAACATTTCTGAAAAAATTCGTTAAATGGATATATGTTTTGCTATATGGAGGTTATTTTAATGTAATCATGAAAAAATTGACTGTTCCTACAAAAAATTCGTTAAATAGAGAAATTTGTTGGATAGAGTGTCGTTGTAGAGAGACCTCGACTGTACTTTCCTTTTAATTTAGGTTTTAGTAAATAGTTTGCATTATTAGTGAGATTTCAAAGTTTAATCACATTCAAAGAAAAAAAAAAAAAATAGGGAAATTAAACTTTTTGTCATTAGAAAGAAAAGAAGTAATGAATAACACTCATAAAATGTTTTGAATTTACTCATAGTTGCTTTTAAACTATTTTAAACAGTTGTTTATTAGACTACTCAGAATTCATTCAAATGTAAATGATAATTCTTCATATTGCAGTGTTTTTCTAAGCAATTTAGAATTTTTTTAATTTGAAATTTGAAATTGGTCATTGAATTTTTTCTTAATTACAAGTCTCTCAAATATATATATAATTGGACTGATAAAAATTTCTCTTTTGTATGCAAATTTATTCCATACTTTTTTAATATTCTTGAAATATTGTAGGTAACTTGTATAATTATTGATTTCTCATTGTTTAAAATGTTTTTTTTTTTACTAATTAAAATTTTATGTTACTTAAATTGCAAAATATATTAAAAAATCCTATGAATAATTATTTTATTTTTTTTACTATAGGAAAAGTTAATCCTACACAGTGTGAAGCTATCACTATGGTTGCAGCACAAGTAATGGGAAATAATGTTGCTGTAACAATAGGTGGCAGTAATGGCCATTTTGAGTTGAATGTCTTCAAGCCCATGATGGTAGCCAATGTTCTTCGTTCCATTCGCTTGATAGCCGATAGTTCTGTTTCATTTACAAATAACTGTGTCAAGGGCATTGTTCCTAACAGGTAAATATCAATAATACCTTTATTTTATGATACTGCATAGGTATATTTTTTGAGAGGAAAATTGAAATATTTTCATGTATCACCTCAAGGAGATCTGGAAATTCAGAAAAAAAAGATTGTTTAAATCTTAAAATTTCTCGTAAAACACTGTTATACCTCCCCCCCCCCCTTAAAAAATGTACAGTTATTCTGGAAAAAATATCCAGTCTAATTTTAATACTCTTGCTAGACAAAAATCTCATATTTGCCATACTTTGTCATTAATTTTTGATATGGAAAATTATTAACAATTATACAAATTTGTTGAGATATCATGAATTATTAAATAAAAAAAAAAAAGAAAGAAAATTATGAAGCACAGAAAAAGGAAAAGTTGAGCTGAAATTAAAATGTTAAAGGTAAAAAAGAAAGAAAGAAACTTACACAACAGTTTCTAAAAAAACACAAATAAAGGAATAATTGCAGAATTGTAAAAAAAAAAAAAAAAAAAAAAAAAAAAAAAAAAAGTATATTTAATATGTTTAAATTAGTTATAAGTAGGAAGTTCTTTTGAATCCATATTGTATTTTAATTTATTTATTTAATTGTTTTAAATTTGCTTTTGTATTTTAAATTTCTAATGATATAGATTTTTAGTAACAATTTTATAGGTTATTTTTATTTTCAGAAATTAATTTACACTTGTCTTGTTAATGCATCAGTGTATTCTCTTTTATTGTATAATTCAGTCATTAAGATCTAGAATTATAATTTGTATTTTTAAATGTTATGAATTGTGGTCAAAAAACTTTGTTATTAAAATAGAATATAAACCTTGTATTCCCTATACAGGATAAAGTATTTTGTATTCCATCTCAACATTTCTGGATTTTAGTGTCTTAAGTTGTGATGTGATGTACATTCTACTTTTTTTAAATTGTCATCTTTTGATTCCAGTGATCTGTTATTTTATCTTATTTTATGTGAATAATGGTATGAAAAATGAAGTAGTTTTATCTGATCTGTTATTTTTGAAAATTGAATTTTTTTAATAATATTAATTTAAAGAGGGAAGGAGTTAAATGGACTTTTATTTGTTGTTATATGCATAGAAAACAATTAGCGTGTTTTGATTTGTAGATAAAATAACATTTACTCATAATGTTCATATTTTTAATCTTTTACTTATATTTAGAGTTTAATAAATATTTTTACTATAAATTACCATTAGATGTAGTAAATTTCAGCAGTCATGAATGTTATATCATTGCTTGTAGTTTAAGAAGTAATGAAACTTAATTGTAAATAGGAAAATAACTTCTCTTATCTATGTGTTTTACAGTATTTTGCAATAATAATAATAATAATAGTAATAATAATTATATTAAGATCTGTTCTTCATTGGAAATTATTAAATCTTATGAATAATTAGATAAATGAAAGTAAGCCATAAATCTCTACAGAGTCAGTGCTCTCCAATGTTTTCTATTTGAAATTAAAAGCTAAGAAATAACAATTTATGTGTTAAATGGAATTTGTTAGTAATTTTCCATATTTTAAGAATTTAAAATGCTTTTTCTTTAATATTTCCATATTTTTATAATTCTCATTTTATTTTATCAATCTTTTAGTGATTTTTAAAATGTTTTTCATCTTAAAAAAAACAAATTTCAACAATCTATGAACAAATGATAAAGATTAATGTAAACTTAAGTGAGAATTCTTCATTACTATGGGTCATGTATTTTTTTACATATGAGCATTAATAGTTCTTTAAAAAATGAATGAATGTTTAAGTAATACCATATACTGCTATAAATGGCTTAAATTACTTATAATAAAAACAAAAGAAGGAATCAATTAACCTAAAACTTCATTATAACCTTATAATGTTAGTAATTTAGTACATTTTTATAGTACATTTTTATAGAGTGTCAGTCATTTATACTTTACTTGGTGTAATATATAATAACAAAATCACAATTTAATTCCCATGATGCTTTCGAAGTATTCAGCTATAGTATATCTTTAATTACATTGTAAGACATATCATTAAATGTTAAATGCATAGTAAATATATTATTTCATCATAACTATTGCATGTGCAATTGAGCTTTCATGTACTAGTATGTATTAGTATGTAACTAACATGTATGATAGTTTTATCATCCTCATTTGTTTCAACTTTTATTTTAATTTTTTGTATGCACCCAAATTTTTTGTACAACCCTGTATATGATCTATAGAATTATATTATAATCTATAATCAATATATGATCAAATGCCAAATATTTTGTAAAGATTATTTATTTAATTGGCATTATAAAATCACATTTCTTATTTTATTTATTTATTTATTTATTTATTTTTTTTTAAATTATATATTTTTTAAATAATATATCAAGTGATGTTTAAATACAACAGCATACAATTAAGTTTGTCTGTTAACATACATTGTGTAGCAGAATTAATAAGATTTTTAAGTTTTTCAATATCAATTAAATCTGTTCTTGTATAGTTTAATGATGAATATGTTTTCAGATATTACAGATTTTACTTTCTTTATCATTTGAAATATTTTGTATGATAATTTTATCATTATCATTGAATTCAATTTTTATTTTGATTTTTTAAGGAATTCTTCCTTTTGTAAAGCATTACCATGTGAATGTGTAGTGTAGAATATATATATATATATATATATATATATATATAATATCTTTTTCCGTCCAATTTAATCCGAGTGTTTTCCTCAATTCTTTCTGAGTTTATCTGTGCTGGTAGTCCCAAATTCATATTATTTTGCTTTTTCATAGCTAATAGGAAGATGAAACCACATTTTATTTGTAGTGCCAAAATAATTGTAAACCTGCTGAATCTCCTTTGGTTTTATATGTATATAGTAATTTTTAAAATATTGTAAATTTTAAGTAATATTATTTTTTATTGCTTTTTCTAGGGATCGCATAAGTAAACTCTTAAATGAATCACTAATGTTGGTGACTGCCTTGAATCCTCACATCGGTTATGATAAAGCAGCTCAGATAGCAAAGACAGCTCATAAAGAAGGTGCAACTTTAAAAGAAACAGCCATTAAATTAGGATTTTTAACTGCTGAACAGTTTGACAAATGGGTTCAACCATCTGAAATGTTAGGTCCCAAATAAATTATTTTAATTAGAAAACTATATCAGTCAATTGTTATATTTGTGGAATACACTGCCCGTTTTTGTGATAATGAATTGTAATTTGTATAATAAATAAGAAATTTCCATTCTTCTTTCATTTCATTCTACCAACTTTTATTTTATTTTATTTGTTTATTTTTCGTAAGTTATTTAAACTGATATACAATCATGTAGCAATGATAAATTATCAGAAAAAAAAAAAAAAAAAAAAAATAGAAAAACACACATGGAAGTATTGCAATAACCTAATTTCTTGTTCTATAATGAATAGAAAATTTAAAAGAATGAAAACATTTGAATGAGATTAAATATTTACTTCAGTTGTTTGAATGAATTGTTTTATCAATAGTAAACATAGTAATTTGTAGTACAACTGAGTGATGTGTGTCAATTTCAATATGTTTGAAACAGTCTAATTAAAACTATGAGAACCTGAAACGAGATACATATATAAGGAATGCATGAAAAATACTGATGCACTGAATATTCTTTTTGGCTGAATACAAAAATTTGTTACAGGGGCACAAATGCAGTACAACGTCCAAAATCCACAATCTTCAGTGACCTCAGTGATTCTGAATCACAAACTATTTATTTGGAAAAAAAAAAAAAAGAATTACCCCTTAGCTTTTTCTTTTCTTTTTCACCCCATCAATTATTAATGTACCATATAAATAGTAAAAAAAAAGATCATGCTGAAGCAGATATTTAATAAAGGAATATACATATATATATATATTAAGAAAAACTTTAAAAAAAAAAAAAGCAATTGTTTATGTGATTTTTAACATTTTTTTCCCCTTTAATTTCTCGACTTTTTCATGTTAGTAAAAGGAACACAGTTTCAGTCTCTTAACTCAATATAGTAAATGATGATTCCTTTTTAATAAAGTTTATTTGGAACTTTTGCAGTTATTATTATTATTATTATTATTATTATTATTTTAATAAACTTGTTTATGCGATTTTTAGAGTTTTCTTGCTTTTCCTCAGCTATATTTTGATTTTCAAAAAAAAAAAAAAAAAAATTCCTGTTTCATTCTTGTAGCCTACTATAGTAAATTTTGACCTCTGAGATTTTTTATTTTTTCCCCTACCCCCTTCCTGTTACACAGCAATTTATAGTCTTTTGTGAAAGAATTCCGATTACTTTATTTTAGACCACTGTAATTTATTTTGTCCTCGGAAATTTTAATATTTTTAAAAGGCTTCCCCCCCCCCCCCCCCCCTCGACTTAGGCATTTTGTACTAACTCAAAAACAACTGACTGCTTCTTATACACCTAGAAATTATTTGTGTGCGCAACTGTTTACGTTAGATTGTAAAATTTGCAAAAAACCATTTTGTGCTTAAACTTTTGACGCAGTTATTTTTGTTCTATTCTTAAACTTCATGGTTTGAAATAAAATTTAAAAGTTAATTTCAGTGAATATGATGTTAAAATAGATATTATTAACATACACAAGACAGATATTGAAATAAAGTGAATATTTAAAGTTTTATTTTAAAATTGCTAGTGTGCTTAACTTTGACATGCACTGTATAAATTGTTAGCTGCATCAAGTTTCAAATTTAGGTTTTTAAAGAGTGAGACTTATAAAAATGAAATTCATTGCATCTTTTAATGGTTAAGTAGTTTAAAAAAATAAATATAAATATTGTTACTTTTTTCAAATTAAAAGAGAGAGAGGGAGAGACTGTAATAAGTAAAAATGAGTGATCCACTCAATCGGTAAATTTCTGAATAAAAACAAGTATAATTAGTTGTAAATTATAAACTTAAAATTCCTTCACTTCATTGAATAGATTAGATTGACAGCATCATCTTTCGCCTTAAAGAGGTAGGAATCATACATGGGTGATTCTCAAAATAGGGACTATTTCAAAAATGAAATCTTAAAAAAATTACTGTTAGCAAAATTTCTGAAAAAAATAGGTGTTGTTAATATAGTATTAGGTATACTTTACATGTAGTCAGCAGAGCTAAATATTTAAAAATTAACTTTAAAAAAATAATAATTAGTATTTTTTGAGCCATGCTAATGACAAAACAAATTGCATGGAATAAATATATTAAGAAATTTTTATTTTCTTCCTGTTTAAATATTTTTTTCTATATTTATTAGCCTTCCTTTTCATCAAATGGTTTCCATTTTTATATATATACATATAAGGAGAATAAAAACAATACTAAAGAGCAAACTTTGTTACATGAGCAACATTCTGACACTAACAATGTAAGAAGCTGTCTTAGTGATTTTCTGACAGATTTAATGCATATTTTAGGGATAATAAATGTAATACCTAAATTTATTCATAAAATTAAACTTTATAAAGGATACAATACAAGCACTGGTTACATTTATGCACATAGGAGTCCTTAGCATGGACAGAAAAACCATGCTAATGACACTGATATCTGTCCATGCTAATGACAAATTTTAATTTAAATAAGATTATGAGTCATAATATAATCACAATGCAATAGTCTTTTCTGGGGCTTTTTAAAACACAAGAGTTCTATGCAAATAAATAAAATAAAAATTTTAACTATAAAATAAACATGAAAATTATTATCCATTCTAATGACATACAATTGATGTACGCCCCTAATATTCAACTTCTATTCTTAAAATACAATACATGCTTCTATTTTCAGGCTGGGATAATATGGCTACTTGTTGCCATGGAGAAACTTTATATTTTCAAACTATTGTCATATGTGAAAATGAAATTTTGATTAATAACCAGCTGTTATAGTATGACCTTGTTTTGAAAATCGAATATGGAGGACAAACTTTAATTCTTTTTATATGTACTATAATTTTATTTTTAAAAAGAAATTTATTGGATAAATCTTCTCCTTGATTAATATAAAGAAAGAATAACATTTGTTTATTTTATAAACATGATATTAACTCTTGAAAAATGCTAGTATACACAAGGCACAGCTGCTGTGGACATCCATGCTAATGACATTTTGAATCTTTATTCTGTTATTTTAAGGTGTTTTTAACTAAAAAGTGAGTAATTTTTGAGTGCAAATAATGAATAATATTAAGACAAACATATCTAAATATAAAAACATGACAGAAAACCTCTCAATTTTTTTTTGTATGCCGAAAGAATAACATTTGTTTATTTTATAAACATGATATTAACTCTTGAAAAATGCTAGTATACACAAGGCACAGCTGCTGTGGACATCCATGCTAATGACATTTTGAATCTTTATTCTGTTATTTTAAGGTGTTTTTAACTAAAAAGTGAGTAATTTTTGAGTGCAAATAATGAATAATATTAAGACAAACATATCTAAATATAAAAACATGACAGAAAACCTCTCAATTTTTTTTTTGTATGCCGAAAGAATAACATTTGTTTATTTTATAAACATGATATTAACTCTTGAAAAATGCTAGTATACACAAGGCACAGCTGCTGTGGACATCCATGCTAATGACATTTTGAATCTTTATTCTGTTATTTTAAGGTGTTTTTAACTAAAAAGTGAGTAATTTTTGAGTGCAAATAATGAATAATATTAAGACAAACATATCTAAATATAAAAACATGACAGAAAACCTCTCAATTTTTTTTTGTATGCCGAAAGAATAACATTTGTTTATTTTATAAACATGATATTAACTCTTGAAAAATGCTAGTATACACAAGGCACAGCTGCTGTGGACATCCATGCTAATGACATTTTGAATCTTTATTCTGTTATTTTAAGGTGTTTTTAACTAAAAAGTGAGTAATTTTTGAGTGCAAATAATGAATAATATTAAGACAAACATATCTAAATATAAAAACATGACAGAAAACCTCTCAATTTTTTTTTGTATGCCGAAAGAATAACATTTGTTTATTTTATAAACATGATATTAACTCTTGAAAAATGCTAGTATACACAAGGCACAGCTGCTGTGGACATCCATGCTAATGACATTTTGAATCTTTATTCTGTTATTTTAAGGTGTTTTTAACTAAAAAGTGAGTAATTTTTGAGTGCAAATAATGAATAATATTAAGACAAACATATCTAAATATAAAAACATGACAGAAAACCTCTCAATTTTTTTTTTGTATGCCGAAAGAATAACATTTGTTTATTTTATAAACATGATATTAACTCTTGAAAAATGCTAGTATACACAAGGCACAGCTGCTGTGGACATCCATGCTAATGACATTTTGAATCTTTATTCTGTTATTTTAAGGTGTTTTTAACTAAAAAGTGAGTAATTTTTGAGTGCAAATAATGAATAATATTAAGACAAACATATCTAAATATAAAAACATGACAGAAAACCTCTCAATTTTTTTTTGTATGCCGAAAGAATAACATTTGTTTATTTTATAAACATGATATTAACTCTTGAAAAATGCTAGAATACACAAGGCACAGCTGCTGTGGACATCCATGCTAATGACATTTTGAATCTTTATTCTGTTATTTTAAGGTGTTTTTAACTAAAAAGTGAGTAATTTTTGAGTGCAAATAATGAATAATATTAAGACAAACATATCTAAATATAAAAACATGACAGAAAACCTCTCAATTTTTTTTTGTATGCCGAAAGAATAACATTTGTTTATTTTATAAACATGATATTAACTCTTGAAAAATGCTAGTATACACAAGGCACAGCTGCTGTGGACATCCATGCTAATGACATTTTGAATCTTTATTCTGTTATTTTAAGGTGTTTTTAACTAAAAAGTGAGTAATTTTTGAGTGCAAATAATGAATAATATTAAGACAAACATATCTAAATATAAAAACATGACAGAAAACCTCTCAATTTTTTTTTGTATGCCGAAAGAATAACATTTGTTTATTTTATAAACATGATATTAACTCTTGAAAAATGCTAGTATACACAAGGCACAGCTGCTGTGGACATCCATGCTAATGACATTTTGAATCTTTATTCTGTTATTTTAAGGTGTTTTTAACTAAAAAGTGAGTAATGTTTGAGTGCAAATAATGAATAATATTAAGACAAACATATCTAAATATAAAAACATGACAGAAAACCTCTCAATTTTTTTTTGTATGCCGAAAGAATAACATTTGTTTATTTTATAAACATGATATTAACTCTTGAAAAATGCTAGTATACACAAGGCACAGCTGCTGTGGACATCCATGCTAATGACATTTTGAATCTTTATTCTGTTATTTTAAGGTGTTTTTAACTAAAAAGTGAGTAATTTTTGAGTGCAAATAATGAATAATATTAAGACAAACATATCTAAATATAAAAACATGACAGAAAACCTCTCAATTTTTTTTTTGTATGCCGAAAGAATAACATTTGTTTATTTTATAAACATGATATTAACTCTTGAAAAATGCTAGTATACACAAGGCACAGCTGCTGTGGACATCCATGCTAATGACATTTTGAATCTTTATTCTGTTATTTTAAGGTGTTTTTAACTAAAAAGTGAGTAATTTTTGAGTGCAAATAATGAATAATATTAAGACAAACATATCTAAATATAAAAACATGACAGAAAACCTCTCAATTTTTTTTTGTATGCCGAAAGAATAACATTTGTTTATTTTATAAACATGATATTAACTCTTGAAAAATGCTAGTATACACAAGGCACAGCTGCTGTGGACATCCATGCTAATGACATTTTGAATCTTTATTCTGTTATTTTAAGGTGTTTTTAACTAAAAAGTGAGTAATTTTTGAGTGCAAATAATGAATAATATTAAGACAAACATATCTAAATATAAAAACATGACAGAAAACCTCTCAATTTTTTTTTGTATGCCGAAAGAATAACATTTGTTTATTTTATAAACATGATATTAACTCTTGAAAAATGCTAGTATACACAAGGCACAGCTGCTGTGGACATCCATGCTAATGACATTTTGAATCTTTATTCTGTTATTTTAAGGTGTTTTTAACTAAAAAGTGAGTAATTTTTGAGTGCAAATAATGAATAATATTAAGACAAACATATCTAAATATAAAAACATGACAGAAAACCTCTCAATTTTTTTTTTGTATGCCGAAAGAATAACATTTGTTTATTTTATAAACATGATATTAACTCTTGAAAAATGCTAGTATACACAAGGCACAGCTGCTGTGGACATCCATGCTAATGACATTTTGAATCTTTATTCTGTTATTTTAAGGTGTTTTTAACTAAAAAGTGAGTAATTTTTGAGTGCAAATAATGAATAATATTAAGACAAACATATCTAAATATAAAAACATGACAGAAAACCTCTCAATTTTTTTTTGTATGCCGAAAGAATAACATTTGTTTATTTTATAAACATGATATTAACTCTTGAAAAATGCTAGAATACACAAGGCACAGCTGCTGTGGACATCCATGCTAATGACATTTTGAATCTTTATTCTGTTATTTTAAGGTGTTTTTAACTAAAAAGTGAGTAATTTTTGAGTGCAAATAATGAATAATATTAAGACAAACATATCTAAATATAAAAACATGACAGAAAACCTCTCAATTTTTTTTTGTATGCCGAAAGAATAACATTTGTTTATTTTATAAACATGATATTAACTCTTGAAAAATGCTAGTATACACAAGGCACAGCTGCTGTGGACATCCATGCTAATGACATTTTGAATCTTTATTCTGTTATTTTAAGGTGTTTTTAACTAAAAAGTGAGTAATTTTTGAGTGCAAATAATGAATAATATTAAGACAAACATATCTAAATATAAAAACATGACAGAAAACCTCTCAATTTTTTTTTGTATGCCGAAAGAATAACATTTGTTTATTTTATAAACATGATATTAACTCTTGAAAAATGCTAGTATACACAAGGCACAGCTGCTGTGGACATCCATGCTAATGACATTTTGAATCTTTATTCTGTTATTTTAAGGTGTTTTTAACTAAAAAGTGAGTAATGTTTGAGTGCAAATAATGAATAATATTAAGACAAACATATCTAAATATAAAAACATGACAGAAAACCTCTCAATTTTTTTTTGTATGCCGAAAGAATAACATTTGTTTATTTTATAAACATGATATTAACTCTTGAAAAATGCTAGTATACACAAGGCACAGCTGCTGTGGACATCCATGCTAATGACATTTTGAATCTTTATTCTGTTATTTTAAGGTGTTTTTAACTAAAAAGTGAGTAATTTTTGAGTGCAAATAATGAATAATATTAAGACAAACATATCTAAATATAAAAACATGACAGAAAACCTCTCAATTTTTTTTTTGTATGCCGAAAGACATAAATTGTCCCCTATTTTGAGAATCACCCATATACAATATAGAAATTTGTTAAAATTTCAATAGATCAATTTTAAAACAACTAATTCAAAATTGAAGAATTTTTCTAATGAAATATTCAAGTTCTTTACCATCAAATCTTAACAGTACTATCTAGTTAAGTATATCATTAGTACAATATATTTAAATGTATTATTTCATCATGTTTTTATATTTCATTCCATTATTATTATTATTATGGAAAGGGAGTTGCTGACATTTCTTTCAAGTAGACAACTATCCTTACCAATAATTATAAATTGGACAATTGCATCATAAATTATACATAAAATTATGAATTCAAAATAAATACAAAATGCTAAATGTGCACACATTAAAAATAGTGATTTCACAAACGCATTTAAAATATATGTGTCATATCACTTCTGCGAACTTCTTTAGGATAAAAAGTAATGTTACACACAAGTCAAATTTTTTCTCTTTTTTTTTTTTTTCTTTTTTCTTTTTTTTTAACCATTAAAATAAAAAACCATTTTTTAAGAATTTAGACTTGCCTGTAACATCACTCTTTATCCTGAAGAGGTTCGCAAAAGCAATATGAATTGTAGTTTTTAATTATATTTTAATTATGAAATCACTGTTTTGTAATTATGTACCATTTAGCATTTTGTATTTATTTTGAAACTTAACTTTAACAGTTCTACCGCTATTGAAATAATAACAATTAAATGGTATTAATTCTCATTCTTATTTAGTTGAGACAAACAAACTCTACTTTTCCCATATAATTTTCTTTATTGGGCAGTTCAACAGCAATAAACCACATGTGGATTGGGCAGAATTATTGGGAGAAGAAGTACAATAATCATCCTAAAATTAATTACTTTGACTTATATAGCTTATGGATTTCTAACTATTTGAAGTTTGAACTTGATGCACACCATATTTACTTGTTTATTTTATGTGTGTATTTTTATAATTTCTTCAATATCAAAAGTAAAGAGTATAAAAATTATGTGAGGGTTTTAACACATTGGGGACGAGTGACCGGTATATGTGCTGCTTAAGAAGCTCAGAATCCTTCATTATTCTCACCAGTAAACTTTTCTTGAAAATTTTGCCTTATTTAATCCTGAGCATTTTTTCGATTCAATTAGGCAAAAATTTCTGCTTTAAAAAATCAGTCAAAAAATTAAAAATTCTGTAATTGATACTTTCCTAAAAGGGTTAAAGGTATTTATTGCTATTAGATTTCCTTGTAGTAAAACTTACATATAAGAGTAAATAAATAAATATCTCTTTTTAAGGTAATTATAAAAAATTAATAATTAAAAAATCAATAACAATTGTATTAATTATTTAAATAACATTTTTTTTTAAAAAAAAGGGAACATAGTCTTTTTTTAGTTTGCAGGTGTCTTCTTGAATAATAATAATGAAACATAAAAATTTGCAGAGCGAGCATTGGTAAAATTTAAAAATTCTATTACTATACTTTTCAAAAGTCGACCAATATAAATTTGAAGTCTACGGTATGGGATATAGGCATCTATATTTACAGGAATATATCTACACTGTGGGATATAGGCCCTAAGGGGTGGGATGCCCTCTGTGGGGGGTCTTTCTAAGGGAACCTAACCTGTATTTATGCAAGGTTCGAAGAAAACCATGGAAAACTCTGAACGGTTAGGCCAACGGTCGCGATTAGGTTCGAACCCAGCACCTACCGTCTATCATTTTGGAGGTCAGAACCTCGCGGCCACTGGTGGGGCCCACAAGGAATAGAATGTGCTCCTTTGGATATAAAGAACTAAACTCAAAATTGACTTTAAATCTGATTATGAAATCACAATTGTTAGCATGTATGCATTTAGAACAGAAGTATCAAACCCTTGGCCTACTAATAACTTATTTGTGGCCTACCAAATCTTTGTCATTTTCGCTGTGTTTACTTCAGTTTATGCATGATGCAAAAAATGCACTTTGTACGAATACACTTGTACTAACCATGCTCTAACTTGTATGCCATGTTGCCATATCGGATGATTTGGCTACAGTTGAGGACTATTTTTATTCAAAATATCTACCACAATTTCAGAATAGTAATCTTTCATTTCTTTAATAACAGACATTTTGTAATTATATAAAAGGGAAATTAGCATTCATAAAATTTGTTAACTATTTTGAAAGTTAAAAACATTTTTATTACTTAAAAATATACATATATATTAAAGCTTGTGTAAAGGTTTTGCATAATATGCCCCAAGACCTTACAAGATGCACACACACACTCATTTTTAAGGGGAGGGGAAGAAGTTTATGACTGGAAGAGGAAACCATATGCTGAAAAAATAAAATAAAGCTACACATGTACAAGAAAAAAAGCCAATCTATTGCTCTAGAAAGAAGTGAAAAATGAGTGGAGAGAAATTAAGCCAAGTTTCCATATGTTGATCCTCTTGAAATACCTAGAATATTGAACTAAATCGCTGGAACTTTATAAGAAATGAGATCATTGCATATAATATTATTTTTAATTAAAATCTTAGTGGATTTATGGGTCGTGGAAAAGTAGCAGTTGGATATTGGAATGATTATTTTAGCTTTATCGAAGTTTATTTCTATTAATTTTTTCTCATGCAATCTATACAAAGCTATCCTTGGTTTATTGAATTTGATATCCCATAAATACTTTTTTAGCCTTTCTCTTAATTTCTGAGGTGTCATATCAACATAGGATAAATCTTTTTGATGTTTAGTGTTAAATGGAATTATGTAGACACCTATCTGCTTTATCACAATTTGGAATTGATCATTTTTTTTCTGTTAATGAAAAGCTTCCTTTAGCTTAGGTGGAAGTTTATCTATTAGATTGATATTCTATTTTAACAATACATATCTCAATCTCTCATAAAGTTACGGGATATAATCAAAGGTACAATAAATAACCTTATCTGTCTTGCTTCTTTAGTTTGATCGAACAATCTATTAATATATTGAGAAGTGAAACAATTATGAACCTACAATTTGTTTAATTAATCTTTCGTTGGTATTTATTTGTCAGTACAAACTTTAAATACATGCTTAACGTAAAACCTGTATGCAACAGTTTTATATGAAAATGGGGAATTACTGTCAAATGAAATAATAGTGATAGATCTGCATTGTTTTATAAGTATGAACATTACGCTCGAATTTATTTTCATATATTTCAATTTATCGGAAGCAATAGATAACTCATTCTCCCTTCTTGCCTATTTATTTAATTGAGTAAAGTTTGAATAAGAAAGAAAAAATACAAATTCTAAATTTTTTGTGCTGAAATAAATTTGACAATAGTAAATTATAATATCACATGGTACAATATTGAAAATGGCACAAAAATCGCGATTGCAGCACTCTCTTCCAGCGGATTTTTTTTCAAATTCAGGGAGGACCAACAAGCCATAGCCATAAACTTACACAAAAAATTTGGTTCAATTCGATGCATAACTTCATATACTTTTGGTCGGTACAATATCGGAAATGGCCCAAAACTCGCGATTGCAGCGCCCCCTTCTGGTGGATTTTTTTCAAATTCTGAGAGGACCAACTAGCCATAGCCATACACTTACACAAAAAATTTGGTTCAATTCGATGCATAACTTCATACACTTTTGGTCGGTACAATATTAATAATGGCACAAAAATCGCGATCGGCGCGCCTCCTTTCGGCGGAATATTTCAAAACTGAAGGAGAACCTGCTTGCCACAGCCAAAAACATTCACAAAAAAATTGGTTCAATTCTATGTATATCTTCATACACTTTTTGATTTTAGAATGGCGACATAGGGACACAGGCACACACACATGGACTGACAGACATTTTGTAAAAATATGTCTTTTGGAATCGCTGACCCCTAAAACGTGTAAATCCGTCGAAAAAAATTTCGATTACAATACTTTCTTCTTTTGAAAATAGAAAAAAGTAAAAAAAAAAAAAAAAAAAAAACTAGTTTGATGTGCCAAAAACTTTCTTCTATCTCATACGTACATTTTAATATTTAAAAAATAGTTACTCATGTTAACTCTTTAATAATTTTAATTCAATGCTATATCAACTTTTCTTTTCATCTTAAATTTCTGCTTCAGTCAATTAATAGGAGTAAAAACAAGTTTCCGTCTTTGCACGAGCCGATGGACAGTAGAATGATAGGCAGATTTTTTTTTTTCAAATTCAGGGAAAACCTACTTGCCATACCAAAAAAAAAAAAAAAAAATCATACAAAAAAAAAATTTAGTTCAGTTTTAGGCATAACTTCATACACTTTTAGATGGTGCAATTTTGAAAATGGCACACAAATCGCTATTGCAGCGCTTCCTTCCGGCAGATTTTTTTTCAAATTAAGGGAGAACCAACTAACAATAGCCAAACATTTACACAAAAAATTTGGTTCAATTCGATGCATAACTTCATACACTTTTAGTCGGTACAATATTGAAAATGGCACAAAAATCGCGATTGCAGCGCCTCCCTCCGGCGGAATATTTCAAAATTGAAGGAGGACCTGCTTGCAACAACCAAAAACATTCACAAATATTTGGTTCAATTCTATGCGCATCTTCATACACTTTTTGATGGTAGAATGGCGACGTATGAACACACACACATAGACATACAGATAGACATACAGACACACACATAGACATACAGATAGACATACAGACACACACACAGACATACAGACAGACATTTTGTAAAAACATGTTTTTTGGAATCTGTTGTTCCTAAAACGTGTAATTCCGTCGAAAAAAGAATTAGATTACAATACTTTCCTTCTACTGAAGATAGAAGAAAGTAATAAAAAACTCATCTTTTGTATTTGTAGAAATCTATGTTAATTCCTAAAATGTGTTTTTCTACTATATAAACCTATTAATAAAATATTCATTCTGTTTATATGAAATCTTATGAAAACGAGGCGCAGATCAAAATTCCGTCATTTTTGACGGGGGTTATATGCTAGTATATATATAAGAATATGCAACATAAAAATTTTAGAAAATACCAAGTTAAGATTCTGTTTTCAATTTGTTAAACAACTTTACAGCTTCGTTTTACCAAAGACATTTTTTTTTACTTTCTTCTATCTTTACAAGAAGAAAGCATTGGATTCGTGAAAATTTTAAATATCCAGTTTTCGACGGATTTACACGTTTTAGGGGCTCAGAGAACCCGAAAAACATGTTTTACAAAATGTTTGTCAGTATGTGACAAACTTTTTTTGTCAGTATGTGACAAAAAAATCAGTATGTGACACTCTATTTCAAGAGATAACGCATGGAATTTTACAAAACTTTAGAATTCTGTTAGACCTTGATATAAACGAGATCTGATTAGTATTTGGTGTACATCACTCAGCAGGTGGTCCTGCTATGCTGCATTACTTACAATTTCCACAATAGCCAAAATTCAAGAACTAATGCACGGAGTTTCATAAAACTTTAGTTTTAATTAGTACTTGATGTCATTTGGTGCTGATTACTTTCTGGTACAAATCGCTCTAAAGGTAGCGCTGCTAAGCTGCATTATTCGTGATTATCGCAATAGGTCTATTTCATGAATCAATGCACGATTTTTCATCAAACTTGAGGTTTCGTTAATCCCTGATATAGATTGTTTAGATTTTTGTGTAAATCGTCTTTACAGGTGGCATTGCTATTCTGCATTTTTTATGATCTTCAATAGCTGTATCTCAAGAATTAATGCATGGATATTTCTAAAACACCCGATTTAGTTAGTACCTGGCGTAAATTTATCTTCATTAATTTTTAGTTTATGTCACCGGACAAATGGCGCTGTTATGCAGAATTTTTTTAAGACTCCCGCAATAGCTATATCTCAAGAACTAATGCACGGATTTTCATCAAACTTCAGATTGAGTTAGAGGTTGACATAAGTTGTCACTGACTCGATTTTGATGTAAATCATTCGACTAATGGTATAGCTATACTGCTTTTTCAAGACGTGTTAACATGTATGAGAATTTTGGGATTGCCACATCTGAATAGGTCAACGATTACTTTGGTGATTGTTGTAAAATGAAATGAAGTGAAACTAATTGAATGCGTAAATTGAGAAAATGAAAATATCGTCTGATTTTATTTGCTATTATTCGAAGAACTTTGACAAGTGTATGAGAACGATGGAGTTCTCTGGATGTAATGATAGATGTGGCTTTTGGAATTAAAAGACATTTTTTATAATATATGGACTTTTAGATTAATTTGAACTTAGAATAAGTTTATCTTAACAGATGAGTATGAATTCAATTCAAGAGCTCCAAAAGCATCGCATAGATGCAACCCGCAAAATGAAGACATGCATGGTTAGTAAGTAATTTTTAAACTAACCCTATTTTCGAATTCTAACATACTGGTACCCTCGTTTCGGGACAGGAGATTTTGAATTTTAATTAATTTTAAATGAAAAAATGAATCTGAGTAGTTTGAAAACTCAGAGAAAAGGACAGAGAGCTGCTTTTACTTTCACGTTTAAGAAAATTGAAACTGAATTAACTAAAGAAACATGTGAAATTAAAGAACTTTCTATTTTGAAAACTCAACTGTTTGATAAATTTCAACGGATGGACACTTGTCAAAGTAAAATTTCGGAAATATTGTTACAAGATAAGGACGAAAAATTGTTTACCGAAGATTTTGAAGGTGCAGAAGAATATCGAGAAAAATATATAGAAATATGTGCACGTATTGATGAAAAGATACAGTTTTCTTCATCTCCTGGCGAAGAAGTAAAACGCAAATTTAAATTACCGGAGATCGAGCTGAAAAAATTTAACGGCGAACCAAAGGAATTTTTATCATTTTGGAGCCAGTTTAAGAAAATACATGAAGACGATTCTATTGCCGTGGAGGATAAGATGCAGTATCTATTCCAATGTATGGAACCGAAATCAAAAGCGGAGCGTTTAATATCAAGCTATCCAGCTACCGCGGAAAATTATCCGAAGGCTATCGATCAATTGAAACAGAGATTTGGACGAGATGATCTTCTTGTGCAAATTTACGTCAGGGAATTATTAACCCTCGTAATGAAAAATGCCACTGCGCCTAAAATGAAAGTTGACTTAGCCTCTTTATACGATGAATTAGAAAGCAAACTTCGTGCCTTAGAAAGTTTGGGAAGAACTCAAGAGAAGTATGGAGACTTTCTCATGCCCTTGGTTGAGAGCTGCTTGCCTGAAGAAGTTCTTTTGACCTGGGAAAGAAGCCGAAATCATGATACATATTCCAGTGAGAATTCCAGAACTTTAAAAAAACTGATGGACTTTCTACGCCAAGAAGTTCAAGGAGATGAAATGGTATTTTTAGCAAGAAAAGGTTTTGAATCTGTTGTTAGAAAAAAGAACATTTCATCTGAAATTATTAGCAAACCTGATCCAGCCACCGCATCTGCATTGGTGAGTATAGAAAATAAAGGTAAGAAAAACAATTGCATATTCTGTGATAGGTTTCATCCCTCTAATAAATGTTTTGGGGCTAAAAAAATGTCTTTAACTGAAAAACAAAAAATTTTGTTAAAAAAGGGGATTTGTTTCACTTGTTTGCAAAAAGCTGGTCATCTAAATAAGAATTGTAATATTAAAAATAAATTAAAATGTAATTATTGCCATAAACCTCATTTTGAAATAATGTGTCCTGAACAAAATATAAATAATAATCAAGATGATACTTTGAAATCTGAAAATTCTCTTTCTAATTGTAGTAGAAATAAAGTTGTGTATATGCAAACGCTTGGCGTGCGCATTCGATCGCAAGGTCGCCAAAAAGTCGTACGCGCACTGCTGGATTCAGCGAGCCAAAGTAGTTACGTAAGCGAGAGAATAACGAAATCACTAAAAATGCATCCTATAAGAAAAGAAATAATTATTCACGCGCTGTTCGGGGGGGGATGAAACGAAACCTAAAAAACATGATGTGTTTTCGGTAGAAATCAGTGAATTAGATGGAAATAATGCGTTTTGTTTTGAAGCATTTTCCGAAAGAAAGATTTGCGGATTTGTACCTAAAATTAAAGATTACAGAATTTTAAATGAATTAAAAAGAAATAAAATAAATCTATCTGATGATTTTTGTAAGGAATCTGAAATTGATCTTTTGGTGGGGGCTGATATGATAGGAAAATTATTGACAGGAAATTTAATTCAATTAAATTGCGATTTGACTGCCATAGAAACCAAGCTCGGTTGGACAGTAATGGGGAAACAAACGTGTGGCAAGAAACATAACGTTTTGACAACATTGTCTATGCACGTTAGAAATATTCCTTTGAATGAATTATGGGAACTTGAAACCATAGGAATTTCTGACCCCATTCAGAATTTTGAAAAACAGGAAAATTTTGATTTAAATGATTTTAAAGAAAAAATGAAAATTCTTCCCGATGGCAGATATGAAGTAGAGCTTCCATGGAAGTGTAATTTTAAGAACTTGCCCGACAATAAAGTTTTAGCTTGGAAGAGATATGAAAAAATGATTAATAAATTGAAATGTGGGGAATTTTTCGATGAATATCAGGAAGTATTTAAGAATTGGGAAAAAATGGATATCATTGAACGTGTTCCAGAAAATGAATTAAGTAATAAATGTCATTATTTACCGCATAGGCCCGTTATCAGGTTAGATAAGGAAACCACAAAAATACGCCCTGTGTTTGATGCATCTGCTTCTGAGAAAGGGAAACCCTCGTTAAATGAATGTTTGTATAAAGGCATCAATCTTATAGAATTAATACCTGATATTCTTGATCGTTTTAGAATGTATCCTATCGGTATAACTGCAGATATAGAAAAGGCTTATTTAATGTTATCTGTTATGCCTAAAGATGGAGATTTTCTTAGATTCTATTTCCCATGTAATGAAGGACAATTGATTTATAGACATTGTAGAGTTGTATTTGGTGTCTCTTCTAGCTCTTATTTATTAAGTGCATCTATAATGCATCTTTTAGAAAATAGTCCTCTTGAATATAAGGAAACTGCTGAAAAATTAAAATGTTCATTTTATGTAGATAATTGTGTATCAGGTGTTTTTAACATTAATGAAGCTGAAATGTTTATTGAAAATGCAAAGTTATTAATGTCTAAAGGATGTTTCAATTTGCGTTGTTTTGAAAGCAATGTAGCTTGCAAGAATGTTGATAAACATACTGGGGATACTTCAGTTTTGGGGATTATTTGGAATTTAGATAATGATTCTTTGAAATGTTGTTTAGATTTAGAAACATTAACGTGTGAAAGGAAAATTACTAAGAGATTAATTTTGAGCATTGTGCAAAAGATTTTTGATCCTATTGGCTTACTCTCTCCTGCTACATTGCTTCCAAAATTATTGCTACAAGACTCATGGAAACAGAAAATTCCATGGGATCGAGAATTACCTTGTAACATTGTGAGTGCTTTTCTGAAATGGTTGAAGAGTATTGATGTTTTAAAAGAAGTAGCTATACCTCGATACTTAGAAATTAATGCTTCATCTGAACTTCATGTTTTTGTTGATGCGAGTAAAGGGGCATATGCAGCGTGCGTCTTCGCTAGATCAATAATTGATTCCGAAGTCAAGGTTACGCTTGTTAGAGCGAAGTCTAGGGTTGCTCCCCTCAAAACTTTGAGCATGCCGCGTTTAGAGTTAATGGCTTGTTGTATAGGTACTCGACTTGCGAGTTCTATCGTCAAAGCAATAAATATGCCAGGTCTAAAAATCACATTCTGGTCAGATTCTACTACCGCAATTTGGTGGATAAAGGAACATGGAAATTGGTCGGTTTTCCTGAGCAACAGGGTCAAAGAAATTCGGCAGATGTCCAATATAGAGTCATGGAAGCACGTTCCAGGAAATTTGAATATAGCTGATATGCTTTCACGTGGATGTTCTCCACAGAAAATGCTTTGTTCGCGATGGTGGGAAGGTCCTAAGTAGTTAAAAGAAAATCCTGAATGTTGGCCAATTGGCGCGATTGACTGTCAGCCAAAAGATGTTGATTTAGAAAGAAAAAAAGTTGAAATTACGAATATTGATCTAGCTAAAGACGCACCCCTTTGGCTCTTAGATAATATATCTAATTATGATAAGATGATAAGAATATTTGCTTGGATTCTGAGATTTGTAAATAATTGCCGAAATGTTTCTAATAAGTGTAAATATTCTAATCTTACTCAAGATGAAATTGAAAATTCTGAAAAATATCTAATCCGTTTAGTTCAGAGCTGTTATTTGTATAATAAAAGGTCATTAAATGATATAGTAACATTCACAGATGATAATGGAATTTTAAGAATAAAAACTAAAATAACTGAAAGAAATGACCGAGAATCATTTTTGTATCCAATATTGTTGCCAGGTAAATGTGAATTTACTAAGTTATTGATTAGATCAATACACCAAAAGAATTGTCATGCAGGTATAAGAACAATGCAATCTTTAATAAGAGAAAGATTTTGGATAATTAGAGCTAGAAGAACTATTAAAAATGTATTGTACGACTGTATTGCATGTAAACGTTTTAAGGTAAGGTCTTTGTCAAGCGAACCAACACCTTTGCCACCAGATCGCGTAACAGATTGTGCTGTCTTTGAAATTATTGGAGTAGACTTAGCCGGGCCTTTATTTCTAAAAAATGGCGAGAAAGTTTGGATAGCATTGTTTACTTGTGCCGTTTATCGCGCAGTTCACCTTGAACTAGTCAATTCGCTATCTTCTGATGCTTTCCTGCTAGCACTTAGACGTTTTATAGCTAGACGCGGTAGGCCCAGCACTATTTATTGTGATAACGGAACAAACTTTAGGGGGGCTTTCAATGAACTTTCGAAATTAAATTGGAATAAAATTTTAAAAGAAACCATGACGCATAAAATTGTTTGGAAATTTATACCTCCCACCGCAGCTTGGTGGGGAGGCTGGTGGGAAAGGTTAGTTCGCATTGTAAAAGAATTGTTAGTACGTACTTTAGGTAGATCTGTATTGACTTATGAAGAATTGAATACACTTATATGTGATTGTGAATCTGTG
The DNA here is from genome assembly GCA_964019185.1 of Maratus speculifer. NCBI lineage: Eukaryota > Metazoa > Arthropoda > Arachnida > Araneae > Salticidae > Maratus > Maratus speculifer. The sequence goes on from OZ025289.1 coordinate 32,780,499, forward strand.
ATTAACTGCAGACCTCTAACCTATATCTCAGAGGACCCACTGGAGCTAGTACCTCTCACTCCCGCTATGTTTCTTACTGAAAACCGAAGTTTCAGTAATTCGGATATTATCGAATTAGATTCTCAAAGCTTAAGGAGGAGGTTGAATTACAGAGCTAAACTTCTTACAGATTTTAGGCAACGTTTTAGAAAGGAATACCTCAGCGAATTAGTTCAAAAACATACTGAGAAACATACACGTGAACCGCGAGTGGGAGAAGTAGTCTTAGTTGGGGATGATAACAAAAAACGTTTATTTTGGCCTTTAGGAAAGGTGATTCATTTAATTCCAGGACGGGATGGTAAAGTTCATGCTGTTAAGTTGAAAACTCAGCACGGCACGGTCTTACGTCCGGTGCAGCGCATCTTTCCTTTGGAAATATATTCGAATGAAATGATTGAAATTGCATCCAAACCGTCGGGTGAAGAGAAAACTAGTTCCAGTGAGCATGATGATCATGAAAATGTGTCTTCTCCTGATAGTGTCATATTTAAGAAATATACCTCTTCTGGAAGATGTGTAAAAGCTCCAAAGAGGTTGGATCTTTTTAATGATAATTGTTATGTATTTGAAACTCTCCCCAAGTTTCAAAGGGGGGAGGATGTTGTAAAATGAAATGAAGTAAAACTAATTGAATGTGTAAATTGAGAAAATGAAAATATCGTCTGATTTTATTTGTTATTATTCGAAGAACTTTGACAAGTGTATGAGAACGATGGAGTTCTCTGGATGTAATGATAGATGTGGCTTTTGGAATTAAAAGACATTTTTTATAATATATGGACTTTTAGATTAATTTGAACTTAGAATAAGTTTATCTTAACAGATGAGTATGAATTCAATTCAAGAGCTCCAAAAGCATCGCATAGATGCAACCCGCAAAATGAAGACATGCATGGTTAGTAAGTAATTTTTAAACTAACCCTATTTTCGAATTCTAACAGTGATAGTAAGTTACTATGAAGCGTATTTCACTACATTACTGGCCATATTATGTACAGAGCAAAGACAAATTACAGTTGTGTAACCTTTTTCTATAAAAAACAAATGAACAATGGAATAACTGTTTGTTACAAAGTTTATTACAAATTTTTAAGGATAAGGAACAAGTGTTATTATTTGTAACATTTAATACATTCAATTTGTTCATTTTATTTTTATTCAACAGAATGATAGTTGTCAAGAAATGTGTATCTTTATTTGCTATTAGCTCTCAAAATATACTTTGCCTTATCTTATTATACATATCGGTTATTGAATAAGGCGAGGAATAGTTTCTATAAATATGTACTGATATTATTCCAAATCCGAAATTCTGCGTACATTGCATTGGCAGTAAATTGTGTTAAGAAACAAGAGGATAATGTTTGGGGCTCCACAAATATTAAATTTGTTTCTTCAAACGAATACGAACTACTATCCGTCTTACTTTTGCAAAGAATTATCGTTCGCATTTTCTGGAATCCCGACTGCATTGGCAGATTTCATTACCGTTAGTATCTGTAAATAGACGATGTTATTGTCAATTCGAAATAAGTTATCGAAGTTTCCGGATATCTCAAATAGTAACCAAGATATTTAAACTGAATTTATTTCACATTAGCTTTTATACTAACTAATCTAATTTGACTTATCTAACAACAGAAGCAATACAGGTTTAATAAGTTCAATAAAATCCAAGATGGCGGCTACAAGAAATTCAAATTTCATAGCTTACATTAAAATCTCTGAACGACTGAAACGCAATATTAAACTAACTTCTGTTGATTAGATTTTGCTTTTGAGTTGCAGAAAAGTTCTTTTACGTGACAAAACTTCGTTTAGGTGTATTTTTACTAAAAGTACAGAGTAAAATTAGCTTAATAAGCATGAAATAGAGATAAACTGGAAAATATTTGCGGGAATTTAAAAAAAAGGTCATGATTAAAAATGTTTATTTACTTTTCACAGCTTTTTTATTGCCAAAAACTTTTATTATGAATTAGACATTCTTTTGAAATGCATCCCGTGAGGAAAATTATTATATATTTTAAATTTCACGTTTTAACGGAAATCGAACATGGCGATTAATCTCGAGAGATACTAAAATGTTTCTGAATCTGGAAAGATTTAAATGTTTATTTACGAATATCCAGCGTAAAATTTCATAAAAATAGCTATTAAATATATAAAAAAAATACATTTTAGGCTATAATATATCAAAAATTGTGAAGTTTTAAGCATTTTACGATCGAATTTTGACTACATCATTTACAATGGTCAAAAATTAGTTATGATGAAATTACACAATTTTTTTAAATATTTGAAGCTTTAAAAGTAATTTAAAATGAAAATTTTAAAAGTTAACCCTTTTTAGAGCGAAAAACCGGCAAGTTACTTAATATTTTTACAGCAAAAGGCAGGAAATAACGAAATATGTAATTGCAACTTATGAAAAATGTAGTACATCTTCGATTATTTTTCCAGCTAAGAAATCGACAGTTATCAGTAAAGCAGAGCAAATAAAGAATGCAATTTGAATTTTTACGTTTTAAACCTAAGAAATAATCTTAAATTCGTGCATTTTGTATAAAAAACCCCGATTGAATAGTTATTTTAATTGAACGTTAACGCAATCATTATACTATCTACATGCATAATTTAATAAAACAAATATGGGTGAAAATGAAATAAAAGTGTTATATTTAATTAAATTTTACGCAACAGAATATCTATAAATCTCATTTGTGAAGAAAAAATGCTTTTTAATAGTATTTTTTATTTTAACGTAATTTGGCATATTTTAAACTTTGAATTTTGTCGCCATTCAATTCTGTTGGCATCATTTGTATACTTGTGACGTTTCATTTTATGACGTAACGCAACTGATAGCCAATCAGGAAACCCAAACGAGTCACATGATCAAAGCTGCCTATAAATAGACTGAAATTATTCCAAGGCTATTCCACTCTCATCATTCCACAAAAAATTTTCCAGCTTGACGTTTGGATCTATTATAGGAGTTCTAGTAATATCTATCGCCAAAGAGCTCGAGTCTTTCTAGCCAAGTTATCCCAATTGTAAGTTATTTCGAATTCTTTTATATTGTGTATTTATGATTTAATTTCATTTTTTTATTTTGTAATTGTAAATAATTTTAATTTCTATTAGTAGTCATATTTTAAAAAATTGGTAGGCATTATATTAACAAATAATTCTCGTTTTATAATTTTTCAGAGAAATTAAAAAAGATTATTTAAATTTGAGCGAAATTCCGGTGTATATATTTATGTATCTCAATCAAAACAGAATAAAAGTGTTTTTTTTTTTTTTTTTTTTTTTTTTTTTTAAGTAATTGGATAATGGGTCTAATTGTGTCAATTGTTATTATTTTTTTTATTATTATTATGCGTATTGCACAAAGAGGTTATTAAAATAAGTTTGGTAGTTGATAAAAGTACTCTTTACGATTGCTATTAAATTTTTATCTGAATTTAGTAATTTTAAAAGGAACGCATTTTTACAGAATTTTAACTAAAAATATTGGGGATTATTGAAAAACTAATATATTATTATAGGTTTGCTATTCGATTTCAAATTCGTTTGCTGTTTGTATAAGAATTAAATGCGAAGCGTTCTTTTAACTCCTTAACTGCTTTTATTTATTTATTGACAACATAAATAAAAAGTAGGGGGTAAACACTATTTTTTCCATATTAAAATATTTGCCTTACTTAATCGAAAAATATCAGACAATCAATAAAGGTAAATTTACAGTTATAAAATAGTGTACGCACTAATTGGCGCACCCAGAATTCGGTTCTAGGAGGGATTTTGAGTTTCTGATAATGGTGATTGCCGGTTAATAGAATTAGTACTAATTAGAATATTCACTGTATAATACTTAAACTCAAAGAGCATCTGGAAGCAGGAAATCAACATTTTTTAGCATAATACGTCTCAGTAAAGTGATTTAGTTCAAATAACCAATTTTTACTTAACTAATGCATGTAATATGTACTTTCGCAATTTTAAGTAGAATTTTTGCCATTTAATTGAATCCTTTTATTAAATAAAATCTGATTCAATAAAGCGGCAGATTCCGAAATAGGCCAAAACATTTAAATATTAAGTTTGGTTTTGATTCATATAGGAGGCAATTATAGCGATTTTTCATAGCTCTGGGAGGGGTTTTAACCCCAAAACAACCCCCTTGGCTGCGCCACTGGTGGTATCAAAAAGCTTCTAGCAACGAAGCAAGCAAAGAATTTCTTGCACGAATCCAGTTCAGGAACACTATTAGGGAATTAGAAAGTTATTTAACTTGTTTGACATTCGGGAGTTGTTAACACAGGAAAAGAAGTATTTGAACATTTGAAAAACAATTTTACTTTTTAGGGAGCTTTCATAATTTGAATTAATGGCTATTTTTTGGGTACTAATTGGATATTCCGTCGACCAAAAAATTATCGCCAAACAATAACATTAAATGCCAATAATGGTTGCCACATTCAATGAAAGGTCACACTTAATGACATTAAATACGATACGCATGTTTAAAACGTCATTAAGTTATTTTTATTTCGGCTTTTTATTTCTATTCAATATTATTATTCTACTAATTATTTGTTTTTTCGTTATTTAAAATGAAAATTATGTCAATAGGTATAATTTAGCTATTAGTTTGGCGATTTGTATAATATGGCAAAATTGGCCGACGGGATAACCAAATAGTTATTTTTTTATGAGTGTTAAATAGTTAATAGTTAAATTTTATATTAATACATTTTCTTTTTTTTTATTCTTTTAAAGCCACCCTAGATGATGATGATATGCGATGGAACGCTTCGAGTGCTTTCGACTATCATCAATTATTTGACTATGTATGGCTTCGGATATTTCGTTTTTTTTTTATAATAAAGAATTACATTAATTGGTCTTCCTATTTATAGGTTCTTCAGACCTTATCAAAAATATAACCATTGGCCTAGTTTGGGCTTAAAAAAGAGAGATTTTTACATATGATATAAACAACTGAAAGCTACTATTAATGCATTAAAAGTATGAAATGTTGTGTCAAAAAATCACTTCTAATTATGCATATTATGTCTGCATAATAAAAGTGTTGTGGCTTTTTTATGCAAATGCTTTCTGTATTAAATAATTTGTTGAATATTGAACCCATTGAGTATGACACTGACACAGTGAACGGAAAGAGTTCCATTTGCCCTGTTCCGGTTGACGCAATTGGCGAAAAAATTGAACTTAGTTTCCCATTCTATGATAATTAAATTACCTATCCAGTTCTAAGCAATTTTGATCACGTGATCACCCGTTTTTTCCCCTGCTTTTCGACCGGTTTTTCTGCTTTCGTCGGGAAATGTGCTCAAAAACGTCAACTTTGAAGGCTTGTTATAAAAGATCTATTGTGTTTAAAAAAAAAAAAAAAAATAGAAAATTGAGTACAATTAGACAGTTTCTGAATAACAACACCTGCTATTTTCATGCATTTCCGAACAAAAACAAATTAAAGCATACGTCACAAAGTGTGAAAGGTTTTTATTTTTAAATGTTATTAATGCATCACTACTCACTGAGATTGGAAAATATTTGGTGAGTTTTAGCCTGCTCCCGGTTTTTGTCAAAGCACCTATATAAAGGAAGTATCTATCAATATAAGATCTAAATTGGTTGTAGATGTCATTACGCATCACACTGGCGCGATTGCAACAAAATGGCGATTTTATGCTTCACATAGTTGACCCGGCTGCTGTTTCTTTATTAATAAACTGTTTATTTATTTTTAGTTTCTTTTTTAAAATGATGTAAATTGTTTTGTTATATAACCATTAATTAAACTTTTTAAAATATTGTTATTTTCTTTTTAAAATAGAAAATAATTTAAAAATATGTATGCAATTGAAGTTTTTGCCAAATTGGCATCAGAAAAAAAAAAAAAAAAATCGCGCCAAGGTGATGCGTATATGACACCTATGTCAGTATCATATGGTAGGTTTTGCCTACGTTTTCAATTTAGTGTCATGTAAAGGTAAACGTTGTCTTTATTTAAAAATGTAAAATGTTCATCAGTTCTATGAAGTAAATGCAATATGATAAAAATGCATCATTTTTAATCCATAACTTGCATTATATTTTGAATAAAATGTTTATTTGTTTTACATTGGAGTGTTTTTTCTGCTACTTACATTTCATTACACTATGAAAAACTGTGATTAACATGGAATTAAATTTTTGTACACATTATTTAATCGGGGTAATTTTCTATAATCGGGATCCAATCAAGTTAGCATATTTTTTCTGCAGTTTCATTTTTGAGGGAGAGTATGGGGATAATGTTCCGATATTGTGTATTAAACAATAATTATTTTCATCTGCATTATAGAATTTCAAGCATTTCACGATTGTTTAATTTTTTTTTAATTTACTAAAACTGATACATAAATTGCTAAGACCACTATTTTACTATATATTCATTTTAGTCCTGAATTCTTGTAGATAATGCTCATACTTTGGTTAGTCTTCTATAATCGGGTCAAACATCAAGTGGCGCTGGCGCATTAAAACTAGTGTTTTTTGCGGCAATATATCCATCAACGTGCAATCCAAACCTCTTTATCACCAGCATTTCTTTTTATTGACACATAACATTCCTATGTGGCTCGATTATGGAAGATTAACTTCATTTTTTCAAATACTTAGGACTTTGATTACGATTATGGAAAATTAGGAGAAAATAACGCAATATTAAATATCTCATATTTAATTTCTGTTCTGCAATACAACATTCTTGCACAAAATGGATACTATTTTTTTTATATCGAGGAGACATAGTTTTTCTTGCAATATGGGCTGCGGATAAAATGTGTTTATGTAGGAAGGGAAGGGGGGGAGGGGGGGCAAACAGACTTCGCAGGTCCATTTTTAATACTTACGCTCTATGCAAACCCGATTTTTTTTGTTTATGATGTCCTCAAGCGTTAATCGCCAAGTGTCCGAAATATATCGCCAAATTATATGCAAATATAACGTCATAGCTATATATGGGTATCTCGTTGCTTAGTGGCCCCCACTATTACAATCAACCCAAGTTAAATTAATTTCGCCAAGTCCTCGTGAAGTGTAAACGTTGCGCACATTTTTAGTAAAGATATGAAGATAAATACTGTTGTATTAAATAATGTAATTTTTCATCTTAATAATATATTTATGGTTTATTTTTCTACATTATCTAACTTTCTTATTGCGATACAACTGTTCAGTTTGCTGTTTCATTTTTGACGCACATAGGTACTACTTTATTATCCCGTCGACCAATTTAACCAAATTATACAAATCTTCAAACTATACAAATCTGATCTAGTTTTTGACACTTTCCAACAAAGTTGAAAAGTGTTTATGCATTCGGTTTGTCTGGCCGTCCCCAACGTTCTAACTCCCATAAATATACTCGGATTGCTATGAAATTTTTGTATGTTATTAATGTTTAGCCTAGCACGAACCTATTGAAAATGAAGTTTCTACCATGAATAGTTTATTTACAGGGATAGTCAAAAGTTTTCCGATACATTATGGAATATAGGAAAAAATCGTTTCAAATAAATTTTAAAGGTGTTACACACGGTCAAACAAATTCAAATTTATATGGATTCGCAAAGTGCACTAAAATATGCAGGGAAAATAATAGTTATTATTCATTTACGAAGCACGTAAAAGAATTCCATTATACAATAATAAAGGGGGGGATTGTTTGCAACATATTTTAATTATGCTAAATGATTTGAAGTATCATAAAATTTATATACGGCGCTGAGATTCAATATTTCACACATAATATGAAGTGCATTGCATTTACAGCGACACACAAAATATTTAAAATCGTTTATTCTATCCGAAGTACTGTATATTGTCGGTGATAGCTGATGGATGGATGAAATGCATTTTCAATTGTGATATTCGTTCTTAAGTTTTACTAAAGGTTTGCATATTATATGGTGTGTATGAATGCTATAGTTGATATATGTGGTTACAACTAAGGTATTTGTACCCAATATGGACCGTGCTCTCAATATGGTCACCCCTAATATTTTAAAAAGTAACAATTTTGATGGAGAGATCGCGCTACATGTCCGTGAAGAAAAGTAGTTGAAAAGATAAGTCAGGAAAGTACAGAAAAGCGCGCTATTCGCCATTTAGAATGAAACTTGTTATTTCGTGGTGTGCTGATCGTAATTACATGTAAGTTTAAATCCTTATTAAATATTGTAAAATTAGTTTAAATATTGAAAAGTGGACTGTTTTAGAAAGATTTTAAAACATATTTTCGATTGCTATTTCATATATTGCTTTAAAAACTTTTATTTATTTATTTATTTATTACAAGATTTCATAAAACTACTCCCGATTCTCAATATAGATATCTTATGTCCACATTGGAAGTACAGTAGGTGAATCTTCAGATTCACAAAAATAGAAAGCTAAACAAAACCAACTACATTATTTCATAATATTTTGTAATAACTGAGGTGCTTTGCATCGGTCTTCGAAGAGCCACAACCGAAAATGACCCCCCATTCTAAAGTGCATGTTCTGAAGATATTTACTGTGCCCTACCCTCCCCCGCGATACTTTAGGATATATTTTTTTTATCTCATGTCCTCTAAAATTCCATAGCAGAGTGGCTCTTCCATACACCCTGTGTTGTAAGTCAATATGGAGCCACCTGTCCATAATAGGGACTCTTGGTTCCTTATATGAACATTTGCAAACATTTTTTTTTTTAATCATTTAAATTAAACCGGAATAGTTACAAGATCGCTAATTTTAATAATGATAGTCAAAAGTCCAGGGATCATGGTCATATATTTTAGGCATCCTATCGCGTGTACATGGGGGTGAAAAAAATTAATTTTCCTTAGGGTGTCCATATTAGGCACAGGTACCTTAGTTGATAACAGGGTTACAGAGGTTTGCAAACCTTACTGAATATGACGGTAATATACTTAAAGATGGTTTTTAAATAAGTGATGCATTTTCACATTGAACTGCTTTCAGTTTACTAAGAAATGTTTGTAGAATATAAATAAAGGGCTATACAGGGTCACGCAAATAGTTATCAACATGGTCACTTATGGATGATAATTTCTGGAAATGTGATTTAAGTAGTTTTAAAAGTGTTTGTATTTCAACTAAATTTTAACAAAATAGGGTAGATGTGCCAGTAATGGACCACCTTCCAGTAATGGGCCACCTCGCACTTTTTGGTTTATAAAAAAATAATAAATAATAGTTAAGCTTTTATTATTTTTTTTTTTTTTCTGAACTCCACCTTGCATGCTTTATAAGCTGGATTAATTTTTTACACTTTTCGTCAAAACAATTAGGAAGCAGAAAATAAAGTTTCACAATTTTTCTGTTTTTCACTGAAAATCTTAATGAACATGCTAAGAGCTGACTTTACTTACTTAGTTTATATCTTTTTTATTTTTCCGTAAAAATTGAATGTTTTTGTTTGGTTAGCAATATAAAACATTGAATTTAATATACCAATGGCCATTTACAAAATTTTATTTATTTTTAAGATTTTAGGAGGGGTGGTCCATTACTGGATTGCTTATTTCATGATTTTCCAGTAATGGACCACCCAAGTGACCAATACAAAAATTGTAATTTCAGTAGAGATAAAATTTTTTGATTTAACTGAAAAGCTAAATAATCAAATTTAATACTTAAATTTTACCTATTAGAACTTAATAAAGGCAATTTCTTTATAAATAGTTGTTTTTAAAAAGTCATTCAAAATTGGTATAAAACACAAGCAGAACATTTGACAAAATCTAGATGTGCCGTTACAAAAGAAGTTGGTTCAGAAATGTAAAATCATATTTGGAAGAAGATATTATTAATATTTTCTTCCGAATTCTAAAGCATACAGAGAGAATTTTCAATAAGGTTAAAACAAGGTTTCTTTTGTGCACTTAAAACAAGGAAAATTTTGGGATCAAAATCAGTTAAAGATGTGCATTATGTAGTACCAAATAACGCTGTTATGGGGTGTTTTTCAGCAAATAATGAGATTGTTCCATTTGTGATAATATATCCATATAAGCATCTCTGAAGGGAATTGTGGAATCAATCTGTGCCAAACTGATGGGCTATATGATTATCTGAAAATGGTTGGATAGTGCAAGAACATTTATCATTTTAAATGCATTCTAAAATTCCATATTGAATAGTTTGGACTATCGGAAAGGGATGATAAAATTGAAGATCTGTTATTTATATTCCATAGTTGCACAGCACATCATTTAGATAATGATATGAATGAAGATTGGAGACTTTTTTTAATGCCTTATTTTATCTAAACTTGATTTCAGTAAAACATTGTCTTTATCTTATAAATCCTTTAAATTTAAATATTTTAATTTATATCTTTACAATATAAATCCTTTAATGTTAGTTAATAATAAACAATTAATAATATCATTAATATATTTTTTTTATATCCACATTATAAATCCTTGATTATAATAAATCCATAACTTAAATTTAAATATTTTGTTTTATGTTTTTTCATTGTAAATCCTTTAATGTAATGAATTTCTAATTTAAGCTTTAATATTTTGTTTTATTAGTATGCTTTCATAAAGTTCTGGAGCAAAATACAATTGAAACAAGTTGGAAATTGCATGTGAAGCGTAACAAATGAGGTGCGTTCGTACGATAACGAAGTTTTAAAAACATACAGATCTCCTGATATAGTAGACAATACTTCGGATACAGTACAGTGGTTGAACTCTTTGTGTTCCTATCAACATACAGGAAGTAATTTTCATTACACCTCAGCAACGTATATCATATTCATAAAATGTGGCACAGTTTTATATAATTAAAACATGTCCCAAACAATGTTTCTCCGTTTAGCATTATGTGGTGGAATACTTTTGTGTGGCCCTGTAATTTAATAATAAATATTCTTTGTATCTCAGATTGTACAGAACTTATATTTTAGTATATATATACGTCATAGGTTCAATTTTATTATGTTCGAATGAGTGTAACACCATTAAAATGCATTTGCAACTTTCCCCATTGACAATAATGCAACGGAATACTTTTGATAGTCCCTGTAATTGATCTACGCATCTGATTATCATAAGATCTGAAATGACTCGACAAAATTATGTAATAATTATATGTTTTAAATTTCAAGCGATTAAAATGCATTTTAAACTTTTTTTCCCATTAACCGTAATGTAACGGAATCCTTTTGATTTTCCCTGTAATTGATCTATTCATCCGATTTTCATAAAATTTGAAAGGACTTGACAAAATTATGTAATAATTATGTATTTCAAATTACAAATGAATCGGTTGGATAGTTTTTGCGTTGTTATATGCGGACAGACAGACGGAAGGACTGAACGACAATAATAGGTGTCACGTATTTACATAATTACGAAAGCACCTAAAAACAATTATCTGTAATTTTTTGTAGGGTGGCCCATTACTGGAACATAGGCGGTCCATTACTGGAACATAGGTGGTCCATTACTGGGCTTTTGGGTGTTTAGACATATTTCTATTATTTAAAATTAAATTTTTATTTCTATTGGGAAATGTAACTATGGGATTAGTTAAATATTGTTGAAAGATTAATATAATATGAAAAAAATTGGAATACAATAATTATAACTATTAATAAAAAATTATTTTTTAGAGAAATTCCTTAAGGTGGTCCATTACTGGCACATCTACCGTACTGGCGTATAATAAAGGTACTAGGTAAACAACAAAAGTATTGAAGTATTTTTCCATATATTGTAAAAATTGCTGAAATAGAAATTTCAACCTGTTAGGCGTTTTCTTGCTAAACTAAACTTCCGCTTTATATGGTATATATATCAACTCGCAGATCAAATACAGGTCTGTTCAAAAGTATAGAAATACATATTTGGCTATGGATAGTAACACCTTATTTATCTAAATAACGAAGTTTTGTTAACAATTTTAGGAAGTGTTGGAAAGTGTTTCATAATCTATGCTTAACGTATGATTTTTCTTGCTTGTTTTAAATAACTTAAAAAAAATTGTAAAACTCTACTAAAAATACTAATGAAAAGTTGAATTAGAAGTCATTTGATGACGTAACAAATGCGTGTATAGTGTTTAATTTCAAGTGATCATCCATTATTGGCATTTAATCTTATAAGTTTGACGATATCTTTTTGGTCGACGGGATAATCAAGTAGTACCAAATTTTACCAATATATTTATTCGTTCATTATTTAAAATAAAAATTGTCAGATTGTATAATTTGGCAAATAGTTTGGCAATTTGTATAACTTAGCGAAATAGGTCGACAAGATAATCAAGTAGTACCTTTTTTATGTTAGTTGATTACCTAAAAAAAATACATATTTATTTATTGTTAATGTGGATAAAGTTTGGTAAGAAAGTATGTTGCCAAGATTGAAATCAAACATTATCGATGTTAGGAACAAAGTGATGGCAGTTTTTGAAATATTGCAAAATTTATGAGATTAGTTACGTATCAAGAAACTTATTGCATGTTTGCAAGAAATTTATGAAATATGAACAGATTGTTTTAAAAACTCATTTATATTCATCCAGTCGGTTAATTTTACTAAATCAAACACCTTATAAAAAAGAATCGGAAATTGTTACGTCGAACGCTGCAAATGAGGTGATATAACTCGTTTTATAAATATTCAGATCTTGGTGCAATAACTGCTGTGCTCTTATGCAGGCGCGTAGACAGGGAGGCGGCTAAGGGGTCTGAAGCCCCTCCCGAAAGTTTGAAAAGACTTTAGTACAAAATTATCTGTGATAATAAAGTAAGTTTTGTTTGTTTTTATCTTAAATTACACTAAAACCAATTGCATTTTTAGCTGTAAAAATATCCACTTATTGAATTACAGTTACAGTAATTCTTCATTATATAGGTTATTCGGATATTTGTTTCTTTAATAGATATTTACCAGAAAAAAAATATAAAATCTTTTTAAAATGCAATTTTAATTACCTTTAAGCGTAGTAAAATTCGATCAAGTGTAATTCCGTATCCTTAATTTAACTAACAAGGAATGTCTCCATACGGGCATACTCAGAAAAATCTGAAAAAGTTACAGATTGTTCTTCTCATATAGTCATATATATTTATGAAAAAAATTTCGGCGGAACCTCCTTATAACGTCCGTAAAAAAAAAAAAAAAAATTCGTTTTTTTAGCGATTTATCCCCGGTTGGCGAAAAAACGAAATTTTGAAAAATTCGCTTTTTCGCTTCGAATACTTTGTAAAGAAAAAACTTTCTATGTTCAATTTATTTAAATAAGTTTAGTTTAAGTAATTTTAGTTTTGCATTTTTACTTTAATTTAAGTGTAATTTTATCATATACGTTTATATGTACTTATAACAAAATGAATGATAACTTATAACAAAATGTTAACAAAATGATATTTTACAAAATGATACTTATAACAAAATGATATTTTATCATTAAAAACACAATTTAAATTGATTAAAATTGTTCCAAATTGACAAATACACTGTTGAAAATCTTCTGCATTTTGTTGCAACGCACTCCCTTGCTTGTATAGAAAACGGTTACTTGGCCGCGAAATGGAGCTTTCTCATTGGTTGGAATAGAGATATTATATACAAGCGGTGGAGTGCGTTGCAACAAAATGCAGCAGAATTTTAACAGTGTATGGCACGGTCATACACCGTGCTATGGAGCATTCTCATTGGTCAGAAGAGAGATATTCTATAAAAGTAGTGGAGTGACGTTGCAGTAAATGCTGCAGATTTTTAACAGTGATGTCAATTAAAATCAATTTTCAGATTCGTTAAAATCGTCTGCTTTTGGAGAGGAAATGCACTGCTCGCCAAATCCAGCGTCGCTTTCAGCTTTTCACGCCAATTATTCCAAACTATTTTATTTTTTTACATATCAAATAATGTAATTCCGCCGCTAATTTTCACTGATCCTTTATTACCTACATGAGTAGTTTAATTCGTATTTTTTTTCAAAAAATTCTGAGTATGCCCCCAATGGAGACCTTCCTTGTAAGAAAAATTAGTGCAATACAGGTATGATGCATTAACTTTAGGAGACAGATATTAAACGTTTACTTGCATGTTATGATCTTCCTTAATTTTCTTTATCTTAATGGATGTAAACAAAACTTAGAGTGGTGTCAGTGTTAAAATGTTTTACAAAGAAAGGAGCCAAAAACTGTAATAGCCGCCTGTAATGTAAAATCACGTGAAAAAATATAATTTTAAAGAAAGTATCTTTGATAATGATATTATAACTGTAAAACACTTTTTATTCAAAAAAAGATAGTATTAGAATGTATTTTTAAAAGTAATGATGCGAGGAAAAAACTAGTTGGATGTGTCAATCCCAAAACTTTCTTCTATCTCATAAGTACATTATAATATTTAAAAAAAAAAAAAAAAAAAAAAAAGTGGTGACCCCAAAGTTACCCACTATCGAATTTCCTCTGTAAAGAACACTGTAAAAAAAAATCTGTGAAGGTACTAAACATTTTCTAGGAAACTGGGATTCCAAGAACTTTTCATGTAACGATAACAGGAAAAATTTATATAATCGATTATGAAACTTGAATTTTTGCTGTTACCGTTACAGGAAAAGTTCTTGGAATCCCAGTTTCCTAGAAAAGGTTTAGTACTTTTGCAGATTTTTTTTACAGTGTAGAATAGAAAGCAGATAGTACTGACAGGCACACACAAAAAATTTTAGCTACTATACTGTAATCGGAAGTACTATACCCTATTATGCCAAAATTTGAATATTTTTAAAACTTCATTATTGTATGAACGCACCTCATTTACTTCGCTTGACATGAAATTTCCGACATGTTGTTGCGGATGAACGATGTTACTTCTATAAATCACAAATCTCAATTTCACGATACACCAATCAAAAAGCGTTTGAACAACTCGCAAGGCGATAACATTTTGTTGATGGAAAGAAAAATAATATGGCAAGTCTCACTTCAAAAATAAAACTTGGTCAGTATACTCTGGAACATTTAAATAAATAAATAACAACGTTTAAAGCAGCAAAATAGTTTATCTCTTGTTGCAAATTAGCTTCCGTATGCATTGTGTACCGTCGTGATAAAGATAATCTTCTATAATAATAAAGAGACAAGTTTGTGAGTGTGTCAGCGCTGTTCTGAAGAGACCGCTGCACGTGGAAGGTACCTGTATACATGAAGTTTTGCACCTCGAAGCCCGATTTTTAATTTTTTTATTAGATTTTTAGTTACTTTTTTTCGCAATTTTTAGTGTTCTTTTTATGTTTTGAGGCGATTTTTTCACATTAGTGAAAGGAATATCGTTTCAGTCTTTTGACTCAATATCCTTTAACTAATATAACAATTTAGTTCTCTTTTCAATAAAGTTAATTCGAAATTCGTACAGTGATTTTTGAATTTTTGACGTATTTTTTAATGCGATATTTTGTATGTTTTTGCATTTTATTGCTATTTTTTTTAACATTAATAAAAAGAAAACTGTTTTAAACTTTCAGCCTAATTTACCAAGTTTTGTCTGCTATGATTTTTGAATTTCAGCGACTTTCAACGCGATTTTCAATACGATTTTAAGTTTAATTTTTAATGATTTTTCGAGTGTCTTTTGCGTTTGACATCGAATTTTTGTCGTTTTTGTAATTATTATAGATTTTTGTATGGATAATGGTCTTATTTATTTTTGAATTGCATGTAAAAAAGGCAAAAACCATAAAATTAATGAATCAACAATAAAGGAATTATTTAGAACATTCATAGTAATCTTCTATAATAATAAAGAGACAAGTTTGTGAGTGTGTCAGCGCTGTTCTAAGAGACCGCTGCACGTAGAGTTACAAAATTTGAAGGGAAGGTACCTCTATACATGAAGCTTTGCACCTCGAAGCTCGATTTCAATTTTTTATTAGTTTTTTATTATTTAATTTTTTAGGTGATTTTTAGCTTTCTTTTTTATGTTTCGAGGCGATTTTTTCACATTAGTGGAAGTAATATGGTTTCATTCTTTTAAATGAATATAGTAAATTTAATTCTCTTTTAATAAAGTTTATTTGGAATTCGTACAGCAATTTTTGAATTTTTAACGATTTTTTATTGCGATTTTTAGTTTTTTTCGCATTTTCCGGCTATTTTTTCGACATTGATAAAAAGAAAATTGTTTCAAGCTTTCAGCCTAATTTATTTAATTTTTTCTGCTACGATTTTTTAATTTAAGCGATTTTAAATGCGATTTTCTGTGTTATTTTCGATCTGATTTTTCACGATTTTTCGAGTTCTTGTGCGTTTAGCATCAATTTTTGTCAACATGAGAGATTTTTGTATGCATCATGATCTTATCAATTTTTAAATTGCATGTAAAAGAGGCAAAAACCATAAAATTAATGAATCAACAAAAAAGGAATTATTTAGAATATTCACAGTAATCGATACATATAAAATAAGATATGTCTGGCTGCTTGACCGCGGATAACGCCGAAATTATAACACCCAGGTCTCTAAAATTTTCTACATGTATGGATGCTAACACCAGAAAGAGCACTTCTCATTTTTAAATTTCAATTTAGATTTTTTGAAGTGAAAACTTCTTTAGCGGCGCTGAGCACTTTTTGTATGGGTAAAAACTTCCAAACTCGCGTCAGGGTCACGTGATGCTGATCGAAAAAGCGTAAGATCGAGGGGAAGGGAGAGGAACTAGTATCTCCCACTCTTTCTACCGTGCCTGAGTGTGCTGCTCCGTTTAGGCGGCACAGGGCGCTTGCGCGAATGTCCGTGTGTGTTTTTTTAAGTTATAATTGTATTTAAGTTTAACAACTTATACTGTTAATAGATGGAATAAAACGTTATGAAAGAAAAAGTGTGACATTGTGCATTGATTATGCTGCAGTTTCCAACTACTTTTTTCATTTTTTTTATTGTATTTAAATAATAACAACATAAATTGATACCAAATGGAATAAAAAGTTAAGAAAGAAAAAACATGACATTGCACATCAATTATGCTGCACTTTCCAACCATTTTTTTCAATTCCTTAAATTTTCAATTGTATTTAAAGTTTAACAACTTACATTGTTATCAAATTGAATAAAAAGTTAAGAAAGAAAAGACATGACATTGCTCATCGATTATACTACACTTTTCAACCAATTTTTAAAATTATAATTGTATTTAAAGTTTAACAACATATACTGTTACCAGAAGGAATAAAATGCTAAGAAAGAAAAAATATGACATTGTGCATCAATTATGCTGCACTTTCCAACCACTTTTTTCAGTTTTTTAAATTTTTGATTGTGTTTAAATGGTAACAACATAAATTGATACCAAATGGTATAAAAAGTTAAGAAAGAAAAACATGACATTGCACATCGATTATGCTGCACTTTTAAACCTTTTTTTTATATATATATTTTCAATTGTTTTTAAAGTTTAACAACTTACATTGTTATCAAATGGAATAGAATGATAAGAAAGAAAAGACATGATATTGTACATTGATTATGCAGTACTTTCCAACCAATTTTAAAAATTGTAATTGTATTTAAACCTTATCAACTTATACTGTTACCAGAGGGAATAAAATGTTAAGAAAGAAAAAGTATGACATCGCGCATTGATTACATTGCCCTTTCCATCCATTTTTCTCTCTTTTTTTTTAAATTTTTGATTGTATTTAAATAGTAACAACATAAATTGATACCAAATGGAATAAAAAGTTATCAATTTGTTGCAAGTTTCAAAATATACGGTCGTTCAGCAGCAGGAGTAGCTATTTATAAAAGGTTGTTTGATGTAATGGGCATATATTTCCACAATTCATATGAATGTGCATGTGAGGTACACCAGTATGTTTAGTAGTAATGTTTTTGATATCAGTGATATATGTGTTTGTTGTTGCCACTCTGAAAATGAAAAACTAATTGTATTGGTTGCCATTTATATTTCACCGGATAAGTCTTTAAGTGCAAATGAGAATTTTTGTATGAAAATTTATTTATTTGTTCTAAAGAGGCTTCTGCATTACTTCTGCATATTGAATTGGAAAGAGATTTGATGATTTGCCGATGATTTTGAGTAGGGATTTCAACATCAACTTTGTGGATGATGAAAATCTACAATTAATTGAATTTTTAAATAGAAAATTTGATTTAACAATGACCAACCATCGCAATCTTAGCGCAGAGAGATAAAAAATTACAATTGATGCAGTCATTACAAGATATTTAAATAGAATTGAATCAAAATTGTTTGCCATATATTTTAGTTACCATAAACCTATAATACCAAATCTAGAATATAATGATAATAATGATGATGATGATGATGGAAGAATTGTTGAAATGGGGATGAAAATTCATAAGTTTTATGGGTATTTATTTCAAAGAATACCGACTGACGATATTTCATATTTCATGCATTTGTAAATTTATGTTTTAAGCAATAGATTGAAATTTTTATATGTAAAATAATATGCATTATTTTTCATGTACAATAGCGCATTAAATAAAAATTGTAATATAATTTTTGTAGCAGTAGTTTATAATAATGAATAAAAAACACTTCATTTAAAAGTATTTTCTGCACAATAAAATATGTCCAGACGACTAAAAAAATACACACATAATTGTTCAAGTTTTCACTTCTGTCGGAACTCCCGGAGTGCCCTTTTTTTTTTTTAAATTAAAACTTACTGGGTTAGAGAATATTTGAAGCTTTCCACCAATCCATGGCAACGAAGCAGCCAGGTTAGAGGGTATATGCAGCTAGCCATCAATCCGCGGCAAAGAATAAGACAGCCAGTGAAAGTAGGCGGTAAATATGAGATTTAACGATTGCATTTTACGGCTGAATTCTAGCTACAAATTGCACACGCATTTGTTTATTTTTCCTGTTTTGATGATTTTGTTTTTCTTGATTGATTTACAATCGATTTTCAAAGTTTATCCATGGCACCATCCAAAAAAAAGGGTAGTAAATTACGTAATTATTCCTTTTATTTTTTCTTAGGGTTTGTTCAGATGTGCAGCGCACGTCAAGCACGTGCTCAGGAGATTTTGCATGGAGTAGATTTCATTGAAGAAAGGAATTTTAAAATAATTCAATTATTGCATTAGTTTTGTGGTTCAAAACAGCTAAAATCAACAACTATAGTTCTTTATCTTTCCAAGACATAGTTTTCGTAACAGAAAAACATACATGTTTCACTCAGATGAAATTTAAATTATTCTAACATTTAAAATATTCTCCAGATTAAATTTTAATTTCCTTCTATTTTAGTATGAATGGCGAATTTAACTATTCACAATTTGTTTGAAAACATCTATGGTCCCAGGCAATGCCGGGCGAATCAGCTAGTAATCAATAAGAAAATAATTGATTAAAAGACATGTTATTGGCTAATAAGGCTTTATCACTAAAATCGCTTCTTCTACATATATTTCATCTCTGAACCATCCTATTTTGCCCTGATGATGGTACGTTATGGTTGCCGAAACGAACTTACAGCAAGAAATAAAGTGTTTTGATGTTTTAAAAGCTATTATTTATTTATATTGTATTGCGCCAAGTAATTCCTTATCGTAACTCTGTAACATAATTGCAGCAGTGTGTCCATCTGTACTCTTATAAATGTAAAATTGTCGAAATCTCTTTTTTTACAAACATTTTAAGCGTACTTTGTGCAAGAAAAGATGTACAGGTACAAAACTAATTTTTGTAAAGCTACACAATTCTGCAACTTTACAAACGAATCTACTAAAATTACAGTTATCTTACTAATTTTTTATCTGAAACCTGGGTCGGAAATACATAATATATTCTAGGCATTCTATGTTTCCTAAAAAATTCTTAGTAACTTTACAGATTTTTTGATTGTCAGTGCAAATCTGTATATATTACACGAATTATTACTGTTGTCATTACATAAAAATCCCTACAAATCCAAATTTCCTAGAAAACTTTTAGTAACTTTACAGATTTTTTTTACTGTGTACATTAAATTTCTTTTTCTTTTTCAAGCTTTCATCCAAACATATTTTACCTTTTCCAACGTAATTTCAACTACGGAAGAATATCCAACCTATTTAGATGAAAGTTTAGCTAATGTAATAAACTTGTTTCAAAAAATGATAATGTGTACCAACCTCAGGTATCTGATATGTACACCATATATTAAAAAAAAAATTCCTGTAAATTTACTAAGCTCTTTCTAGGAAATTGGCATTCCAAGAACTTTTCATGTAATGGTAACAGCAAAATTTCATGTAACACAATTGGTGACAGGAATTTTTGTTGTTACCTTTACATGAAAAGGTCTATGAATCCGAGTTTCCTTCACTGTAAAAAAAATCTGCAAAGGTACTAAACCTTTACTAGGAAACTGGGATTCCAAGAACTTTTGCTGTAACGGTAACAGCAAAAATTCAAATTTCAGAATCGATTACATGAATTTTTCCTGTTATCGTTACATGAAAAGTTCTTGGAATCCCAGTTTCCTAAAAAATGTTTAGTACCTTCACAGATTTTTTTTTTACAGTGTTGGAAAAATCCAATAACTTTACAGATTTTTTTTTCTTTCTTTCTTTCTTTCTTTTTTTTTTTTTTTTTTTTTTTTTTTTTTTAGTGTATGTATTATCATATAGATATAAAATGCTCTGAACCGGTTTTGGAAGTGACACTAACTTTATAAAAATACCTGCGACCAAAATCGGAAAAATATCAAGGAGCGATCTTGATAGGGATCTCAGCTGTCTAATGCTAAAGAAAATTAAAGATGTTAAAATGTGAAAGAGTTATTAGAAAAATCCCTCCCCTGAGGAAAAGCATTAGCTCGCGAGTATCTTCGTGGGAATCATTAAGAGTTAGCGATTGATAAACGACAAAAAAAAAAAAAAAAAAAAAAAAAAAAAAAAAAAAAAAAGCATCCCTATATACACATAGTCTGTTGCAATTTTCATTGATATATCTTTGTTATAGTTAAGAAGACGACAGCAGTTGTGAAGTCCCGTGTAAAACAATTGATTATGATGCACCGTTCCTTCGAGAACTATTGAAGGGGGTTTCAGTATTTTTTTGGGGAATTAAGTGAAGCGATTTCAACATTTCTGAAACTTGTAAATACGCTCAAATTAATATGTAAATTTTACACGTTATTTAGATTTAATCCGAGTATGATTGTTGTTAGGAACAATGAATGCAATAATGAAACAAACATCAAAATTGACTATCGTTTCTATTCAATTTCTCTCTTGCCTTATAGGTTGGAAGTTTGAACTACAATCTGAATCAGGATGAAGACCTCCTTGTCTTTGTCCAGTTTTTTCTCCAGGAGCCACCAGGTAAGTATGGTGGTAAGTCTTCGTAAGGCAGCTTCGTGGCCTGCCTATGATGGCGGGGACTTCATCCCGGCTCCAGAAGAAACCTGGGATGAAGAAATGGAAGAGGAAGAAACTGTAGAAGATCGTCCTCTTTCCTCCCCGCCACCATTGCCAGGCAAGTGGTGGCAGAGAGCCTTGGCTTTCTGCTGCTGCTGCTACGAGATTGATTATTAAATGCAAACTGAAATTTAAGAAATAGAGTTTCTGGATTTTTTTTTAATTTAGTATATTTAGCAATATATTTTTAATAGTTTAATTCGGCTATATACATATATATTTTTTTCTTTTTTTTACTAAGTATTCAAAATTATTATATTCTATTCACATTTGCAATCTTTGAAAACAATATATACATCAGTCCACATACAGCCAACATTTATCTAAAAGGTCATTATTTGACAAAGTTGCAAATTTATTGATTGAAATTTATTGAAAATTCAATCTTATTTTTAAATGTTTTAATGAAATTATGTAAATGTAGTAGCTTAAATTAGCGTTGATTAGTTTAGACAGTGAAACAAATTTTTATAAAAACCATTCAGTAGTTTGCTGAAAATATGTTAAAATAAACGTCTAATTTTTTTTTAAAGCAGTAAAAGAATATTTCTGCTTTTTTTTTTCTTTTTTTTTATCACTTTCTGTTTTAAGAAATAATTTTTCAAATTGTTTAAGATACGTAAAAGACAAATTGATACTTTTCGATTATATAGATGCCATTTTTCACATTGTACCAAATATTTAAAGTGATTTTTTTTTCACACAGTTAAGGGTGGTAATCATTTTATTTCAGCTCTTTCTTTTTTAAGGGGACCTTGAAGATTTTAAAATGGTATTAGCGCATTTTAGGTTTTAAAAGTTCGATATGTTGCCAAACGTCTTAAAAGACAATGAAAAAGTAAAAGATAATACAATGAATGCGGAAGTATTATATTTGTTTAGGTCTTTTTGTTTCTAATTTTCTGTATACCAGATAAAATTCTTATTTTTGTTTATATTAGATATGCATTTTTCTGAGTATTTATATTAAATAAACTATCTAAATTTTGAACAAAAATAATGTGTATATAACACAGTGAATAGATTGCCCGACTTCTTATGCCAAAGCCATTTTCTTTATCTCGCAAAGTCTCTATGGAAAAAAAAGTTCATATTTCTCTGTGCGACTTAAAATGCTATGGCCTAATATGCTATATTTTTTTCTTTCCAGAATTCCAAATATTTAAATTTATTTTTAAAAAATGGTGCTAATTTTACGATGAATAAAACAGTCATTAATTTCTTTCATTTTTATGCGTCATTAAACTTATCTTTCCCAATATTTAGCTAGATCTGTACCAGAATTTTTTGTTAGTGCCAAATGGCATCTCGATTGTCGAAAAGTACTATTATATTAGAGGCATGTTATTCGATCGTACAAACGAAAAAGGATAAGTTAATAATTTTTATTAAAAATTAATAATACAGATATTGTTTTACATAAATGCTGTTAGTGGATATGAGTGTATTGTTTTGCTTTAGTTAATTAAATACTTTTCTTGCATTTAAAAATCAACTTCGTAATATACGCTGCCTTATACTTCTTATATTTTTTTATTTAGTATTATATATGTCTACTTTTCATATTATATTGATGTATATATTTATGTATCGTAAAGTACCGAAAGTAAGCCCCGCATTAGCAGACAGGAAATTCGAATAATTTTAAGGAACGGTTATAATTAGAAATTTAGTGAAATAGATAGGTAAAATTAGGAGGGTAAGGTGATATGTTTGGAATTTATAAATTTCCCGGGAATTATAACGCTTACAAAATATATTAAGAGGGGGGGGGGCTTCTATTTGGAGGAGGCATACTTTCGGTACTTAACGATATTTTATTACTCAATGCGGATTTCATTTCTGTATGTATTTAAATTCTTTATTCTGTGTTATATGTGTTGCAAATACAAAGTAATTTATTCGGCAATTAACTAGCTTTCTAAATTAAAATTTTATGTATATGTAGTTTTTAAGACAACACAGCATTTTCTTTTCGGCCTGATTTTAAATCTAAATTTACCATCCATAACAATAGAACAATTTAATAGTTTTCAATCAAAAGCATTAAAAAAACACTTCAAAATAAAAAAAACATAAAAATAAAATTAAAACGAAAACAAATACAAATACAAATTCAATAAAAACAAAAACAAAAACAAAAACACAAATAAAAAAATATAAAAAAACCCAAAAATTTAAAAACAAACCAAAACACAAAAATACACTTAAAAAAGAAAAATAATTAAACACTAAACTAAACAAAACTCAACAGTGTTAAGTAGCTTTAAACTTCAAACAAATAGTTGCAATTTTTTCATGGTAGGCATCTGATAACATAACTTCCCTTGCGTGGCTTCTCTTCCTTCCCTAATCTGTGTTAGCAACGAATTCAATAGTTGTAGGTTAGGCACACCACAATGTTCTGGTAGTTTCCTCTGGCTGTCCCATTCTCTGATACAATCTCTTCGCCCATAACATCGGGCAGCTGCTGGCTTTTCCTCTGTCTAAAATTTTGCCCAATAACACCGGGCTTTTACCATTTCTCCAGTACATTTTTTTAGGGGTAGGGGGTAAATCGATTTCCCATAGTTCAATTGTATTTATGGGAAATCGATTATCATAAACATTATTTAGAAATTAAAACAATTGGGTTTTATTGGGGGGGGGGGATGATAAGGCTATATTTAGCTCCGCGCGCGTATAAAAAGCAGAGCTGGACAATTCTTTCCCTTTTTCTTTTTATCATTTTGAGCAAGTTTTTAAGAAGCAACTTCGGTTTGAACTCTAATTAGCAGTTAGTTAGGACAAAGAGATTGAAACTGATTGTTATGTACGCGTGGTCTACTGAAATTAGATTTTAATAAATTTTATTCATTTCGTGTTCGTTCTTTTAATTCGCATGAGATCTTAATGGTAATTATTTCGCATTAAAAAGAATTTAAACAGTTTGCATAGCAATCGTTAACAAAAAGAACAAAAAAAGTAATCTGTTTGTTACTATTTGACTTTATTAGCAAAGTTTAGAGAGTACTTTATATCAATGGAACATAAAATTGTACAACCAGATTTATATGTTTTAAGCATAATTGCTATATTATAAACTGTTTGCCTTGAGTTTAAAAATACTTTTTTTGTCTATAAGCAAATATGTAGTAAAACTGCTTCAAATAAGCAATTGTCCAGCTCTGCTGCCTCATCGACGAGACTCCACCTTGACGCGGTGATGAGGCTTAAGTATGCCACTTCAATGCCATCTATGTATCTATTGCAGAAATTTAAAGTGACAATGACGGTAAAAATATTTTTTTACTTTTCTATATTTCTTCCGTGAAGGATATTTTAAAAAAAGTGTTGAATAATGAATGTTTTTACGTCTTTATTGGCTCACTTGAAAAAAGTCAGAAAATCACTTGTGTTGAAAAATTGTTGGCATCTAAATGAACGTTAATATCTAGAAATATGATTTAATGTATTTATCAAAAAATAAACCATTAGAAATAAACAATCTTTAAATTGTACATTTCAGAGAATTTGATGTGATAGAAATGAAGTGGCATTCGAACTAAGAGAGTCTCAAACATTCTTTTTTAAATATTCTTGCTATTATGCATTTGATAGAGCACCAGCTATTAAGCGAGTACCCGAGTCAAAACAGAAAAAACACTCCTCACCATCGAAACTAAAACATCATTATAATAATTTTTCAATTCCCACTCACAAGGAAGGTCTCCATTGGGGGCATACTCAGAATTTTTTGAAAAAAATACGAATTAAACTACTCATGTAGGTAATAAAAGATCAGTGAAAATTAGCGGCGGAATTACATTATTAGATATGTAAAAAAATGAAATAGTTTGGAATAATTGGCGTAAAAAGCAGAAAGCGACGCGGGATTTGGCGAGCAGTGCATTTCCTCGCCAAAAGCAGTCGATTTTAACGAATCTGAAAATTGATTTTAATTGACTTCACTGTTAAAAATCTGCAGCATTTACTGCAACGTCCCTCCACTACTTTTATAGAATATCTCTCTTCTGACCAATGGGAATGTTCCATAGCACGGTGAATTGACCGTGTCATACACTGTTAAAAATCTGCTGCATTTTGTTACAACGCACTCCACCGCTTGTATATAATATCTCTATTCCAACCAATGAGAAAGCTCCATTTCACGGCCAAGTAACCGTTTTCTATACAAGCAAGGGAGAGCGTTGCAACAAAATGCAGCAGATTTTTAACAGTGTATTTTTCAATTTAGAACAATTTTAATCAATTTAAATTGTGTTTTAAATGATTTTGTAAATGATAAATTTTGTTATCAGTACATATAAACGTGTATGACAAAATTACACTTAAAGTAAAGTAAAAATGCAAAACTAAAATTACTTAAACTAAACTTATTTAAATAAATTGAACATAGAAAGTTTTTTCTTTAAAAAGTATTCGAAGCGTAAAAGCGTATTTTTCAAAATTTCGTTTTTTCGCCAACCGGAGATAAATCGCCAAATAAACGAAATTTTTATTATTTTTTTACCGGACGTTATAAGGAGGTTCCGCCGAAATTTTTTTTATAAACATATATAACTATATGAGAAGAACATTCTGTAATTTTTTCAGATTTTTCTGAGTATGCCCGTATGGAGACCTTCCTTGTCAGCATCTACCAAAGCAATTTTTATTTTTATTTTTATTTATTTATTTATTTATTTATTTATTTATTTTTTTGCTGTTTTGAGTGATTTAGTCTTCAAATAAGAAAAATGTAAGCACATTTAACGTGTTTTGTACTACCACACATTGCAAGAAGCATTGGATACTGGGGTAACACTTCTTTGTCAGTTTTAATTTACAAGATTTCTAAAACTAATCTGTTAACTTTAAATCGTGAAAAAAAAGTTTGCAATTGCCTTTTACAAGTCATGGTAACCACAAAATTTAGAAAAAGTCGATGTGCCACAAATGAAGAGGGCACAAGAAAAATTAGAATGTTATAAAAGCATATCGTTATAAAAACAAATGTTTTTTAGCTCCCCCATCGTCATTACCTCCCCAAATGCATAACCTCAAACATAACTTGAATTTCTTCCGTGTTGAATTTATACTAATATTATAAAGAGGTTATGTTTATGTGTTTGTTGGTTTGTTCAAGTAATTTTTGAAACTACCAAACCGATTTAAAACGTAATGGCGGCAAAATAGTGGTGATCATCCCTGCTTCAATATAGGCTATATTTTATGTCGGTAACCTGCATAAGTTATATTTTATGAGCATAGGCTATATTATTTATAAATAAATATGGGCTGTATTTTATGTCGGCTCTTGAAGGACAAAAGCGGGACAGGATGCAAAAAACTTTCTGAAGTTCATATTTCTGTAAAATAATTATGGCTAGAAATTTGGAAATTAGTGCAGTGGTTACTTTTAAGATGTAAATACTTTCTATGAAGGACTTCTAGAAAATTCGAAATTCAAAAGGATTGTATTAAAATTTTCTAAAACTTTTAAAAATACGATTTATTTGGAGCTGTTGGGGTTAGAAACTTAAAATTTAGCATGGTTGTTACTTTAAGATAAAAATGCTCTCCCAAAGCTTTTTTTTAAATTATTATGTAACAAGATGTACTAGCAAAAAATATTCTAAAATTGCAATTTATTTGATACCGTTGGAATTTTTCCTAATGTTTAATTTAAGAAATAAATGTTGGTTTCTCAAACGGTTTTCGAAAAAATTCTATATTTAACAGAGTAGAATGAGTTGAAAGCGTTTTAAATTATGATTTGCTCAGAACTTTTGAGACAAGAAACTTGAAATTTTTCATGGCTCTTTCTTTAGAGATATAAATGCTCGTTTACAAATGTTTTCTTTTATGAAAATGCGCTCTAAACTGTACAAGCAAAAAGCGTTCTAAAATTGTGATTTATGTGTTTCAGTTATTATAGGAGATTGGAATTCAGCAGAGTGGTTACTTTTAAAATGTAAATGCTTCCAAAGAACAGTTCTAAAGGAATATTATTTAAAAAGGTAAAATGTGAAGAATGACACTAGTTGCAACTGTAAAAGCCAAAAACTTGAAATTTATTATTGCTATTAGCTTATGGGCATATATGCTCGAGTAGAAAAATTTTCTGAAAATTTAAAATTTGTAAGGATGTGAAAGCAAAAAGCCTTCTGAAATTGCGATATATGTCTTACAGTTTGTATAGAAGCGTGGAATTTAGCATGGTGGTTACTTTTAAGATGTAATATGCTTGTTCATTGTATTAAAAAAAAATCGAAGTTTAATCGAGAAATAGGAACGCTCTAAATTGCTATTAAGTTGGATTTTTTTAATTACTGTTTTTAAATTTAATTTAGTGATTATTTCAGGGTTTTCGTTGCCGCTCGCCATTGCACCAAATTGAGACAAAATGCTTCATTTGATGCTTCATTGCGACAAAATGCTTCATAAACGAATAATCAGATTCGCCAAATTGCGAGTGCTCAATTCCTGATCTTTTATGTGTGTGGTTACAGTTGAGATTCTTATCCACGTTGCTGTATACGATTGATGCCACTTTCAGTCTTCAATCGCACCGTGCCATTTACATTATTATTTATAGAGGTACTTATTCATCACCAATCCAGTTTAAGAACAGCAAAAGACATAAAAAGGGTTTTACATAAGTATTTCCCTGTTGTTAGTTTAGCACTATGCCTGCGTCGATAAAATCAGCAACAAAATTACTTGCATCAATCGCCAAATCGAGAAACTTTTTGCTGAAATCCGGCGTTAATTTTGCCATTTATCACACTGTATATGAATTGCGTGCAAAATATCATTGCCCAGTCTCAATTTTTCTATCGGTTATAGTCACAATCTGATAGCAATTTACCGCTAAAAGAAAGTTTGAAACATTTATACATTTAAGAGACATTTAAAATGTACGTTTTTTAATTGTTTACGTAGCATTATATGAATTGTTATTTTCTAAGCGATGACAAAAAAAAAAATATGTTATTTCAGAACATAGTGTAAACAAGTTGGAAATTGCACGTGAAGCGTAGCAAATGAGGTTCGTACGAGAACGAAGTTTTAAAAATATTACTCTCATATATCAATCTCATAAAATTGTAAATAGTGAATTACAATTAAAACGCTCATCAAACAATGTTCTCTCTATACCATTATGTAATGGAATACCTTTGTGTGGC
The DNA here is from genome assembly GCA_964019185.1 of Maratus speculifer. Classification (NCBI taxonomy): domain Eukaryota; kingdom Metazoa; phylum Arthropoda; class Arachnida; order Araneae; family Salticidae; genus Maratus; species Maratus speculifer. Next base: position 32,809,221 of record OZ025289.1, read on the forward strand.
CTTGTAAATAAATAACAAATGTTCTTTGCACCACAAATTATGTAAAATTTATATTATAATATGTACTTTATATAGTTTCAAATAAATTTTACTAAGTTCGAATGAGTGTAACACCATTAAAACGCATTTGAAACATTTTTCCCCATTGACCGTAATGTAACGGAATACTTTTGATTGTCCCTGTAAGTGATATATGCATCTTAAATTTCAAACGTAAAAAATACATTTGAAACTTTTTCCTTATTGACCATAATGTAATTGAATATTTTTTATTGCCCCTGTAATTGATCTATGCACCCGATTATCAAAAAAATTGAAATAACTCAACAAAATTATATGATAATTATGTATTTTAAATTTCAAACGATTAAAATGCATTTGAAACTTTTTCCCCTATTGACCGTAATGTAATGGATCATAATGTAATATTTTGATTGCGCCTGTAATTGATCTATGCATCCGATTTTCATAAAATTTGAAATGACTCGACAAAATAATGTAATATTTATGTATTTTAAATTTCAAAGGATTCGGTTGGGTAGTTTTTACGTTGTTATATGCGGACAGACAGACGGACGGACTGAACGACCACTATAGGTGCTACGTATTTACATAATTACGAACGCACTTAAAAACGGATGCAATAAGGGGTTAAAGGTAGATTTTTCAGTGTTTCATGCCGAATCTATTTTGCTAATTTTTTTTTTTTTTTTTTTTTTCTCACTCGCCAAAACTCTAATGTTGATCAAAAGCCAGCGAGAATCCTGTATTTATTTCAAGGTGCGTATAAGTAGTATATATATATGTGGGATATACTCTCGCATGTGGGCTACACTCTCTCTCTGTTGCACCTGCATTGGAATATATTTCCCTCCGCTACTCTCCGAAACGCTGGCTCGAGATTAAAAATAAAAAAGGTGAATTATCGAAGCTGTGTGTGGAGGTGTGAAAGAATTAAGAAGAAGTAAATAGAATGTTTTTTTCGACGACGATGAACGACGTTGATTCAAACCAAGACTGATATTTCGAAGTATAAAAATGACGATTATTTTAAAACATTTACGAAGAATTGATATATGATTTTTTAAAGTAGTATTTTGAAAAGTAACGAAGAATTTATCTGTTTTATTTTTTGTTTATTATTTTTGTCCTGTTCGTCTCTCAATAAATGTATGTGTCCGTTAGAAACCACTTTTTATTTTGAGTCAAGACTCGTCCATCCTATAAAGTGGTGCCAGAAGTGCCCACTTAGCATTTTTTGTCATTGTTATGAACTATTTGTTTTCTTCAGATTCAAGTCGGATATCATTTTACGGGTGAGTTAATTATTCCATATTCTATATTTACTATGAAGCTAGTCGACATCAAAGAACTGGAACTTGCATTTAAAAATGAACGTACTAATAAAATAAAATTACTTCATAAATTATTGTTCGACACTGATGGTGATCGATCAAACCGGAAAAGAATTCGTGACTTCACTGGTTTCGATTTCGAAACGACCAGCACTGAATTCAAAAATAAAGTTACGAAAGTTCAAGCAGATTTTTCTTTAAACGATTTAATCACAATTTGTAATTTACTCTGCATTTCTAACGAAGTTTCTTTAACTGAACTTGCAACCAGATTAGTCACATATCTTTCAGACTTAAATTCACTGCAAGCTAACATTATCCAAAAAGAAAGTGATACCGATTCGGAACCTGAAATATCTTCACATAATACTACATTGAATAAGGACACTGCAAGTAATACTGAATCATCAAATTTTGATAAAAGCAAGCAATTTCCAGTTCAAAGTTTTTTGCCATCTACTATTAATTTTAATGATGTTGAAAGCGTTATACCGCCTTTTGATGGTAGTTCTTTTCAAGACATAAATATTTGGTTAAGTAATTTTGACGATGTCGCTAGCATGCTCAATTTATCAGAATTTCATAAATTTGTTTTTGCTAAACGATCCTTACGAGGAAAAGCCCAGCTGTTAGTACAAACAGAATTTCACATTAACTCGTATGAAAAACTTAAAGAACTCTTAAGAGCCCACAATAGTCACAGAAAAATTACTCAAAAAGACCCGGATGACCATGTAAAGGCTATGGGAGCGTTCTTTTCTAATATCTCGCTCAAATTTTAATATTTTTGCATGATTTTTTTGCACAAGATAGCTGCGGGCAATCCACAACCGGGCTAGTTTTTACTTTTTCGATTTTGGTTTTAGATTTTTTTAAAAAAATTACTTTAATTTTCAAAACCGGTTTAAACCGGTTCTGAAACTGAAACTATCATAATATAAAAAATATATAACCAAAATCGAAAAAGTAAAAACTAGCCCGGTTGTGGATCGTCCTGAACTATTTTATGCAAAAAAAATCATGTCAAAATATTAAAATTTGAACGAGATATTAGAAAAGAACGCTCCCATAGACTTTACATGGTCATCCGGGTCTTTTTGTGTACTTTTCCTGTGACTATTGTGGGCTCTTAACTTCAGAATTTGGCATTACTTATAATTCTGCTGAGTTACATGACATGTTAAATAAACGAAAATTACAAGAAAATGAATCTCTTGAAGAATATTTTCTCGTAATGAAACAATTATGTTCGCGCGGTAACATCGAAGATTCAGCACTGATGCAGTATATTATTAACGGTATACCCGACCCTGTTTTTAGAAAATCAATATTATATGGCTGCCAATCTATAGTTGAATTTAAACAAAAGCTCAAAATTTATGACAAAATTCGGCATGACTATGAGAACACTAAATTTCGTAAATCTAAACCAGAAATGCCGTTGAAAGAGAAATCTTTTCGTCCAAAACCTGATCTTCTCTGCTTTAATTGTGGCTTAGCCAACCACAAAAGTAGCCAATGTAGGCATAAAGACAAAGGCCCTCGCTGCTTTAATTGTTAGAATTTTGGCCATAAGTCGGCTCAATGTGATCAACCAAGGAAATCTAGAAGTAAGCCTGAACCATCCAATATTTCCACCATTATGTCGAATACTTTTATGACCAAACAAGTAATTATTTCCTCAGTAAATGTTCTTTCTTTGATCTATACGGGAAGGGAAAGAAGTCTGTTAAAACAAAGTATTTATCGCAAACTCCCAACGGTTTCGAACCTCGAACATTCATCAATCACATTAACTGGATTAGGAAATACTATGATCAAACCCCTGGGTTTTTTCTCTACGGATATTACGATTGATGATTTTAATTACACCACTAATGTTTATGTAGTACCAGATTATTCTATATCTTTTGATTTTATTATTGGTACAGATGTTATACAGCAAAGTTTTCTAACAATTTCTCAAAATAATATTTCGATGCAAAAAATCAAGCAAAATGAAGATATGTCAAATAATTTTCTGATTAATGTTGCTCAAGTATTAGACGATTGTAATCTTGATTTATCTCATATTACCGATACAACTATACGTTCAAAAATTACGGAACTTATTCAAAATTATTCCCCCCGAAAAGTAAAGACTACTGATGTTACATTATCAATTCATCTGAAAGACGAAATACCTGTTACATGTCCTCCCAGACGCCTAGCTCCTATAGAGAAAGAATTTGTCGAAAAACAAATTTCTGAATGGCTTGAAAAGGGAATTATCCGAAAAAGCACCAGTAATTTTTCATCACCTATTGTCCTCGTAAAAAAGAAAGACGGTTCATATAGATTGTGTGTTGACTATAGAAAGCTAAATGCTAAAACACATAAACAACGTTTCCCCCTCCCAGTAATCGATGACATTATTGATCAGTTGCACTCTGCAAAAGTATTTACAACTCTTGATCTTAAAAATGCATTTTTTCATGTCGAAGTAGAAGAAAATAGCCGACAATACACTTCTTTTGTAACACATTCTGGTCAATTTGAATTTCTATACATGAATTATGACCTTAGCGATGCTCCCTTAGTTTTTCAGAGATATATCTATAATGTTTTTCGCGATCTCATTAATGAAAAAGTACTTATCGTCTACATGGATGATTTCATAATACCGTCTGAAGACGAAGCCGAAGGACTCCAGAAATTACAACGCGTTCTTACAACTGCATCCGAATATGGTTTGGAACTGAATCTAAAAAAATGCCACTTTTTACAGCGAGAAATTGATTTTCTGGGTTACCACATTAAAAATGGTCAACTACATCCATCTCCCTCCAAAACTAAAGCTGTTCTAAATTTTCCGGAACCTAAAAGTGTAAAAGATGTACATTCATTTGTCGGACTAACCTCATATTTTCGTAAATTTATTCAAGATTATTCTTTAATAGCTAAACCCTTAACAGATCTCCTTAGAAAGGACACTAAATTTCACTTCGGTGACCAACAGCGAAATGCATTTAATCAGTTGAAACACATTCTTGCTTCAGGTCCTGTTTTAAGCATTTATAACCCTAGTAATGAAACAGAAGTTCATTGCGATGCTTCTATTGATGGTTACGGAGCAGTCCTCCTTCAAAAGTCTTCTATTGATAATCAATTTCACCCTGTCTACTTTATGAGCAAAAAAACCACAGATGCTGAGCGTAAATATTCGAGTTATGAACTAGAAGTTTTGACTGTCATCGAGGCTCTTAAAAAATTCCGTGCTTATATTTTAGGTATTCCTTTCAAGATAGTCACAGATTGCAATGCATTTGCCCTAACTATGAATAAAAAAGATCTTTGCACCAAAATAGCTCGATGGGCTTTAATGTTAGCTGATTATAACTATACAATCGAACACAGACAAGGTACACGTATGCGCCACGTCGACGCTTTAAGCAGAAATCCCGTACGTATGACCATTCAAGACAGTTTTACTTCCAAAATCATACAATCACAGAACACTGACGAATATATACAGGCCATCAAAGACATTTTGAAAACAAAGCCATATGACAACTATTTCCTCAAAAATAACGTTCTTTATAAAAATCATAAAGGTTACGATCTGGTAGTTGTGCCGGATGAAATGCAGCTAAACGTCATTAAACACGTTCATGACAAAGGACACTTCGGATGCAAACGTTGTGAAGAACTCCTTAATGAAGAATTTTTTATCCCTAATATGGCAAATAAGATTGATAAAGTTATAGCAAATTGTGTAACATGCCTTTTATATAATCGGAAACGTGGGAAACAAGAAGGCGAGTTACATCCCTTACACAAAGAGGAGACTCCCCTCCAAACTTACCACATTGATCATCTAGGCCCTCTCGAATCAACTAACAAAAACTATAAACATATTTTGTCTTTAATAGATTCATTTATCAAATTCGTGTGGCTATATCCCTGTAAAACTACTTCTTCCGCCGAAGTCATATCGAAACTGCAACAACAGAGTTATACTTTTGGCAACCCTTCCAAAATCATTAGCGATAAAGGTCCTGCATTTACAAGTAAAGAATTTGCTGATTATTGCCAAAATGAAAATATAAAACACGAGACAATTACAACTGGCCTTCCCCGTGCTAATGGTCAAGTAGAGCGACTTAATTCCATCATAATTTCAGTAATCTCTAAAATGTCCAAAGACGAACCGACCAAATGGTTTAAATATGTTCCTAAAGTTCAACAAGTTATTAATTCAACTTACCAACGAAGCATTAAGAGAACACCGTTTGAAATACTATTTGGTACAAAAATGAAACAGAAAGAAGATTTACAAATTATTGAACTCCTGAACAGTGCAGTCGAAGAACAATTCATGAAAGATAGAGAAGAACTCCGAAAAGAGGCTAAGAAGAATATTCTGGAAATTCAACAAGAAAATCGCAAGCATTATAATTTAAGACGTAAGAAACCCCGGAAATATAACCTTGGAGACCTCGTAGCAATTAAAAGAACCCAACAAGGACCAGGGCTAAAATTGAAATCTAAATTCCTAGGTCCATATAAAGTAACCAAAGTGAAGTCTAACGACACCTACGACGTATAGAAAATCTCATCAACTGAAGGACCGATCAGTACTAGTTCGTTGCTGAATACATGAAGCCTTGGCATGACGATAACTGAAACTTTATTTTTTTTCCCTTATCTTTAATGTGTATGTCTGATCATTTTAAAAGTCAACAATTTTAAAGAACATTTTCATACGATGTTACATCATTTCAGAAGAAAGACTGACTGACCTTTCTAGTGTGCAAACGAACTCTATTTTTTTTTTCTTTAAGAACAGTTACTGTTTTCGTTTTTGTTTTTGTTTCTTTTCAGATTCTGCAAGATCACATGTCGCTGCGGCAGCTCCAGATGTCAGGACGGCCGCATGTGGGATATACTCTCGCATGTGGGCTACACTCTCTCTTTGTTGCACCTGCATTGGAATGTATTTCCCTCCGCTACTCTTCGAAACGCTGGCTCGAGATTAAAAATAAAAAAGGTGAATTATCGAAGCTGTGTGTGGAGGTGTGAAAGAATTAAGAAAAGGTAAATAGAATGTTTTTTTCGACGACGATGAACGACGTTGATTCAAACCAAGACTGATATTTCGAAGTATAAAAATGACGATTATTTTAAAACATTTACGAAGATTTGATATATGATTTTTTAAAGTAGTATTTTGAAAAGTAACGAAGAATTTATCTGTTTTATTTTTTGTTTATTATTTTTGTCCTGTTCGTCTCTCAATAAATGTATGTGTCCGTTAGAAACCACTTTTTATTTTGAGTCAAGACTCGTCCATCCTATATATATATATATATATATATATATATATATATATATATATATATATACAGGGTGTCCGAAAAGTCTGGAAACGGCCGAATAACTCGAGAAATACATATGAGATTGAAAAACGTAAATATACGTGTTAAATATTTTTAAATAAGCTACTCTGTGATACCAAATTTGACCTTCGAAACCGACCCGCTGGGGGTCAGAGGGGGTCCAACTTTGAAATCTTAAATTATAACCCCCATTTTTTATTGCAGATTCTACGGACAAAAATACGTAACTTTTGTATTTGATGTTTATTTCAAATCTTGGTTTATCACGGTGTAATCGAGCATATTAAATCGATACATATTCCCGCTTTTCCAACGGGATTTTCCCTAATCGAAACTGATTGGGCGGAATTTTTGACGTCAAATTCCTCGTCTTTTGTAGGAATAGCGTTTCCTGAAAATTACCCGTGGCGATTATTTCAATAGTGCTACACTGTTAAAAATTTGACCCATTTGCTGCAGCGTCACTCCACAGCTATTATAGAATATCTCTTTTTTGACCAATGAGAATGCTCCATAACACAGTAAAGTAATCGTTTTCTATAAAAGCGGTGGAGTGACGATGCAGCAAAAGGGTCAATTTTTTTACAGTGTACTTTACTGTGTTATGGAACATTCTCATTGGTCATGAAAGAGATATTCTATAAAAGCTGTGGAGTGATGCTACAGCAAATGGATCAAATTTTTAACTGTCTAGCACTACCGAAATAATCGGCACGAGGGATTTTCAGGAAACGCTATTATTGCAAAAGACGAGGAATTTGATGTCATAAATTCTCCCCAATTAGTTTCGATTAGGGAAAATCCCGTTGGAAAAACCGAAATATGTATCGATTTAATATGCTCAATTACACCGTGATAAACGAGGATTCGAAATAAACATCAAATACAAAAGTTACGTATTTTTGTCCGTAGAATCTGAATCTGCAATAAAAAATGGGGGTTATAATTTAAGATTTCAAAGTTGGACCCCCTCTGACCCCCAGGGGGTCGGTTACGAAGGTCAAATTTGGTATCACTGAGTAGCTTATTTAAAAATATTTAACACGTATATTTACGTTTTTCAATCTCATATGTATTTTTCGAGTTATTCGACCGTTTCCAGACTTTTCGGACACCCTGTATATATATATAATCTAAATTCAAAGTTGAAAAATGAGCAGGAAACGTGCCAAAAAAAGTTTATTTAAAGTGATAAGGATAGAAACTTAAAATTTGGCATGCATGATATATTTTATAACGTAAATGCTCTCAGAGCACAGTTTTTCAATATTCGAAATTTAAAAAAGTGCAGATGCATAAAATTAGTTTCTATAAAACTGTGATTTTTAAGATAGTGCTAGTAACTTAAACATTAAAACATGAATTTTATTCCAAACCTTTCAATACTTATCCGTGCTAACTTTCACACTTTAAAACGAGTCCGTCGATGTATCAGAAATGTAAAATTTGGCATATGTTATGAATGCCTCCTTGGTTTGTAAACCAATTTTTGTTACTTGGTTGCTGTTGACAATGACTTTTTTTTTTTAATTTGACAGACGATTATTTATTTTTCTGTAGTAGAAGGTTTTGAACCGAGTTGTTCGGTAAAAAATTGAACTCTCAATGAGAGTAATAACTAATATTCCTTTTGTAAACAAATATATACAGTGTCTCACATAAGTGATGGGACTCTTGTGCTTTACAAAAGGAAACTAATCAAATAAATTAAAAAAACATGAACACATTTTTTTGTGGGTGTGTTTCATACTTAAATTTAGTAAAGATTATTACATAACATACATTTTGTCAAAATATTAAAATATTAATTTAATAAAAACACAAATGTTTAGAACGGAGCAAAAAACAGCTCACATAAGTGATCGGACACCATTATATATGCAACAAAAATCGTCTGAAATAAGCAATAAAAATATTTTTTGGGTTTTATTTTTACTTAAAAACAATTGGCAATAATTTATAAAATCGTCTGCAGTATTTCTCTCCACTTTGTTTTGGAATTTTTGTGTTTTTTAGCTCTGTGTAGCCATGAATGCTAAACGAAAAGAAACTTCGCCTGAAATTCGAAAATTAGTTATTAATTTGCATACTGAACGTGGAAAATCTATTAGAAAAACTGCTGAAACAGTTAACTTGCGTCGTTCAACAGTTTTCAATATCATTAAACGATATAAAAAGAATAATATGATTCAGGATAAAAGAAGACCTGGCCACCATCAAAGCTATCCAATGGAATAAAGCGAATTATCGTTCGAAATATTAAAAAAAATCCAAGAAATAGTGCTTCAAAAGTTGCTGCTGATTTACAACCATTATATGGAATAATTGTTAATCCTGACACTATTAGAAGGGTAATTCGATCTGCTGGATATCACGGTAGAGTAGCCAGGAAAAAATTCTTCGTAAGTGAAAAGAATAAAAAACTCAGACTAGCTTTCGCAAAATCCAACATAAATAAGAATTCTGATTACTGGAATAAAGTTATATTTGCTGATGAGAGTAAATTTAATATATTTGGTTCTGACGGTAGAATCTTGGTGTGGAGAAAACCCAGGGAAGAATTTTGCAAACAGAACTTGGTACCAACAGTAAAACATGGTGGAGGAGGAGTTATGGTATGGGGGTGTGTGTTGTCCGCTGGAGTTGGTAATCTTGTTTTTATTGACAGTATAATCGTTCAGTACAAGTATATTGATATTTTAAAGCAAAATTTGAAATCTTCAGCACGAAAATTGAACCTTTATAACGATTTTAATTTCTACCAGGACAATGACCCCAAGCACACTGCTCTGAACGTTAGACTCTGGCTGCTATATAACTGTCCTGAAATAATAAAAACACCACCACAATCTCCAGACTTAAATCCCATAGAGAATATTTGGCAAGAATTGGAATCAAGAATTCGCAAACTCACCATTTCTTCAAAACAACAACAAAAATCGGTGCTTCAAGAAGAATGGGGTAAAATCACTCCAGAAATCACAAAAAAATTAGTCGAATCCATCCCAAAAAGATTAAATCATGTTTTAAAAGTAAAAGGAAATCCAACAAAATATTAAAACCTTTTAAAAAGTAAAATTTGTGGATAAATATTTGATGGAAAAGTAAGTGTCCCATCACTTATGTGAGCCATTTTTTGCTCTGTTCTGAACAATTGTATTTTTACTAAATTAATATTTTAATATTTTGAAAAAATGTATGTTATGTAATAATTTTTACTAACTTTAAATGTGAAACACACCCAAAAAATTTTTGCACATGTTTGTTTATTTATTTTATTGCAGTTTCTTTTTATAAAGCACAAGTGTCCCATCACTTTTGTGAGACACTGTATATCTTTTTTTAATCTGAATTTAATTTAATTGATTTAAGTACGATTCACTACGTCATTAGAATTTAATGCTTATGAACTTATAGGGTAGATGTGCCAGTAATGGACCCCCTTAAGGAATTTCTCTAAAAAATAATTTTTTATTAACAGTTATAATTGTTGTATTCCAATTTTTTTCATATTATATTAATCTTTCAACAATATTTAACTAATCCCATAGTTACATTTCCCAATAGAAATAAAAATTTAATTTTAAATAATAGAAATATGTCTAAAGACCCAAAAGCCCAGTAATGGACCACATATGTTCCAGTAATGGACCGCCTATGTTCCAGTAATGAGCCACCCTACAAAAAATAACAGATAATTGTTTTTAGGTGCGTTCGTAATTATGCAAATACGTAGCACCTATAGTTGTCGTTCAGTCCGTACGTATGTCCGTCTGTCTGTCCGGCTATCTGTCCGTTTATCTGTCCGTCTGTCTGTCTTGTCCGCATACAAACAACGCAAAAACTATCCAACCGAATAGTTTGAAATTTAAAATACATAATTATTACACAATTTTGTCGAGTCATTTAAAATTTTATGAAAAACGGATAAATAGATCAGTTACAGGGAAAATCAAAAGGATTTCGTTACATTACGGTCAATGGGGGAAAATTTTTAAAATACATTTTAATCGTTTGAAATTTAAAACATATAATTATTACATAATTTTGTCGAGTCATTTCAGATCTTATGATAATCAGATGCATAGATCAATTACAGGGACTATCAAAAGTATTCCGTTACATTACAGTCAATGGGGAAAAAAGTTTCAAATGCATTTTAGTGGTGTTACACTCATTCGAACATAATAAAATTGACATGAACCTATGACGTATATATATATTAAAATATAAATTCTGTATTGTCTGAGATGCAAAGAATATTTATTATTAAATTACAGGGTCACACAAAAGTATTCCACTATATAATGTTATACGGAGAAACATTGTTTGGGACATGTTTTAATTCTATTTAACTGTGCCACATTTTATGAATATGATATACGTTGCTGAGGTGTAGTGAAAATTACTTCCTGCATGTTTATAGGAACACAAAGAGTTCAACCACTGTATTGTATCCGAAGTATTGTCTACTATATCAGGAAGATCTGTATATTTTTAAAACTTCGCTATCGTACGAACGCACCTCATTTGCTACGCTTTACGTACAATTTCAAAATTGTTTCAATTGTATTTTGCTCCAGAACTTAATGATAGTATAATAATAAAACAGAATATTAAAACTTAAGTTAGAAATTCATTACATTAAAGGATTTATAATGAAAAAACATAAAGCAAAATATTTAAATTTAAGTTATGAATTTATTATAATCAAGGATTTATTATGTGGATATAAAACAAAATATTAATGACATTATTAACTGTTTATTATTAACTAACTTTAAAGGATTTATATTATAAAGATATAAAATAAAATATTTAAATTTAAAGGATTTATAAGATAAAGACAATGTTTTACTGAAATCAAGTTTAGATAAAATAAGGCATTAAAAAAAGTCTGCAATCTTCATTCATATCATTATCTAAATGATGTACTGTGCAACTATGAAATATAAATAACAGATCTTCAGTTTTATCATCCCTTTCCGATAGTCCAAACTATTCAATGTGGAATTTTAGAATGCATTTAAAATGATAAATATTCTTGCACTATCCAACCATTTTGAGATAATCATATAGCCCATCAATTTGCCACAGATTGATTACACAATTTCCCTCCAGAGATGCTTATATGGATATATTATCACCAATGGAATAATCTCATTATTTGCTGAAAAGAATCCCATAACAGTGATTTGTTCTTTTTCGTTATTTGGTACTACATAATACACACCTTTTAACTGATTTTGGTCCCAAAATTTTCCTTGTTTTAAGAGCATAAAAGAAACCTTGTTTTAACCTTATTGAAAATTCTCTATGTTTGCTTTAGAATTCGGAAGAAAATATTAATAATATCTTCTTCCAAATATGATTTTACATTTCTGAAGCAACTTAAAACAACTTCTTTTGTAACGGCACATCTAGATTTTGTCAAATGTTCTGCTTGTGTTTTGTACCAATTTTGGATGACTTTTTAAAAACAACTATTTATAAAGAAATTGCCTTTATTAAATTCTAAAAGGTAAAATTTAAGTATTAAATTTGATTATTTAGCTTTTCCGTTAAATCAAAATATTTTATCTCTACTGAAATAACACTTTTTGTATTGGTCACTTGGGTGGTCCATTACTGGAAAATCTTGAAATAAGCAATCCAGTAATGGACCACCCCTCCTAAAATCTTAAAAATAAATAAAATTTTGTAAATGGCCATTGGTATATTAAATTCAATATTTTATATTGCTAACCAAACAAAAACATTCAATTTTTGCGGAAAAATAAAAAAAGATATAAACTAAGTAAGTAAAGTCTGCTCTTAGCATGGTTATTAAGATTTTCAGTGAAAAACAGAAAAACTGTGAAACTTTCTTTTCTGCTTCCTAATTGTTTTGACGAAAAGTGTAAAAAATTAATCCAGCCTATAAAGCACGCAAGGTGGAGTTCAGAAAAAAATAATAAAAGCTTAACTATTATTTATTAATTTTTTATAAACCAGAAAGTGCGAGGTGGCCCATTACTGGAAGGTGGTCCATTACTGGCACATCTACCCTACTATAAGAAAGCTTTCATAATTTCACAAAGGAGGGAGAAAAGTCTGTACAGATTCCTCGAAGTGCATGTCAGTATAGGACATTGTGTTAGAAAACCTAATCTCTAAAAAGTCAAAAATAAAGGATGATGTACGCACAAATAAAAATCGCATGAGTGATGTTTTACTGTTTTAAATTAAATAAAACATATTATTAAAGCAATCCACATTTCATTTATTTCTGTTTATAATCTCAATTCTACCCTCATTTCGTCGATCATCTCATTTGCAACTTCATAATGGCGTCCGATCATTTGCGACATTCTGCGCATTTGTGCGGACATCTCTTGCAATTGCCTGCGGATGTTTCCAGCGTTGTTGCGTACCCCGATGCGATACTGGGGAACTTCCTGTGGTGACGAAAATAAACACCTCCTACTAGGTACGCAATCTTGACGTGGTTAGTACGAAGACAAATGAAAATAATATCCCTTCGGCGTTGTGAACGAAGATCGGATATTATTAATTACAGAAATTAATTCCTTAATATCATACATAAAATTAACATTTGCAATAACATTAGGATCGCCTTATTTAACGTATGAATTTGTGAAAATTGGGATTGATGAGTCAATAAAATACTTGAGACATTAATCTACAAATTTAAATGTTAACATTCCCTAATCTGCATCTAGAAATTACCTTAAAATACATAAAGGGAGAAAACTGGAATAAAGACAAGAATAGGTACATATATACAAAATTTTATTAAAACACATAAATTAGCATCATGCAAACACTATAAAAATATAATATGCAAGGCAATAACTACTGAAATATGGTTATAGCGAAATATACAAAATATTTTATTTCATTTATCCTCGCAGCTCATTACGCTTGAGTTTATTCTTGCAGCTCATTACGCTTGAGTTCACGACACGACTTATAGGCAAAGCCCCAAAATTTCGTATTTTATAAACTCGAGTCCTTCTTTCTTATTATTCCTCTTATCTTACTGGTATTATTAATTTATTTATTTATTCATTTTACTATTAAGTTTGAGCATTAAATTCTGATAATTTTGAGTCACAAAGATAATAATAATTTTAAAATTTTTAAAATAATCAAATTTTAAGTGATCAAATTTTAAAAAATCAAATTTTAAAACCAAAATTTTAACACAACATTATATCACTAAAATAAATTGGCCAGTCACATGAACAATGAAATTTTCTCACCTTACAAGTATGTTGCTGGTATTGGTCGCCCTTGGCTTATAGCTGTCCGTACAGTTCATTAGTACACCAACACACTTATATCCAAATGCCGAGTTATCAGTCATTTTTTTTTAATTAACACAAATAGTAGCAACTTTTCTAAACTTAGGAATCATCTGATGAAAAATAGTCAGCTTTGCGCACTCAGGTGTTCCTTTTTGAATTGGAAATCAGTCGACGATTCGCGCCGAGTTATCAGTCATTTTTTTCTAATTAACACAAATAGTAGCAACTTTTCTAAACTTAGGAATCATCTGATGAAAAATAGTCAGCTTTGCGCACTCAGGTGTTCCCTTTTGAATTGGAAATCAGTCGACGATTCGCGCCGAGTTATCAGTCATTTTTTTCTAATTAACACAAATAGTAGCAACTTTTCAAAACTTAGGAATCATCTGATGAAAAATAGTCAGCTCAGCAATCCTTATGAATCATCTGATGAAAAATTAGTCAGCTTTGCGCACTCAGGTGTTCCTTTTGAATTGGACATCAGTCGACGATTCGCAGAGCATTATCAGTCAATTTTCATCACTTCGTTCGGGAGGCATAAGGTCGCATCTCCCGATGACACAGATTATTTCGATTTCTTCTTTTCCCTATCATCTTAGCGGGAGACTCGGAGCAGAGAGGAAAATCTTTTTTCCACCTTTACACCTTCAATTCCAAAAATGCACTGACTCATGTGGGGTTTCCTTTTTCAGGTCCTGTACGCCCCCTTTGACCCCATTGGGTATAAAATTTGGACTCCAATTGGCTTTGAATATGTTTCACTGTCCATTGGTCAAGTAAAAGATGCGGGGTTGGATTTTCAGACATTCTTCCTCCATTATTTATTGCCTGAGCTACGATTCCGAGCCGGCGACCCCACGTAGACCACACACGAGAGTAATAAATTTGATTGTAAATCTCTCATTGTTGCTTGTGTACGTTAGTGTCACAAATGGCGACTCTAGGTTTTATTGCTTCTCGTAAACATTTGTTCCTTTTTAAACTAATGGTGAGAAAATCCCCTCGTTCATGTGATTTTACCATTCCCAGGCTTTGGCTAAAAAGAGCTTATAGTGTAATAAAATTTCCGAACAAACAACACATATTATTGTTATCATTTCTTGTTTACAAAAGCTAAAATAAAAATTTATTTTAATACTTTTTATATACATTAATATTATTTCATTTTCTATCTCTTTCTAGATTATTTGTTTATTTATTTTATTTATTTTTATTATTATTCTTTCTCTCTCTTTGTTTTTTTTTTCTTTTCTTTTCTTTTATTTTATTCTAAGCGATGTCGTGACATTTCTTTACGACAAGCTTATCCCCTCTTACTTTAAGAAAAAAAAATTATTCTATCCAAAAATAAGCTATAATATATATACAGATTTATAATCTAATCACTTAAAATTAAAAGATGTGCAAGAATACAATACCATTATTATAAATATATACCTGTAATGACAAATGGACATAGTAATACAAAAATTGAAATAACATACACAAATACATTAAATGTGAGAAAATGATCATTGCAATGTGTAGGCCTTTGAAAACTACCAAATATAATAAACATATTCACCTTCGCGATACCTATATTATTCGCTCGAATTTCCTACTGAGACGCATACTCACTAGAATTCACTACTGTTCATACTGCTGTTTATGACTTCATTTTCCTTCCCGTTTTTATTGTTATCATACATTATTTCACGATCCTATTGTATTATTGTTCTGAAACCTTTTCTATCTTCATTTTCCTTTTTGTATAACATACCGTGTTATGAGAAATTCGTAAATATAATTTTTATATATATGTATATATATTTTGTTTGAATCTAGTTTATTTTTATATTAGGTAATATATTACGATTATTCATGTAATGCCTATTTTAAATATTTATTTGTCTCTGTTACATATATTTTGTCTATGTATAGTCTCCCAAAAATATTTTCCATACCATGCAAGTTATCGACCAGCAATAAGTACTCACATCCCGGGAAGTACGAAATATATTTCGTATGAGACCATAATATAGCTCCGTTTTTTTTTTTTTTTTTTTTTTTTTTTTTTTATATATATAACGTTAATTTTGTATGTAATTTGCAAGATTCGAACATTTTTTAGAATTTTCTGTGTTTAATTGTAAAAATTTTTTTTTAGTTTGGCTGATATGTTAAATACGGTATATTTAAAAGATTTTGACGGTTTCAGTAGACGCTTAAAACAATTTTAACAAATTCTTGAAGTCTAAAATTTTTTTTTTTTTTTTTTTTTTTTTTTTTTTTTTTTTTTACACTTATATTTTCTAAGGAATGATTATTTGTTTTCTGTCCTGTTTGCCACATTGGACGCAAATAATTTAGAAATATGAATTCTAATAGGTCTCAGGTCTGGCCTATGTTTGTTCTTTATGAGGTAGTTATCATTTCTGAAAATTCTCTCAATATAATATGGGCCTGAAAATTTCTGATGTAAGGCCTTAGGTTTTCTGAGCATTTTCATGTAGACCTCGTCACCCAATTTTAATTCTTTGTGTTTTAACTTCGAATTCTTATTCAGTTCCAAATCCGCCTTTTCTTGATTTTTCATAACTTCATATCTTATATCGTGCATATGTTTGAGCTTATTCTGTACATATGTACTGTAAGAATCCATATTATGCGCTTCAAAATTCGTGAATGGCGTTTTTATCTCTCTACCGAAAAATAACATGCTTGGAGAAAATTTTGTTATTCTATGTACAGTTGAATTATGCATAAGTACGAAATATGGAAGTTTTATATCCCATTCGTAAGTTTTATTACACATAGAGGCAATGGAAGCTTTTAAATCCCGGTGTATTCGTTCAAGTACAGATTGCGATTCCGGGTGGTACACCGACGAAGGTATTAGTTCAATATTTAAATTTTTCATATAATCTTTGAAATCCTTCGATTTAAAATAAGCTCCGTTGTCTGTAGAGATATATTTCGCTAATCCAAAAGTACTGAAATAACCATTTAATGCGTTGATTATAACCTTAGTATCTGTCGATCTAAGTGGAAATGCTTGTAGGAAGCGTGATGCTGTATCGACAATAGTTAAAACAAATTTATTCCTATTTAGAGATGTAACCAAACTTCCTACTACGTCAATAGTTAATTTATGACCAGGTATGTAATTTTTATCCATCGTTTTCAGTGGAATTTTTATCGTTTTATGCTGTTTAAATGTATTGCATGTTATACATTTCGCACAGAATTGTTTTATCTCTTGATACATTCTATACCAAAAAAATCTTTCTTTTATTATGCCATAGGTTTTTAGAAAAGCGAAGTGTGGGACATGTGCGCTTTTTATAATATCTTCTTTTAAATTCTGTGGCGCAATATATAAATCATTATTATTTGAATTTCGTGATTTTCTTAGAATTAATATTCCTTCTTTATTTAAATTGTATTTTTCATATTTTTTTGCTTTTTTTTGTTGTTGTAAAGCTTGAATAATTTCGTTTAATTTAGGATCTTTTAATTGTTCTTTTTTTATATTGTCTGCATTCAAATTTTTATTTACCGCAAAAAGATGTTTGTTTAAATCGTCCGCTATAGTTAAGGCATTTGTTTCTCTACTACAGAAATCTGCTGGGTTATGAATACCTTCAATGTGAGATACTTCAAAATCATAATCCTGTAGCTTAAGTAACCATCGTGCTACGATTTCCGGCTGTTTTTCCAAGTGTAAGTGGTATGTTAATGCTTTTGAATCTGTTAGGAGAAAAAATTTTCTTCCTAATAAAATATTTCTAAAATAAGTTATAGTTTCATATATTGCCAAAAGCTCTATCTGCATGCTTGGATATCTCTTTTCCGATTCTTTTAATTTTCTGCCTGTAAATTCAATTGGTATCATTTTATCTCCTTGTTTTTGCGCGAGTATACCTGATGTTGCAATTTTTGATCCGTCTGTAATTATATAGAAATCTTTATTAAAATCTGGGGGATGTATGGTAGGTTGTTCCATGATAATTTTTTGTATTTTTTCAAATGATTCCTGTGCTTTGTCATTCCATTTGAATTTTGTATTCCCTTTAGTGAGATCTGTCAGTGGCGCTATAATTTCTGCATAATTGTTTATAGTTGATTTAAAATACGTGCATAATCCAATGAATGCTCGCACTGTTTTCTGAGATGTAGGGACTGCAAAGCTTGTTATTTTTTTTATATTTTTTTCTGAGGGTGCATATCCTTTTTCACTAATTTTATATCCCAGAAAGTCTATTTCTTGCATGTATAGTTTTATTTTAGCTGGTTCAATTGTGAGATTAAATTTTTCTAATTGTGTTAGTACTTCTTCTAGTAATGTGTGCATTTGTTGTATATTATCAGCAGCAAGTAAAATGTCATCAATAAAGTATTGAATGTTGTATTTCTTTTTTAAATCACCTAAAACTATATCGATTAGACGAGCAAATATATTTGTTGAGATTTTAGTTCCGAATGGCATTCGTGTTATTTGAAAATGGTTATCCTCCGTGATAAATGCTAGTTTATGCTTGTCCTGCTCTTGTAATTTGATTTGAAAAAATGCAGAATGTAAATCTAGAACTGTAAATATTTTTTTTCCAGCGATGCTTTGTAAAATACACTTTGTGTTAGGAACTGGATACGGATCGCTTTCTAATATATCGTTAAGAGCTCTAAAATCTATAGCCATTCTAAGTTTTATTAAGTTTTGATCACTGGTTTTTGACGTAGAATTTTTTTTACGAAAATTACTGGGAAAGCATAACTTGAGTTCGTAGGCTCTATGATACCTGCATCCAATAAATCTTGAATTTCTTTCTCCGCGAATTTTTTTACATCATGCGCTAATTTGAATGGTTTCGTTTGTATAGGAAAGTCGTGCATTAATTTAAAATTCGGTTTTATTACGTCCGTTTCTCCTAGAGTTTTGTATGATTTGCTGAAAGCGGTAGCATGTCTCATTAAAATTTTCAATACTTCTTTTTGTACCTTCGGTGTTAAGTGATCTATTTTAAAATCCTTCTCTGAAAGTTCTTTTTTTCGTAATTCTCTAATTTGTGTAATATTTAAGTTATTTACTTCGTAAATATTATCAGTATTTGGTTTATTTTGTTTTTTTATAAAAAAATCAGTGGTAATTTTTCCCATTTCCTGATCCTTATGAAGTCTCAAATACGTTTTCGATTTATTTTGTACTAATATTGTGAATGAATTATTTTCTGTTTCCTTGTTTTCATGAACTGAATTTTGGATTACTAATTTCCTGTTGTTATATTTTGGTTGGAAAAAAAATTGTTGCTTGTTTGTTAATTTCCCATCAAAAATTAAATTTACTAATTTCGATTCTCTAGGTCTCAAAGTAATGGTTTTCTTTACAAATACTCGTGTATTAATTTTCGGAATGTTATTGTGTTGATAGGATTTGATTTGTTTTGGTATTGTTTGAAAGTCATCATTTTGTTGTACGGGCTTAATTTTATTCACCTCCGTAATTTGATTTTCATTGGGGTTTAATTGTATAATTGAATTATTGAGTTTAAAAGTATTATTTTCAAAATCCATGATTATTTTATTACTTTTTAAGAAATCATATCCTAAAATAATTTTGTAATTACGGTCAAATTCATCTTTAGTTACATAAAATGTGCCATTTAAGAAAGTGTTGTTAAATCTAAACTTAAATTTTACACAGTGTTTAAAAGGAATGGATTTGTTTGATAGAGTTGTAATTTTTATAGCGTTAGCTAAATATTTAATCTTTATATCCGTCTCTTTTATTTTTTCAAAGACCCCTGGAGATATTAAACTTATTCTCGCCCCACTGTCAATAAGGCTGGGTATAATTAAATCTTTCTTTATTTTTAAGTCCCATATTGGTAATTCATTGTTTTTTTCCGAGTTACAACTTGCGATCAATTTTTGTGTTATATCTTTTTTTTCTTCCTCATTTTTTTTTATCATTGTCTTTTTCGTTTGCTTTTGTTTCAATATTTTTAATTCCTTGTTTGATTTATTTTTTATATTATAACCCTGTTTTTTCTCAATGTTACGGGACCTACGGGCTTGTATTCCTCGCAATTTTGTAGGCCCGCTTACCGGTTTAAATGACTTTGCCCCCTGTTCCTATTTTTATTATTGTGTCTGCCTCGCCTGTCTCTGTTTTCGTTAGGAAAAGTAATTGTGGGCTGATGTTCCCTATTTCCCTCATTATTTTGCGGCAAAGGATTTAGGCTATTTTGCATATTTGCGAAACCCTGATGCTGCCCTGTATATGCAATTTGTGTGTTGTTTCCTTGTGTTGGATCAAAGTTTTGCGTTGGAATCATATTATGCATATTGTAATTTCCAGGATACATTTGATTCTGTCCTATTTGTGGTTGGGTCAAATTTTGCCAATTTGGCATTTGAATTTGCATATCATTAACTCTAGTTTGATTGTAATAAGGTCTTGTAAAATCCAATGTTTGTGGCGCTTGAAAATGTTGTGCATAATTTTGTGGAAATCTTTGAAAGCCTCTATAATTATTATTTTGATAATAATTTTTTTGAAATCGTGGCCGAACATTGTTTTGCGCTCCCCTTGGTTGAAAAAAATTCGCACTTTTTTGATTGAAATAACAATTTTGTGTCTGGTGGTTGGATTTATTACAGATATGACAAAAATTATGTGTTATCTGATTTACTTCAGCGTTGTTATGTTCGCTTTCATTTTTTTGAATTTTTAAATCTTTTATTTGTTCTTTTAATTGGTGTATTTCCGATTTTTGTTCTTGCGACATGCTAAGAAGTGCCTCGAATAATTTATTTTCGCTATTTTCAGTTAAATTGTTTACTTCTCCTGCACATTTACTGTTCAAAGCACTTTCGATATTTTTAGCTTTTTTTACTGCTTCATCAAACTTTGTGGGTGGGTATTTTTTTAATTCAAAAGAGATGTCCGGTCTTAGTGCTTCAAGGTATTTAGTTAATTTAATCGTTTCTAATAATTCTTTAGCTCCGTTCTTTTGTTCATGTCCTGACGAGACAAGGTATTTTTGTGCCTCAATGTTGAATTGTTTAGTAAATTCTTCAATAGTTTGGTTGGGTGTTTGTTTTGCATTTATGAATTGCGCCTGAGCGTCAGCAAATGATCTTTCTTTTTTAAATTGTGTTATCGCATTTTCTTTGAATGTGTTATAGTTTTGTGCTTTATGCAATTCAGCTGTGTTTTTTAGAATCTCTCTCGCTTGGCCTTTAAATTTTGACTTTGCCAACACCAATTTTAAATCATCAGGAAATTGTGCCGCTGCGGCTAATTCTTCGAACTCTTCGAAAAAATATGATATATTTTGGTCTGGTTTGTCCTCAAAATTTTGTAAAGAGTTCAATAGAGTGTCTATTCCAATTTTAAATGTGTCCCTTTCAGGAGAAGACTGCCTTGCCTTATTTCTACCTGTCATATTTATTTACTTATTTGGAAAATCTCACACAGACTGATGTTTAATACTTTTTCCTTTATTTTTATTTTTTTTTTAACTCTTTCACACCTCAAATTATGCTATCATAAACTCTCAAGATATGAGTTTTGTAATGAATTATTATAATTTATACTCATTCAAGAATAATATATAATAGAAATTATGAAATAGCCCTAAATATTTTTATAAATACACATAAATATAATGACAAAGTAAATTTTCCGAAATACGGATATATATAGTAACGAAATTCTTTACAATCTTACAAGCTAATGTGTCGTGAACTAAACCGACTCTTCTATATATTTTTGTTTCATCTTCTCAACTATTATATTTCAATTTCGTAAATTTTTAGATATACACACAATATTTATAAACACAATATGGATAAATAATGTTTGTTAGTAGAAGGAGAAAAAGCTAAGAGAAGATAGAGGAGATAGGTAATTAAGAATAAAATCATAATACTGGCTATCTTTATTTATATTTAAATGCAGAAAATTTTCAATTTTGAATCCCAAATACAAATTCATACACCTGGTATGAGCACCATTAAACTTTGAGTAGTGTGGTGACGAAAATAAACACCTCCTACTAGGTACGCAATCTTGACGTGGTTAGTACGAAGACAAATGAAAATAATATCCCTTCGGCGTTGTGAACGAAGATCGGATATTATTAATTACAGAAATTAATTCCTTAATATCATACATAAAATTAACATTTGCAATAACATTAGGATCGCCTTATTTAACGTATGAATTTGTGAAAATTGGGATTGATGAGTCAATAAAATACTTGAGACATTAATCTACAAATTTAAATGTTAACATTCCCTAATCTGCATCTAGAAATTACCTTAAAATACATAAAGGGAGAAAACTGGAATAAAGACAAGAATAGGTACATATATACAAAATTTTATTAAAACACATAAATTAGCATCATGCAAACACTATAAAAATATAATATGCAAGGCAATAACTACTGAAATATGGTTATAGCGAAATATACAAAATATTTTATTTCATTTATCCTCGCAGCTCATTACGCTTGAGTTTATTCTTGCAGCTCATTACGCTTGAGTTCACGACACGACTTATAGGCAAAGCCCCAAAATTTCGTATTTTATAAACTCGAGTCCTTCTTTCTTATTATTCCTCTTATCTTACTGGTATTATTAATTTATTTATTTATTCATTTTACTATTAAGTTTGAGCATTAAATTCTGATAATTTTGAGTCACAAAGATAATAATAATTTTAAAATTTTTAAAATAATCAAATTTTAAGTGATCAAATTTTAAAAAATCAAATTTTAAAACCAAAATTTTAACACAACATTATATCACTAAAATAAATTGGCCAGTCACATGAACAATGAAATTTTCTCACCTTACAAGTATGTTGCTGGTATTGGTCGCCCTTGGCTTATAGCTGTCCGTACAGTTCATTAGTACACCAACACACTTATATCCAAATGCCGAGTTATCAGTCATTTTTTTTTAATTAACACAAATAGTAGCAACTTTTCTAAACTTAGGAATCATCTGATGAAAAATAGTCAGCTTTGCGCACTCAGGTGTTCCTTTTTGAATTGGAAATCAGTCGACGATTCGCGCCGAGTTATCAGTCATTTTTTTCTAATTAACACAAATAGTAGCAACTTTTCTAAACTTAGGAATCATCTGATGAAAAATAGTCAGCTTTGCGCACTCAGGTGTTCCCTTTTGAATTGGAAATCAGTCGACGATTCGCGCCGAGTTATCAGTCATTTTTTTCTAATTAACACAAATAGTAGCAACTTTTCAAAACTTAGGAATCATCTGATGAAAAATAGTCAGCTCAGCAATCCTTATGAATCATCTGATGAAAAATTAGTCAGCTTTGCGCACTCAGGTGTTCCTTT
Source organism: Maratus speculifer (assembly GCA_964019185.1). NCBI lineage: Eukaryota > Metazoa > Arthropoda > Arachnida > Araneae > Salticidae > Maratus > Maratus speculifer. Next base: position 32,832,617 of record OZ025289.1, read on the forward strand.
TGAATTGGACATCAGTCGACGATTCGCAGAGCATTATCAGTCAATTTTCATCACTTCGTTCGGGAGGCATAAGGTCGCATCTCCCGATGACACAGATTATTTCGATTTCTTCTTTTCCCTATCATCTTAGCGGGAGACTCGGAGCAGAGAGGAAAATCTTTTTTCCACCTTTACACCTTCAATTCCAAAAATGCACTGACTCATGTGGGGTTTCCTTTTTCAGGTCCTGTACGCCCCCTTTGACCCCATTGGGTATAAAATTTGGACTCCAATTGGCTTTGAATATGTTTCACTGTCCATTGGTCAAGTAAAAGATGCGGGGTTGGATTTTCAGACATTCTTCCTCCATTATTTATTGCCTGAGCTACGATTCCGAGCCGGCGACCCCACGTAGACCACACACGAGAGTAATAAATTTGATTGTAAATCTCTCATTGTTGCTTGTGTACGTTAGTGTCACAAATGGCGACTCTAGGTTTTATTGCTTCTCGTAAACATTTGTTCCTTTTTAAACTAATGGTGAGAAAATCCCCTCGTTCATGTGATTTTACCATTCCCAGGCTTTGGCTAAAAAGAGCTTATAGTGTAATAAAATTTCCGAACAAACAACACATATTATTGTTATCATTTCTTGTTTACAAAAGCTAAAATAAAAATTTATTTTAATACTTTTTATATACATTAATATTATTTCATTTTCTATCTCTTTCTAGATTATTTGTTTATTTATTTTATTTATTTTTATTATTATTCTTTCTCTCTCTTTGTTTTTTTTTCTTTTCTTTTCTTTTATTTTATTCTAAGCGATGTCGTGACATTTCTTTACGACAAGCTTATCCCCTCTTACTTTAAGAAAAAAAAATTATTCTATCCAAAAATAAGCTATAATATATATACAGATTTATAATCTAATCACTTAAAATTAAAAGATGTGCAAGAATACAATACCATTATTATAAATATATACCTGTAATGACAAATGGACATAGTAATACAAAAATTGAAATAACATACACAAATACATTAAATGTGAGAAAATGATCATTGCAATGTGTAGGCCTTTGAAAACTACCAAATATAATAAACATATTCACCTTCGCGATACCTATATTATTCGCTCGAATTTCCTACTGAGACGCATACTCACTAGAATTCACTACTGTTCATACTGCTGTTTATGACTTCATTTTCCTTCCCGTTTTTATTGTTATCATACATTATTTCACGATCCTATTGTATTATTGTTCTGAAACCTTTTCTATCTTCATTTTCCTTTTTGTATAACATACCGTGTTATGAGAAATTCGTAAATATAATTTTTATATATATGTATATATATTTTGTTTGAATCTAGTTTATTTTTATATTAGGTAATATATTACGATTATTCATGTAATGCCTATTTTAAATATTTATTTGTCTCTGTTACATATATTTTGTCTATGTATAGTCTCCCAAAAATATTTTCCATACCATGCAAGTTATCGACCAGCAATAAGTACTCACATCCCGGGAAGTACGAAATATATTTCGTATGAGACCATAATATAGCTCCGTTTTTTTTTTTTTTTTTTTTTTTTTTTTTTTTTTTTATATATATATAACGTTAATTTTGTATGTAATTTGCAAGATTCGAACATTTTTTAGAATTTTCTGTGTTTAATTGTAAAAATTTTTTTTTAGTTTGGCTGATATGTTAAATACGGTATATTTAAAAGATTTTGACGGTTTCAGTAGACGCTTAAAACAATTTTAACAAATTCTTGAAGTCTAAAATTTTTTTTTTTTTTTTTTTTTTTTTTTTTTTTTTTTACACTTATATTTTCTAAGGAATGATTATTTGTTTTCTGTCCTGTTTGCCACATTGGACGCAAATAATTTAGAAATATGAATTCTAATAGGTCTCAGGTCTGGCCTATGTTTGTTCTTTATGAGGTAGTTATCATTTCTGAAAATTCTCTCAATATAATATGGGCCTGAAAATTTCTGATGTAAGGCCTTAGGTTTTCTGAGCATTTTCATGTAGACCTCGTCACCCAATTTTAATTCTTTGTGTTTTAACTTCGAATTCTTATTCAGTTCCAAATCCGCCTTTTCTTGATTTTTCATAACTTCATATCTTATATCGTGCATATGTTTGAGCTTATTCTGTACATATGTACTGTAAGAATCCATATTATGCGCTTCAAAATTCGTGAATGGCGTTTTTATCTCTCTACCGAAAAATAACATGCTTGGAGAAAATTTTGTTATTCTATGTACAGTTGAATTATGCATAAGTACGAAATATGGAAGTTTTATATCCCATTCGTAAGTTTTATTACACATAGAGGCAATGGAAGCTTTTAAATCCCGGTGTATTCGTTCAAGTACAGATTGCGATTCCGGGTGGTACACCGACGAAGGTATTAGTTCAATATTTAAATTTTTCATATAATCTTTGAAATCCTTCGATTTAAAATAAGCTCCGTTGTCTGTAGAGATATATTTCGCTAATCCAAAAGTACTGAAATAACCATTTAATGCGTTGATTATAACCTTAGTATCTGTCGATCTAAGTGGAAATGCTTGTAGGAAGCGTGATGCTGTATCGACAATAGTTAAAACAAATTTATTCCTATTTAGAGATGTAACCAAACTTCCTACTACGTCAATAGTTAATTTATGACCAGGTATGTAATTTTTATCCATCGTTTTCAGTGGAATTTTTATCGTTTTATGCTGTTTAAATGTATTGCATGTTATACATTTCGCACAGAATTGTTTTATCTCTTGATACATTCTATACCAAAAAAATCTTTCTTTTATTATGCCATAGGTTTTTAGAAAAGCGAAGTGTGGGACATGTGCGCTTTTTATAATATCTTCTTTTAAATTCTGTGGCGCAATATATAAATCATTATTATTTGAATTTCGTGATTTTCTTAGAATTAATATTCCTTCTTTATTTAAATTGTATTTTTCATATTTTTTTGCTTTTTTTTGTTGTTGTAAAGCTTGAATAATTTCGTTTAATTTAGGGTCTTTTAATTGTTCTTTTTTTATATTGTCTGCATTCAAATTTTTATTTACCGCAAAAAGATGTTTGTTTAAATCGTCCGCTATAGTTAAGGCATTTGTTTCTCTACTACAGAAATCTGCTGGGTTATGAATACCTTCAATGTGAGATACTTCAAAATCATAATCCTGTAGCTTAAGTAACCATCGTGCTACGATTTCCGGCTGTTTTTCCAAGTGTAAGTGGTATGTTAATGCTTTTGAATCTGTTAGGAGAAAAAATTTTCTTCCTAATAAAATATTTCTAAAATAAGTTATAGTTTCATATATTGCCAAAAGCTCTATCTGCATGCTTGGATATCTCTTTTCCGATTCTTTTAATTTTCTGCCTGTAAATTCAATTGGTATCATTTTATCTCCTTGTTTTTGCGCGAGTATACCTGATGTTGCAATTTTTGATCCGTCTGTAATTATATAGAAATCTTTATTAAAATCTGGGGGATGTATGGTAGGTTGTTCCATGATAATTTTTTGTATTTTTTCAAATGATTCCTGTGCTTTGTCATTCCATTTGAATTTTGTATTCGCTTTAGTGAGATCTGTCAGTGGCGCTATAATTTCTGCATAATTGTTTATAGTTGATTTAAAATACGTGCATAATCCAATGAATGCTCGCACTGTTTTCTGAGATGTAGGGACTGCAAAGCTTGTTATTTTTTTTATATTTTTTTCTGAGGGTGCATATCCTTTTTCACTAATTTTATATCCCAGAAAGTCTATTTCTTGCATGTATAGTTTTATTTTAGCTGGTTCAATTGTGAGATTAAATTTTTCTAATTGTGTTAGTACTTCTTCTAGTAATGTGTGCATTTGTTGTATATTATCAGCAGCAAGTAAAATGTCATCAATAAAGTATTGAATGTTGTATTTCTTTTTTAAATCACCTAAAACTATATCGATTAGACGAGCAAATATATTTGTTGAGATTTTAGTTCCGAATGGCATTCGTGTTATTTGAAAATGGTTATCCTCCGTGATAAATGCTAGTTTATGCTTGTCCTGCTCTTGTAATTTGATTTGAAAAAATGCAGAATGTAAATCTAGAACTGTAAATATTTTTTTTCCAGCGATGCTTTGTAAAATACACTTTGTGTTAGGAACTGGATACGGATCGCTTTCTAATATATCGTTAAGAGCTCTAAAATCTATAGCCATTCTAAGTTTTATTAAGTTTTGATCACTGGTTTTTGACGTAGAATTTTTTTTTACGAAAATTACTGGGAAAGCATAACTTGAGTTCGTAGGCTCTATGATACCTGCATCCAATAAATCTTGAATTTCTTTCTCCGCGAATTTTTTTACATCATGCGCTAATTTGAATGGTTTCGTTTGTATAGGAAAGTCGTGCATTAATTTAAAATTCGGTTTTATTACGTCCGTTTCTCCTAGAGTTTTGTATGATTTGCTGAAAGCGGTAGCATGTCTCATTAAAATTTTCAATACTTCTTTTTGTACCTTCGGTGTTAAGTGATCTATTTTAAAATCCTTCTCTGAAAGTTCTTTTTTTCGTAATTCTCTAATTTGTGTAATATTTAAGTTATTTACTTCGTAAATATTATCAGTATTTGGTTTATTTTGTTTTTTTATAAAAAAATCAGTGGTAATTTTTCCCATTTCCTGATCCTTATGAAGTCTCAAATACGTTTTCGATTTATTTTGTACTAATATTGTGAATGAATTATTTTCTGTTTCCTTGTTTTCATGAACTGAATTTTGGATTACTAATTTCCTGTTGTTATATTTTGGTTGGAAAAAAAATTGTTGCTTGTTTGTTAATTTCCCATCAAAAATTAAATTTACTAATTTCGATTCTCTAGGTCTCAAAGTAATGGTTTTCTTTACAAATACTCGTGTATTAATTTTCGGAATGTTATTGTGTTGATAGGATTTGATTTGTTTTGGTATTGTTTGAAAGTCATCATTTTGTTGTACGGGCTTAATTTTATTCACCTCCGTAATTTGATTTTCATTGGGGTTTAATTGTATAATTGAATTATTGAGTTTAAAAGTATTATTTTCAAAATCCATGATTATTTTATTACTTTTTAAGAAATCATATCCTAAAATAATTTTGTAATTACGGTCAAATTCATCTTTAGTTACATAAAATGTGCCATTTAAGAAAGTGTTGTTAAATCTAAACTTAAATTTTACACAGTGTTTAAAAGGAATGGATTTGTTTGATAGAGTTGTAATTTTTATAGCGTTAGCTAAATATTTAATCTTTATATCCGTCTCTTTTATTTTTTCAAAGACCCCTGGAGATATTAAACTTATTCTCGCCCCACTGTCAATAAGGCTGGGTATAATTAAATCTTTCTTTATTTTTAAGTCCCATATTGGTAATTCATTGTTTTTTTCCGAGTTACAACTTGCGATCAATTTTTGTGTTATATCTTTTTTTTCTTCCTCATTTTTTTTTATCATTGTCTTTTTCGTTTGCTTTTGTTTCAATATTTTTAATTCCTTGTTTGATTTATTTTTTATATTATAACCCTGTTTTTTCTCAATGTTACGGGACCTACGGGCTTGTATTCCTCGCAATTTTGTAGGCCCGCTTACCGGTTTAAATGACTTTGCCCCCTGTTCCTATTTTTATTATTGTGTCTGCCTCGCCTGTCTCTGTTTTCGTTAGGAAAAGTAATTGTGGGCTGATGTTCCCTATTTCCCTCATTATTTTGCGGCAAAGGATTTAGGCTATTTTGCATATTTGCGAAACCCTGATGCTGCCCTGTATATGCAATTTGTGTGTTGTTTCCTTGTGTTGGATCAAAGTTTTGCGTTGGAATCATATTATGCATATTGTAATTTCCAGGATACATTTGATTCTGTCCTATTTGTGGTTGGGTCAAATTTTGCCAATTTGGCATTTGAATTTGCATATCATTAACTCTAGTTTGATTGTAATAAGGTCTTGTAAAATCCAATGTTTGTGGCGCTTGAAAATGTTGTGCATAATTTTGTGGAAATCTTTGAAAGCCTCTATAATTATTATTTTGATAATAATTTTTTTGAAATCGTGGCCGAACATTGTTTTGCGCTCCCCTTGGTTGAAAAAAATTCGCACTTTTTTGATTGAAATAACAATTTTGTGTCTGGTGGTTGGATTTATTACAGATATGACAAAAATTATGTGTTATCTGATTTACTTCAGCGTTGTTATGTTCGCTTTCATTTTTTTGAATTTTTAAATCTTTTATTTGTTCTTTTAATTGGTGTATTTCCGATTTTTGTTCTTGCGACATGCTAAGAAGTGCCTCGAATAATTTATTTTCGCTATTTTCAGTTAAATTGTTTACTTCTCCTGCACATTTACTGTTCAAAGCACTTTCGATATTTTTAGCTTTTTTTACTGCTTCATCAAACTTTGTGGGTGGGTATTTTTTTAATTCAAAAGAGATGTCCGGTCTTAGTGCTTCAAGGTATTTAGTTAATTTAATCGTTTCTAATAATTCTTTAGCTCCGTTCTTTTGTTCATGTCCTGACGAGACAAGGTATTTTTGTGCCTCAATGTTGAATTGTTTAGTAAATTCTTCAATAGTTTGGTTGGGTGTTTGTTTTGCATTTATGAATTGCGCCTGAGCGTCAGCAAATGATCTTTCTTTTTTAAATTGTGTTATCGCATTTTCTTTGAATGTGTTATAGTTTTGTGCTTTATGCAATTCAGCTGTGTTTTTTAGAATCTCTCTCGCTTGGCCTTTAAATTTTGACTTTGCCAACACCAATTTTAAATCATCAGGAAATTGTGCCGCTGCGGCTAATTCTTCGAACTCTTCGAAAAAATATGATATATTTTGGTCTGGTTTGTCCTCAAAATTTTGTAAAGAGTTCAATAGAGTGTCTATTCCAATTTTAAATGTGTCCCTTTCAGGAGAAGACTGCCTTGCCTTATTTCTACCTGTCATATTTATTTACTTATTTGGAAAATCTCACACAGACTGATGTTTAATACTTTTTCCTTTATTTTTATTTTTTTTTTAACTCTTTCACACCTCAAATTATGCTATCATAAACTCTCAAGATATGAGTTTTGTAATGAATTATTATAATTTATACTCATTCAAGAATAATATATAATAGAAATTATGAAATAGCCCTAAATATTTTTATAAATACACATAAATATAATGACAAAGTAAATTTTCCGAAATACGGATATATATAGTAACGAAATTCTTTACAATCTTACAAGCTAATGTGTCGTGAACTAAACCGACTCTTCTATATATTTTTGTTTCATCTTCTCAACTATTATATTTCAATTTCGTAAATTTTTAGATATACACACAATATTTATAAACACAATATGGATAAATAATGTTTGTTAGTAGAAGGAGAAAAAGCTAAGAGAAGATAGAGGAGATAGGTAATTAAGAATAAAATCATAATACTGGCTATCTTTATTTATATTTAAATGCAGAAAATTTTCAATTTTGAATCCCAAATACAAATTCATACACCTGGTATGAGCACCATTAAACTTTGAGTAGTGTGGTGACGAAAATAAACACCTCCTACTAGGTACGCAATCTTGACGTGGTTAGTACGAAGACAAATGAAAATAATATCCCTTCGGCGTTGTGAACGAAGATCGGATATTATTAATTACAGAAATTAATTCCTTAATATCATACATAAAATTAACATTTGCAATAACATTAGGATCGCCTTATTTAACGTATGAATTTGTGAAAATTGGGATTGATGAGTCAATAAAATACTTGAGACATTAATCTACAAATTTAAATGTTAACATTCCCTAATCTGCATCTAGAAATTACCTTAAAATACATAAAGGGAGAAAACTGGAATAAAGACAAGAATAGGTACATATATACAAAATTTTATTAAAACACATAAATTAGCATCATGCAAACACTATAAAAATATAATATGCAAGGCAATAACTACTGAAATATGGTTATAGCGAAATATACAAAATATTTTATTTCATTTATCCTCGCAGCTCATTACGCTTGAGTTTATTCTTGCAGCTCATTACGCTTGAGTTCACGACACGACTTATAGGCAAAGCCCCAAAATTTCGTATTTTATAAACTCGAGTCCTTCTTTCTTATTATTCCTCTTATCTTACTGGTATTATTAATTTATTTATTTATTCATTTTACTATTAAGTTTGAGCATTAAATTCTGATAATTTTGAGTCACAAAGATAATAATAATTTTAAAATTTTTAAAATAATCAAATTTTAAGTGATCAAATTTTAAAAAATCAAATTTTAAAACCAAAATTTTAACACAACATTATATCACTAAAATAAATTGGCCAGTCACATGAACAATGAAATTTTCTCACCTTACAAGTATGTTGCTGGTATTGGTCGCCCTTGGCTTATAGCTGTCCGTACAGTTCATTAGTACACCAACACACTTATATCCAAATGCCGAGTTATCAGTCATTTTTTTTTAATTAACACAAATAGTAGCAACTTTTCTAAACTTAGGAATCATCTGATGAAAAATAGTCAGCTTTGCGCACTCAGGTGTTCCTTTTTGAATTGGAAATCAGTCGACGATTCGCGCCGAGTTATCAGTCATTTTTTTCTAATTAACACAAATAGTAGCAACTTTTCTAAACTTAGGAATCATCTGATGAAAAATAGTCAGCTTTGCGCACTCAGGTGTTCCCTTTTGAATTGGAAATCAGTCGACGATTCGCGCCGAGTTATCAGTCATTTTTTTCTAATTAACACAAATAGTAGCAACTTTTCAAAACTTAGGAATCATCTGATGAAAAATAGTCAGCTCAGCAATCCTTATGAATCATCTGATGAAAAATTAGTCAGCTTTGCGCACTCAGGTGTTCCTTTTGAATTGGACATCAGTCGACGATTCGCAGAGCATTATCAGTCAATTTTCATCACTTCGTTCGGGAGGCATAAGGTCGCATCTCCCGATGACACAGATTATTTCGATTTCTTCTTTTCCCTATCATCTTAGCGGGAGACTCGGAGCAGAGAGGAAAATCTTTTTTCCACCTTTACACCTTCAATTCCAAAAATGCACTGACTCATGTGGGGTTTCCTTTTTCAGGTCCTGTACGCCCCCTTTGACCCCATTGGGTATAAAATTTGGACTCCAATTGGCTTTGAATATGTTTCACTGTCCATTGGTCAAGTAAAAGATGCGGGGTTGGATTTTCAGACATTCTTCCTCCATTATTTATTGCCTGAGCTACGATTCCGAGCCGGCGACCCCACGTAGACCACACACGAGAGTAATAAATTTGATTGTAAATCTCTCATTGTTGCTTGTGTACGTTAGTGTCACAAATGGCGACTCTAGGTTTTATTGCTTCTCGTAAACATTTGTTCCTTTTTAAACTAATGGTGAGAAAATCCCCTCGTTCATGTGATTTTACCATTCCCAGGCTTTGGCTAAAAGAGCTTATAGTGTAATAAAATTTCCGAACAAACAACACATATTATTGTTATCATTTCTTGTTTACAAAAGCTAAAATAAAAATTTATTTTAATACTTTTTATATACATTAATATTATTTCATTTTCTATCTCTTTCTAGATTATTTGTTTATTTATTTTATTTATTTTTATTATTATTCTTTCTCTCTCTTTGTTTTTTTTTTTCTTTTCTTTTCTTTTATTTTATTCTAAGCGATGTCGTGACATTTCTTTACGACACTTCCATCAGAATACCGGAGGATATTCTAAAAGTGAGAGAAATTTCGTCTCTGCACATCGGACAACGGGTGTTGTAGGACAGCGATGTCCGGAGACAACTTTCGTGGAAGATGTGTTCACAAGGCTCCGATTTTGCTGCGTCTCCCTCTTGGATTTCGTCTAAGCAGATTGAGCACGCCTTCTCAGGCTTCTTATCTTCAGATTTTCCTTCAACCTTGTCAAGTCGGTCCTCACAATTTTTGCAGTGTTCTGCGTCCATGTTGAAAAAGTTCAAGAAATGTTCCGTGCAAATCTGCAAAACAAATTTAAAACTATGTTAAAAACAAAAATCGTATGATACAAGAACAAAAAATCATGCGTCAAGCATAGATTGTGAAACGCTTTACAACACATTCAGAATGCGACAAAATTTCACCACTTCATAAACCTCCTCAGTCCTGAGACAAATATTAAGTTAGACCACAAAAACCCAGTTTAAAATAAAATTTAAACAGCTCCAAAGGTCTCTAAATGAATGAATCACTGCTTATGATACGCATGCATTTATTAAAAATGTCTCGTAGTAATTTTAACAGTTCTAGAATTATTTAAAGTGTGATTTTTAATGTCTCCTGCAGGCGACATCAGGACTGAAGAAGATAAGGTGACAGGTGATGTTTATTTTGGAAAATGCATAACGCATTTTCAAACTCAATTTAGCAGTTATCATCAATCGTCGAGAAAATAGCCTCTTTTGTACAGTTCTATATACATCTTATAGACTTGCATATACACTACGTAATATGTTAAAATGTAGTTCAGTTATAACAGAACTAAATGAAAAGGAAAAGGCATACCACAATTGCCAATTCTCCTTCAACTATTTCCGTCAATAAATGTTAATGTACTCGACATATTTTGTGAGGCAGCAGTCTTGAATAAGATCGGTAGAAATGAATAAATACCAAAAAGTAATCAGCAGAACATTAGTTACTCTGAAAAGCTCGTACCACAACTGAAAATTCACTTCCAAACATTATTGTTCATACACAACACTACAATCCAATTATTTTGTGAGGTTCTGCAAATGCTATGCATACTCTATTCTGTAATTAGCATCTTGTGGTGCATCTTAGTTTAAACCTGTCTGAAATAGTGTAATATCATTAAAATACACTGGAAATTATGTTTGCCCGAAGATCGTAACGTTACAGAATTCTTTTTTGTGTATCTATAAACGGTACATACATCATTTTCAATTTCAAATATATCCTTATTATCTATCTTCAGATTCAGAATTATTAGGTGGGGAGGCCTACCATATGGCTTGAGCTCAACAGGCCCCACCTAACATTTATTAAAAAAAAAAAAAAAAAAAAAAAAAAAATACAATAGTTTCAGAAATGGTTACCCAATTTGTTATAGGCGAACCAAAAGTTAAAATATATACATTTATCTTCAATGACATTTAGAAATTATATGGAAATCCGGGAATAATTGAGAGCTCTGAAAATTATAAGCAAAAAACTTGGAAAAATTTGGGACCATTTTTATTAAAAACCTTAATTTTTCTGTGAGTATGCATGCTATTTGCAAAAAAAAATTAACACAGTTTATTACACTTAAGGCACTTAATCATAATCTAGAGTTTGAGCGCTTTTGCTATATTAGTTTTGACGGGGTTATTCAAAGGATATTTATTCTTTTTACTTTCTTCTATCTCCAATAGAAGAAAGTATTGTAATCGAAATTTTTTTCGACTTCCGGTTTTCGACGGATTTACACGTTTTAGGGGTCAGAGATTCCAAAAAACATGTTTTTAGAAAATGTCTGTCTGTCTGTGTGTCTGTATGTCGCCATTCTACTATCAAAAAGTGTATGAAGTTATGCATAGAAATGAACTAAATTTTCTGTGAATGTTTTTGGCTGTGGCAAGCAGGTCCTCCTTCAGTTTTGAAATATTCCGCCGGAAGGGGGCGCTGCAATCGCGATTTTTGTGTCTTTTTCAATATTGTACCGACCAAAAGTATATGAAGTTATGCATCGAATTGAACCAAATTTTTTGTGTATGTGTATGACTATGGGTAATTGGTTCTCCCTGAATTTGAAAAAATTCTGCCGCAAGGGGGCGCTGCAATCGCGATTTTTATGCCATTTTCAATATTGTACTGACCAAAAGTATATGAAGTTATGCATCGAATTGAACCAAATTTTTTGTGTATGAGTATGACTATGGGTAGTTGGTCATCCCTGAATTTGAAAAAAATCCGCCGGAAGGGGGCGCCGTAGTCGCGATTTTTGGGCCATTTTCAATATTGTACCGACCAAAAGTATATGAAGTTATGCATCGAATTGAACCAAATTTTTTGTGTATGTGTATGACTATGGGTAGTTGGTCCTCCCTGAATTTGAAAAAATTCTGCCGGAAGGGGGCGCTGCAATCGCGATTTTTGTGCCATTTTCAATATTGTACTGACCAAAAGTATATGAAGTTATGCATCGAATTGAACCAAATTTTTTGTGTATGTGTATGACTATGGGTAGTTGGTCCTCCCTGAATTTGAAAAAAATCCGCCGGAAGGGGGCGCCGTAGTCGCGATTTTTGGGCCATTTTAATATTGTACCGACCAAAAGTATATGAAGTTATGCATCGAATTGAACCAAATTTTTTGTGTATGTGTATGACTATGGGTAATTGGTTCTCCCTGAATTTGAAAAAATTCTGCCGGAAGGGGGCGCTGCAATCGCTATTTTTATGCCATTTTCAATATTGTACTGACCAAAAGTATATGAAGTTATGCATCGAATTGAACCAAATTTTTTGTGTATGTGTATGACTATGGGTAGTTGGTCCTCCCTGAATTTGAAAAAAATCCGCCGGAAGGGGGCGCCGTAGTCGCGATTTTTGGGCCATTTTCAATATTGTACCGACCAAAAGTATATGAAGTTATGCATAGAAATGAACCAAATTTTTTGTGTATGTGTATGACTATGGGTAGTTGGTCCTCCCTGAATTTGAAAAAAATCCGCCGGAAGGGGGCGCCGTAGTCGCGATTTTTGGGCCATTTTAATATTGTACCGACCAAAAGTATATAAAGTTATGCATCGAATTGAACCAAATTTTTTGTGTATGTGTATGACTATGGGTAGTTGGTCCTCCCTGAATTTGAAAAAAATCCGCCGGAAGGGGGCGCCGTAGTCGCGATTTTTGTGCCATTTTCAATATTGTACCGACCAAAAGTATATGAAGTTATGCATAGAAATGAACCAAATTTTTTGTGTATGTGTATGACTATGGGTAGTTGGTCCTCCCTGAATTTGAAAAAAATCCGCCGGAAGGGGGCGCCGTAGTCGCGATTTTTGGGCCATTTTAATATTGTACCGACCAAAAGTATATGAAGTTATGCATCGAATTGAACCAAATTTTTTGTGTATGTGTATGACTATGGGTAGTTGGTCCTCCCTGAATTTGAAAAAAATCCGCCGGAAGGGGGCGCCGTAGTCGCGATTTTTGTGCCATTTTCAATATTGTACCGACCGAAAGTATATGAAGTTATGCATCGAATTGAACGAAATTTTTTGTGTAACTGTATAGCTATGGCTAGTTGGATCGCCCTGAATCTGAAAAAATCCGCCGGAAGGGGGCGCTGCAATACCAAATTTTATGCCATTTTCAATATTGCACCACATAAAAGTGTATGAAGTTCGTTCTAGAACTGATCTAAACATTTTGTATATGATTATTTTTTGGTAAGGCAAGTAGGTCCTCCCTGAATTAAAAAAAAAAAAATCTGCTTATCATTCTATTGTCCATCGGCTCGTGCAGAGACGGAAATTCGTTTTTACTCTGATTAATTGATTGAAGCAGAAATTTAAGATGAAAATCAAAGTTGGTAAGGTATTGAATTAAAATTATTAAAGCATTAAAATGAGTAACTATTTTTTTTTTAAATATTAAAATGTATGTATGAGATAGAAGAAAGTTTTGGGATTGGCACATCCAACTAGTTTAATTTGTTGGTGGTCCCCTATGGAGTTTCGGGAAAAAATCTTCACGGAAATGTATGACTTATACTATTATATTTATACATTAAAAATTTCGGGATGATTCCTCATGTATTTTTCTAGTTATTTAACAAAATGTCTAAGATTGCAAGTGGACATTCATCAAAGGCCAGGTTGTGTAAATGTATTAGTCTACCTTCCTTAAACCTAAAAGAGTCAGCAAAAATATTCTATCACGTCACAATTTTCTTTCTGCAGTCAATTTTTTTTAACTGCTCAATGTGGTGACGACAGTTTAATGTTCATTTGTTCGCTTCAAACAACAAATATTTTGTTTCGGATTGAATTAAGGGTGTTCTTAATTGATCCGCTCAACAAGCGAACAACGTTTTGACACATTTACAAATTCATTTTTTAACAGAAAGTTATAAAATTTTAATGCCTTACTATGAAAGCGATTTCGAATTGAACTTATTTTTCCATTTTATGATAATTAAATTACTTATCGAGTTATAAGCTTTTACGATGACGCAATCACCCGTTTTTCTCCTCCTTTTCGACCGGTTTTTCTGCTTTCGTCGGGAAATAGGCTCAAAAGTGTCAACTTTGAAGGCTTGTTATGAAAAATCTATTGTGTTTTTAAAAAAACAAAAGATTGAATGCAATTAGACAGTTTCTGAATAACAACCCCTCTATTTTCATGCATTTCCGAACAAAATAAATTAATGCATGTGTCACAAAGTTGCCCTTTTTGATTTAAGAGCACCCTTAAAATGTCGATTAGAAAATGTAAACAAAGTTCTGCTCATTTTTGCTATGTTTGTAAACAGTTTATATATATATATATATATATATATATAAAAAGAAGAAGAGGACCCATTGTAGACTCGTTAAAAAGCGCATATATTCTTTATTTTGGATTTCCTGTTGCAAACCAAGATAAAAAGTGGGTGCCTCATGTGTTTTGCGAAAGCTGTAGAATCGTTTTACTCCAGTGGTCATCAGGAGAAAACGTACACCTTCCATTTGGTTCACCAATGCTATGGAGAGAACCTATAGTAATCATGAAAATGATTGTTACTTTCATATTACGAAGACAGTGGGATATAATACAAAAAATAAGGCGAGTATTATATATGCCGAAGTTCCGTATGTTACTAAGCCCATTTTACACTCGAAAGATCTACCACGTCCAGTTTGTCCCAGTAAATCGAGTGTAAATATACTAGGAGATGACAATGAAAGTGATGTTGGATTCAAATCGATCTATAGTGATTCTGACGAGTTCTCCAAAGACTCCACATTTAATTAACTAAGCCGAAACAAATGATCTTATAAGAGATTTACAATTATCAAAATCTAAAGCACAGCTTCTTGGTTCTCGCCTACAGCTATGGAACTTATTAACACCAAACACAAAAGTTACGCTGGAGTTGTCCCGTTGTCCGGGTTAGTGGGCATTTATTGTTGCCAATTTATTGAAAAATTTGCAACAGATGGGAGTAAACATGTCATTAAAGATTCATTTTCTGCATTCGCATCTGAGTTTTTTCCCTGAAAACTTAGGAAGTATGAGTGACGAACAAGGGGAATATCACCACGATTTAGAGGTCTGCACGGGCCCGAGCTTGGCCCGCGGGCCGGGGGAATCGTTTCAAATTTTCTAACGGGCCGAGCCGGCAGAATCAGAATAGTTTTCTCAACGGGCCGAGCTGACCAACAAAATAAACGGGCTGGGCCGATAAAAAAATTTTCGGGCCTGCCGGTCCGTTCTGAACATTTAAGCAGAAACGATAAAATATGATCTATTTTCAACGCAAATGGTTTTAACGAGAATAAATATAAATGTGCGTCATACTAGCCATACTAGTTTGACAGAATCAATATAAAAATGTAACTTGTACAGTGTGAGATCGGTATCGGACAGTTAAATTGTGTGTAACCCGTTTTAATATTTTTTTAGCTGACTCATTCCGGGCCGAGATCAAGCTTGCATTATTTTTCTACATATATAGACTTGCCGGAGCGAAACAAGATTTAATTGTTCTCAAGATCTATAGGGCAGACAACATGATTTGTAAAATTATTAACAGCGATAAAGAACTTGTGTTAGATTAATCTTTGGATATATATATACTTCTTGATGGTTTTTAAATTAATTTCTCAATAACGCGAAAGTTTGATTTTTAAATTAATTTCTCAATAACGCGAAAGTTCGACACATTTTCAGGTTAATTTTTAATTGTAAAAATATAAAAGTAATAAGCCTGACTATTGAAGGCATTTGGAATCGAATAGCATTTTTCATTTTTGATGAATAAAATACTTGCATATAACCTTGTTCAGATACAATAGTTTCTCAAATGGTTGCAGGTTTTTCTCCCTTCCCATGCTATCGCTTCCGGAAATTCTATTGAAAACGCTAACTAGAACAATAATTTATTTCCTTTCAGTATTCTTAAATTGCTTGTATCAAAAAATGGATAATGCCATTTGATTATATAGTTTCTGAATAAAGATACCTGCTATGCGTTTCTGAGAAAAAAAAATGAATTTAGAAATGTATCAGAAAGGCACATATTTGAATTAACGAATGAATTTGGATTTAAAATCTTTAATAAAATGATATAGAAATATTTTTATAAATCTTCTTCTATTAAACAGCCTTAAAAGTTACAATGTTTTTAACTTTCTTTCTTTTTTCTTTTATTCTAAGCTTTATTAATTTTTTAATGAATCTTTATTTGATTGATAAAGCCTAAGAATCTTAGTAATCACTAATGTTGCTAATGTGTATTTCCTGTAAATAATACTGTAAAATCATTCCATAGATATGTATGCAGCATTCTTTAAAGAAATCTAAATTATATGAAAAAAATCTGATTTTTTTAGAAATCGTAGAAATTGTAACGGGCCAAAACGGGCCGGGCCTGTTTTCACTGATTTCTGTACGGACCGGGCCGGGCCAGGGCCCGGGCCGAACTTTTGAGTTTTACAATGGGCCGAAAAAATTTTCCAAGGGGCCGGACCTGGAAATTCCGGCCCGTGCAGACCTCTACCACGATTTAAAGGTTTTGAAGAATAACATCAGAGATTTTGGAATGAAAACAGGCTAGGCGATTACTGTTTGTCCATTATAAGAGAAAGTGATCTGAATAACTATGAAAAGAAGGCAAAAATTAGCCATTTTTGATTTTTACTTTCTTCTATCTTTACAAGAAGAAAGTATTGGATTCATGAAAATTTTCGACTTCCGGTTTTCGACGGATTTATACGTTTCAGAAGGTCCTGAACACGTTTTGACTATTTTTAGAAAATGTCTGTCTGTGAGTCTGTCCGTCTGTCTGTCTGTCTGTCTGTCTGTCTGTATGTGACAAAAAATTTGTGGGCACTCTATCTCAAGAACTAATGCTCGAAATTTAATAAAATTTTATATTCAGTTAGACCTTGATATGAATTAGTGCCTATTGATTTTTGGTGAAAATTGGCCTGCAGGTGGCGCTGCTATACTACGTTTTTCATTATTTTCAAGATTGCTATATCTCAAGAACTAATGCACAGAATTTCACCAAACTTCAGATTCTGTGACCCCTTGATATACATAGACGCTGATTAAGTTTTGGTGTAAATTGAACAGCAGGTGGCGCTACTATGCCACGTCTTTCATGATTTTCATGATAGCTATATCTCAAGAACTAATGCACAGAATTTCACCAAACTTCAGATTCCGCGATACCTTGAGATATATAGCCGCTGATAAGGTTTTGGTGTGAACTGCCCTATAGGTGGCGCTGCTATGCTGCATTTTGCACGATTTTTGCGATAGCTATATCTCAAGAACTAATGCAGAGAACTTTATCAAATTTTAGATTTTGTTACATTAGAATATATAACATAATTAGACGCTGATTACATTTTGGTATTAATCTTGCAACAGGTGGTGCAGCTATGCTGCATTTTTCACGATTTTTCCGATAGCTATATCTCAACAACCAACGCACAGAATTTCATCAAACTTCAGATTTTGTTACAAAATGACATATAACATAATTACACGATGATTACGTTTTGTTATAAATCATTCAACTGATGGCGCTGCTGTGCTATATTTTACTAGTGATCCTACATGAAGAGAGATTGAACATTCCGTCACCGGCTATTTCGACGAATCCGCCATTTTAGTTCCACGTTCCGTATGCATCGCTATTACGCTCTGAAGAAAATTTGGATTTTTAAAGAGACAGTCTTTGAAATATTGTATCCAGACGTGCTACACTGTTAAGAGGTAAGTTGTTTTTGTTTTGAGCTACTTTTTAATATTGAGAAATGTTTATTTATTTCAAAACTTATTTTAAATTGTCTGCGGCCAATTACTGTGTTTGCTATGAACTACTTTAAACACTTTTAATAACAATGGTCGAAACAATTAATCTAAACACAACAATTTGGTTACTGTGTATTTGTCTTATATTTAAAGAATTTGTATTTAAATCTGCCTATTAAATGAATATAACGTGCAAATAGTTTCAAGTTTCGAAATCTGACAGTTGGCGGTATTTGGCATCCGTTGTTGGCGATGAACTTTGTTTACATTTTGAAAAACGCATTTGAAGAACGTAGTACAAAATAAATTCGTATATTATGCATTAATTTTAAGTATAAAAAAATTATAAGTTATAAATAGTTTTACTATTTATTTTAATAATATTATTAACATTTTAAAGTCCATTGAATTAAAGGATACATTATCATTTCGAATTTTCAGAACAGACACTGATAATTTAAAAAGTATATTTATAAGATATATACTTCTAAAGCAGAGAGCAGTGTGACCATTTTTTTCAAGCTAAAAGCAGGCTAGATTCAGACTGACAACAAGCTAAAAATAAATTCGATGGTCCTGCCATCTATCGATCGTCAGTATATCAATAGACTGACAACTATCTTTTAGCCTGAGTTTTTAGCTTGATTTAGCTTGTTGTAAGTCCTACAACAGTCCAGATTTCTTACAACAATCCAAAAACGGTCACGCTGGCAGAGAGCCTTTACAAGTTCATAAAAAAAAAAAAAAAAATAACATTACTAAGCATATCTGCGATTTTTTTTTTTTTTTTTTTTTTTTTAAATATTTAGCTACATTTAGTATTTTAAAATGTATTCAAGCTAGAAAATCAAAACTTTTAAAATTCATACATTCAATTTATTTCTATAAAGCTATCTAAATTAATGAATCTAAATATTCTACTAGTAAATTTTCAAAAGAAATACAAAAGCAGTCAGACAAAATATATAACAAAATTTATTTTAAAAAAACTATACTTTTCTCAATATTTCAGTATTTTTTTTTTTTAATTTCTCATTCCTATTATATATTTTTAATTTTCTCATCAAATTAGTGAGAGTTTTGTGCAATACAATTTATTATTTACTTGTAACAATACCATGTCTAATTGATGTACATAATAATTAATATTTACGAGGCGAAATGGGCTTATCAATTTTTTGATAATTTTGGACCCCTTCCACCTCGTAATAATATTGTTATCAAAGTCCAAAAATTAAATTTTTTGTTTGTTTTTTTTTGTTTATTTATTTATTTATTTATTATTTTATTTATTTATTTATTTATTTTATTTATTTTTTTTTTTTTTTGAAGTGATACACTAATATTTTTATACATTCATTGTTTACATACTTTATTGATTCAAATGAACAGAAAGAAGTCTATAAAATACTACTTTGCGCATTTTAAAACTTTATATCAAAAACACTTAAAAGAAATAAGTTTATTTTAAAATATTTAATAATAGCATTTTGTTATGTAATACATTCAACAGTAACAATATTTTTGCACTTGCCCCTGCATGGGTAGAGGGTGGAGTAAACAATTTCTCGAAGGTCCTCCAATATTTTGTGAACTTGGGAAATTTGAGCCTAAAGTTCAGAAAATCTAGATTTTTCAAACTTTACTTTTTATTAAAAAAAGAAGAATTTTTTATAGTTTTGCTGACTATTTTTCTGAATTCTATAAATGTAAGCTTGAAAAATTTTCAGAAGAAATACAAAAAGCAGTCAGACTGAATTTGTTTTTGTGCTTCTCTGTGCTATGAAAATATCCTTACATCTACCAGATCTGAATTTTCCTACTGTTGTCCATCAACAGTGCCTCTAATCTACTTCTTTCAAAATTTTGTTCCTCTCACAATCCAAAAATCTCAGAATATCATAAGGATATTTTCACAAGAAGTACAATCACTATAACTCATACACAACAGAAGACAAAATTTTCATTAAATGAATCATTAATTATAATTTTTATGTTTTTAGTTTCAATATCTTTTCCTAATGAAAATTTTTTATGTATAAATATCATCATCATTATTATTCAACATACTTTTCACATATCATTGTAGTTGGAAAATAGAGCAATTTGTTTCATACTGGGAAATTTTTTATTTTTAAGTTAGGAAATTTTTGAATTCCCCCCCCCCCCCCTCAGTAAAAGTATTTATAGCTATGTCTCGGGAACTTTTTATCCACTAAGCAGGTGGAAAACACTCTTTCACACTTATTTACCAGAAACACAAGCATTCATTTCAAGCGTACCTCATAATTGGTTCCCTGAACACCGAATTATATATTCATGCACATATGACAGAAGAATATGAATGTCAAACTTATGGTATTCCATATTTTTTATTTAAATAATTTTTATAATAACTGTATTTCCATAACAGATAAAACTAAAAAAAATTAACTGGCTATATTGATGTTATGAACAAGTAACAAATAAAATCAGAAACTTTTGATTAGATCAAAAATGACAAAATTCTCCCCCTTCCCTAGTGATAGCTTATTAATTTGTAATATAATTTGCCCATCCTGTTTCAAAATTCTGAAAACTTAAATAGTGCTTTATTTTAAAAAATAATGTTCTACTTATTTACAATGCACAATGTATTTTTCCAATACTTTTTATTAAATTTTCCAAAATTTTGCATTTGACTTAATACAGATTATTTCTGCATCAAAAATTTTAAAAAAAATCTGATTTGATATGTTTGGTCACTAAAACTTGAAATATTTTTGTATTTAATTCAGAATATTGCACAATGGTGGGTTGCTCAGCATATGGTTGCAGTAACAGATCTGAAAAGGAATTTTCATTGAAATGCTTTCCGACGAATCCTACAAGACGAGCTATTTGGATTGCAGCTGTAAACAGAGAAAATTGGTCCCCCTCTTAACATTCTAGACTTTGTGAGGTATGTTTGAAAATTATTCCAATACTAAAATATGTCTACTATTGTATAAATTTTATTTTTCAGAATTTAGAGAAAACTTCAAATTTCAATGTTCAATATAAGTTTGTAAAGAAATTTAACAATAAGTGAAATGATCTTCATTAAGCAAAAATTTATAATCTGTACAACTCCTGATCCTAAGTAATGCAATATAAAAATTTCTCTACTGTATTTTAATATGTTTAATGATAATTTAAAACTAATGGCCATTTCATATAAATTAGAACTGAAATCTTATGAAATTTATTTAAAATTGTTTCAGATGTCCATTTTTATTACCAGTTAATAATTAACGCATCAGAAAAGCCTCATACATGGCCAGTATGATTAAAAAAAATTTACAGTACAGTTACTATCTATGCTTATCAAAGTTATTTTCATGTTATGGGTAAGGATTATATTGAAATAAATAAGCAAAATGAAACCCTGTAAAGAACTTCACTCTGACAATTTCTTCTAGCATATGTGAGTGTGTCAGTACTATGAATAAATATGTCACTTGTTTATGTAATAAGTTTTATACAATGCAGCATTCACTGTAAAAACAAGAAAATATAAATAACTAATTTGGTTATAGCTTTTATATATTCATAAAGTACAGTAAACTCTCTGTGAGGCAGACTCTGTGTATGATGCAAAACAGTCTTACTCAGAAATTTTTCTCTGTCCTGATTGATTCCACCTTATTAATCGATTCTTCATTATACAGAGTTTACTGTACTTACTTTTTTCTTCATTTGTTTTTCCTTTTAAGGAAAGAGAAGCTGACACAATAAGGGTTATACTACAAAGTGGCAAGAAACACCTGTCTGTTCTTTGACTCTTACCGTATATATGAATTTGATTAGTCTGTTTAATAAGTCTATGATATAATTGGCCTACATCACGAAAGCTCCAGCAACAATAGCTATGGCCAAAAACGCTGTGGTGTGGTGGCTCATCAGGGAGTTCACAATCACTTTTGTACTATAATATTTACATAATTACTTAGATTTTATCTAACCATTGAATGATTAATAATTAAAGAAAACGAAATTCAGTTTATTAAAATACTGATAATAAAAAAATTGTGAACCCCCTGACGAGCCATTATTGGTTGATGGATATGTTTGTAAACATGCCATTTCCTTATATATTTTGTTATTATACTTTCACAAACCTACCCACACACTGAAACAATGGGAATTGACTTGGGTCAATAAGCACACTTTCTCATCCCCAAATTCCTCATAGTAAGAGAGGTCTAACACGTCACTGGATTAGCAAGATTCCAGGTACAGTCGACTCTCGTTAATTCAAAATCAGATAATTTGAATCTTCGCTTAATTCGAACTAAACATGAAGTCCCGAAATTTTCAATGGCAGAGTAACGCTAAATTTTTTTATTAATTCAAACTCATTTTCTCTTGACTTTGTTTCATTCGAACTAACTAGAATTCCAATTTTTCATTTTTTCTTTTCTTTCTCACAGATTTCAGATGATTTGAATACTTTCTTTTTTGATTTTTGTGAAAATTGTTCCAAACGAGTATACATATAATCCAATGCATTTGATAGCCACTTTCTTAGTGCCCCGTCTGTCTATCACTGACGCTTAAAATTTTTCTTCCACTGTGCTTGTTTCTAATCTTTTAATTAGTTTATGTATTTATGCATTCTAATTTAATTATTAAGTCATATTCTAATGATAACAGACGAAATAAGTTTAAAAAACCCTATAACATTAATTCCTTTGTAATAGTACCATATTAAGCATGTTTTCATTTCATATTTTCCATAATTCGAATATATTTTGTGGTCCTGACGAGTTCGAATTAACGAGAGCCGACTGCACTAATATATTTATTCTTAAAAAAGAGACTGAGTATGGAAAAGGAAATTAAGAAATTTTTTTCAAGGTATGGTTTTGTTTGAAACAAGATTGAAAACACCTTTGGTGCTAAAAAATTTATTGCAGTGCACTGATATTTAAAAACAGCCAAATGATTGGTATATTCCATAGACCAGCAGTAACATATTACTTTTTGGATAAATATCTTATTTGGTAAAAATCATTTGAACTATTTATTAACTATTTTGAACTAGTTTTTATTGCATAAATTTTCTATTAAACATTTTTACTATCTGTTGATCACAAGAGCATTTCTACTATCAATTTAATTACATTTTAATTGATGATTTATTTATTAGACAGTTCTACCTTGTAATTTAATGTACATTTTTATGGCACTAGTAATTAAAAAGATATTAATTAATAATGCATTTTGTTTTAAAAACAGTTTTTGTAAAAAAAAAATAATAATTTTTAGTAAAAGCAAGTTTTTTCTAAATAAAAGCCAGATTTTTTAAGATGGTTTAAACCAGCCTGGCTCCCACAGCTCTGTGACTTAATGTAAATATATTACAATATCACATTGAAAGCAACTAAAATGCAAAAGTAAATATTTAAGTAAAAATTGTTTATAAATATTTAAATTTCTTTAAACAACAAAATGTTATCTTGGTGCAGGGAGTAATTTAACGCGTGTTCATAAACAACTGAAAAAAAAAATGACAACAAACCAAAACTTAAGTTACCTTTGCAATCGGTCAATGTCACATTCTGAAATATGCATTTACTTGTCCTAATGAATAATATACCTAATATGTATGCAAATTAATTTTAACCGATTTTTATTGCATTTTTCTAGGTTCATTTTGAGGCAGATCAATTTGAGAAGCCAGATGCAGAAGGGAAAATTAAACTAAAAAGTAATGCAGTCCCAACACTATTTGTTCATAAAACACCATCTAAAAAAAGACTGCTACCACAAAGACCGCAAAGTAGAGCTCCTCTACTAAAAAAGCAAAGAATGGAAACAGCAATTTTTGAAAATGAAACAGAGGAATCTAATCATCAAATTGAAGCTGATGACAGTGAATGTGTTGCAGAATTGAAAAGAAAGCTCAAGAAAGTCATGGACGAAAATAGAAAGCTTCGTTCAAAACTTTCAGTTTTGAACACAAAATTGAATAGTTTCCTGAGAAAAGATCAGTTTTCTGCCATGAGTCGAAAAAATACTCAAGGTATGTTATGGTCTAAGGAAACGGTAAGCTTATCCCTTGAGTAAATTTTCAAAATGGACGAGCTGATAAATCCCCCCCCCCTTTTTTTTTCAGCAGTTCCCAGTCATTTACACAAACAACCAAAATTTATGGTTTGCCCAAGATATAATTGCTGATTGGTTTATAAACAATTTCGCAAAAGAAGCACGGAAACATTGTAATGATATAGGATTAGCATCTGACTGAAAATTCTGTTACTCTTACACAATTGTAAAGCCCATCCACCTGCTGTGTGTTGCAGACTGATAACATAGAAGCCCACATTTTACTTCCAAACACAACTTTCTTGTTCCAACCTATGGATCAGGGAATTATAAAATGTTTCAAGTCTTATTACAAAACTAAATTTATGAAAAAAATTCTTAATGTCTGAAATTAGCAGATTATAAAAAACATTTCAACCTTATGGACTGTGTTAATCTGGTGGCTGAATCATGGAATCTTGTTTTGCAATCAACATTAATGCATGGCATAATATATGTCCAAACTGCCTATTTATTTATAATGATGATAAGGAATTTCCTGGATTTAATCTCGATCCAATAAAAGAAAAATCAAAGAACTGTTGTTTGCAAAAGCAGTGACAGAATATTTGATGAAAATGAGATTATTGACTGGATGTCTAATCGGGATGAACTTAAAGAACAGTATCAGATGACTGATGATGAAATTGTTGGCAGTGTTTTAAATCCAGCCAAAATAATTCTGATGACAGTGGCGCAGCCAAAGGGATAGGGGATGGTTTTGGGGTTAAAACCCCTCCCAGAGCTAAAAAAGATCGCTATAATTGCCGTTTATATGAATCAAAATCAAACTTAATATTTAAACGCTATATTGTACTTCGGAATCTGCCGTTTTGTTGAATCAAATTTCATTTATAAACTGATTTATTTAAACAGCAAAAATTCTACTTAAAATTGTGAAAGTGCTTTCTGTAATATTTTTTTTTTTAAGGATTTTAGTTAGGTAAAAATTGATTATTTGAACTAAATCACTTTTCTGAGACATATTATGCTAAAAGAATGATGATTTCCTGCCATACAGATGCTCTTTGAGTTTAAGTATTATACATTGAATATTCTAATTAGTACTAATTCTATTAATCGGTGATTCAAATAACCGACAAATACCTTTATCAGAAACTCAAAACCCCCCCTAGAACTGAATTCTGGCTGCGCCACTGTCTGATGACGATGAAGATGAGTTGGATAATTAAGAAAAAGTTTCATTTGAAGAGGGTTTGAATTTCATTGGAAAATATCTTAATTTTTTCAAAACAACAAAATTGTGTTACTGGACAATAATTAATGGTTATTTATAACTTAGATTAGAACAATCTAAAATTTTGAAACAGACAACTATTGATCAAATGTTTTCAAAGTTCAAAAAATAAGTTTTGTTTATATTGTTTTCAATTATTTTTCATTCATAATAAGATAACTAAATAATCCAATAATTTATTGCAAATAATGCTTTTATTTATTTTTTTTAATGTTGTTTATTATTTTTTCAATGGCGTTGAATCTGCAAAATCCCGAAATCCGCAAAACATCCTCTTTCAAACAGTGTGGATTTCTGGCCCTCTACTGCATGTTGAGGAAATTGATTCTGTGGTCTGATCAATTTGGTGTAGTTTCTGTAACAAAATGTTGACAGAATATTTTATGAATGTTGTGGCTTTCATGCTTTCTGCTTTAGTATGTATATAAAATGAATACTGCTTCTGATGGCTTATTTGTTTGTTCAAATTCCTCTGGTGAAATGATGTTATCTAAGTCTTTTAAAAATTTTATATTTTTCAAAAATTACCAACATATTTCCAAACATTAACAATACATTTTTTCTTGGATTCTATATTGATCCAATTACTATGGCATTTTTGTTTTTTGATTATTTCCAGTATGTGCAGAGCACTGTTGTCTGGTACCTGCTGCTCTAGGCAGCTGGGACCCAGGTCTCAGGTTTGTCCGGAAGGTTAGTTGAGAACACACTCAGTGGCATAGCTGGGATGGGTGACACCCCGGGGTGGATATAAATGGTGTCAACTTCCCCCCCCCTCCCCCCTCAAAAAAACAATCTTTCATATTTTTTCAATCACAATTCTACGTTATTATAAGAAATGATCATATCATTAATTATTTATCTTATGTCCTCTTGCATAACAACAAAACAAAACAGAAGCGCTTTATCTTTTACCCCATAGTCGACATAACTCAATGAGGCGTCTATATGTAGAAGAAAAGTCTTTCTTTTAAAGTTTCTTTTCGCTATCCACTCATTAGATAGATTGGTTTTTGTTACCTGGTGCATATCTTATTTAGATACACCATTCTCAATAAAATTTCAGATTCTCAAAGAAAAAAAAAAAAAAACTGATGCGTCATGCTCTAGAAATTTCATTTTATTCTAGAATTTTTTTCCAAAATCTTATAATATTATGGGTATATATTTGCAATTAAAGATTGGGTATCACCCCTTACAGGGTGACACCTGGGGCAGACCGCCCCCCGCTAGGCTATGCCACTGAACACACTAGATGCCGCTGAAGGCAGGGTGTACTTAAACTGGGTTCATTTAAGATTTTGCAACTAAATAAACTTAAACAAAATTTTGTTTAAGGTTATTATAACAGAACCCGAGCAGTTCAGCTAAAGAAGGTTTGTTTGCATGACGAATACACTGAATATGCACATGTATTAAAATAACTTAACATATTTAATTTCTGATGCATAAAATCTTTTAAATAATAAAAAAAAATAGGTTATAAATAACTGACACACAATTAAAAACAAACATATAACAACCATTTAAATTCACAAACGTTTCAGGTTAAATCTTAATCCCTCA
Organism: Maratus speculifer; assembly: GCA_964019185.1. NCBI lineage: Eukaryota > Metazoa > Arthropoda > Arachnida > Araneae > Salticidae > Maratus > Maratus speculifer. Next base: position 32,859,576 of record OZ025289.1, read on the forward strand.
TCAGTATGATAACATCAGAATGACAGAAAAAATAGATATGTTTACATTTTAATAAGAAATATATACATGAAATTATCACACTGATGAGGGATTAAGGTATAACCCAAAATATTTGAGTTTGATTGGTTTTTACATTTTGTGTTTTTAATTGTATGTCTGATTATTTAAAATATGTTTTTAATTTTATAATACACATATATATTCTTTAGCAGTAGCAACAAGTGGAATGGAAACAAACTATGTTCTCCAGTAAGGCTGAGATACAGCCTGCTTCCATCTACATTACAAAAGATTTAACTTAAAATAAAGCGTGGAAAGTTGTCAGCTGAGACATCTGTCTCAGCTGACAACTCTCCTCCTGTCGAGACTCTTCCTCGAATAGAAATTATCGCAATCGCTTCACTACGGTGCTAAATTCAGGAAATGACTGAGCAGGAATTCCACCCAAGGAGCAATGAAATGTCCCCCACCCACCCGGAAAGTTTGAAATTTTGTGTTTTTAGTCAAAGTGTTTGTGTTTGGTCAAAAAGTGCAATTTCCTCCATGGAATTCTAAGAAGTCTTATCCCCTGAGCCACAAAAATCTCTCTCGGAGAAAAGTGTCTGAATTCAATACAGCCTCACTGCAGCCAGTGTGGCACTGATCATACCCAGTGGGGTGTAGGCTGATGATAATGACACTAATGAAACAATAACAATGTGTTTTAATAATTTCACAAACAGTACATTTCAAGCCCTAGCATGTATATAAAATGAATACTGCTTCTGATGGTTTATTTGTTTGTTCAAATTCCTCTGGTGAAATGATGATATCAAAGTCTTTTTAAAATTTAATATTTTTCAAAAAATGTTGCTCTTGTATATATGTTGAGAAAATTGATTCTGCGAGCTGATTAATTTGATTTAGTTTCAGTGACATTGGTTAATTATAAAGGAGGTGAATAGGGGGTAACCCCTTCCCCCGCCCTTAATGTAGATAATTGGTGTTTTTTTTACACAGAATTTGCCAATAAGCTTCAAGTTTTGGATATAGGTGTATTTTGATAAGGTGCATCCCTGATTTGATGTTTAAGTATAGAGGAGTTTTCTGTGGGCTAGCCCTCTTAATTTAGGCAAAAGGATTTTTCATGTAGAATTAACAGATTTGCTTCAGTTTTGAGACATACAAGTTCATATTGATAAGATGCTTCTTTGATTTGTTTTGGGGGTTCTTTTGTTACGCATGAATGAAGGAACAAGCGATTACCCATCTTAAATGAGATAAAAGGTTTTCATGTAGAATTATCAGATTTGCCTTTGAATTTTGGATATAGGTTCTTTCTTATGAGGCGAATCCCTGAAGGGTTTTTTGGGTGTTAAGTATTAAAAAAAAATGCTCCATGGATTGTTTCATTGCTAAAAGTTTCTGCTATGTTAAATTGACAAAATATTGCAATTACTAAAATTTTCTGTTAAAATATATAATAGTTTATACTTGTATAGAAATTTACAGTCCATTTTAGCTTATTTCATTATTCTTATAAAATACATATAAGAATTTAAGGTTAAAAATGGGAAAAGTATTGCCTCATTCAAAAATTGATGTAAAAAATACTGAGTATTCGGTGACTGAATTGTAACTTAGTTTGTAACATTGATTTTGTTTGTAATATGTTGACTGAATTGTAATATTTGTTTAATATTTATGATAATGTATTTTAATGATTCTTTGGAAATAAAATAAATTAAAAATTGATCTTGAATTGTTTGTATGTTTAGAAATTTCAACAGTTTTGTGAATTTGGTGTAATATTTGAAATGTTGATAAAGCCTATTAATTTTCAAGTTGAAATGTTATTGCTATTTAAAATATATTTCTACTATCCAGTAATATTTTTATATTTTCTTGCATCCAGTATTATTGTGTCCTTCATAATGCTTACTTTTAAATATTATCAATGCTTACTTTTTCACACTATCAGTGAGTTATACCCCCTAAAATAATTTTTGTAAAATCAGTTTTGTTGCAAGAAAATTCTTTTATTTTAAATACAAATTAAATTTTAGCAAATTAAATGTTGTAGATATATTGTGTTTAGTATTAAGGTTAAATTGCTTCTTTATATACATAATAGCAACATCAAGAAAAATAATATATATAATATGTGTACTTATATAGAATTTGAAAATAATAATAAAACTGAACTGAAGCTTGAAAGTTAAATTGTCTAAAATATGTATGATTTAAATTAGTATTAATGTTAAAAAAATTTTCAATAAGCCGAAAAAATTTATTCCAGGTTTTTCCTTAAAAATAAAATAATACTGCTGCACAATGCAAATCTTCTTTATACATTTAACTAAATCATATGTTCATGAAATTTACAGATGGTACTCAAATGCCTTATGATTAAATCATTTTTCAATTTTAGCTATAATCTAAAATACAGTAGACTCCCTCAAATCCGCATTGCTTGGGACCAGAGGTTGTACGAATTTTAGCATTTTGTGGATTTCTTGTCATTGCTTTGTTTACATTTTTAAACAATTATTTGAAAGTAATTAACAATGAAATCAAAATTATAATAAATGTTTACAATGTAATAATATATTAAAATATGTAATAACTAAAGTAAAAAAATTTAGATAATTTTTAGAAATGATTAAAATATTAAAAGCAAAGGTCAAATTAATAATCAATATGGTATAATTAAATATTTATTATAAAGAATTGATGTATTTTTTTCTACAAAATTTCCCTCATAAAGATAATTACTAATTCACATAAAAATCATAAAATAAAGAAGTTTTATTTCAGGTTTAGCCAGATTTAATAACCAAAAAAGTTTAATACGTAAATATATTTGGTAAAAAGATTGATTACCAGTGATATAAGCAATATCTTGAATTTTATTAAATTTATTCTACCTTCATGAAAACAACATTAATTAATAATAATGAAAATTACAAATTAATATATACACGGAATTGATATAAAAATGACGTCAAATTTTGTCCCTACATCTGAACTGAATTATTCATTGTTTACATCTGTAAATTATGTGCGGATTTGAGGGAGTCTATTGCAATCTAAATAATTAAAAATAATTTTACTCTAAATACATCTAAAATCAATTATTCCACAATGGTTATGTTTTAAAAGCTTCTTGAATTTTCCCAAAAGATCTTTAGCCTTTAAAGAAAACAGAAAAATGCTACTTGATTTCTTGGTATAAAACTTTTTAAAAATGTCCACTTAAACATGAAAAGGATTGCATGAATGTGTCTAGACGTTCAATAAAATCATTATTTTAATCATGGGTTTACTTAGCTAAATAACTGAATTATGCAGAAGTTTCTGATATCAACTGAATATTTGGTAAAATGATTAGGTATTTGTTTGATCCTTATTCAATCAATACTAGTTCAAACCACTATAAAACATTGAAATCTATTTCAAAATACTGATGGTAAGGGTTAAGAAGACATGGAAATTCTGTAATCATGAAGTTTCATATTTATCAAAGAGAAAGAGGTAGATTTGAGAAAAAGTCATGAATGTTTTGTAAAGATGGCAGTACATCTACGTAGTATAGAAATCGATGAAAAAAATTCTTACATCCTCTCAACGTATGCTCCAATTTTGTCATACAACTCTGTTAAATTAGATCCTTTTTGAATTATATACCAGGAAGTAAAGAGATTTTGAAAAGGTCTGTACCTGTCTGTAACTATAACAGAAAAAAAGATTATCATTCTGCAGAAATTGGGATTGTCATGAATAATACATGCATCTGTCTCATCCCAAATTTAACTTAAATCATGAAAAAATAATGCTACACAAAAAGAGTTATTGTGAAATGAATAAGCTGTAGGCAAAGGAAGTTGCTGAAGAAAAATCTAAATCTTCTCATTCAGAAATTTTAAATGGAAGGAAAGATAGGGGGGGGGGGGGGGGGGAATAAATCTTATCAAAATTTTAAAATGTCAATTTTTATCTTAAAGTATGATTATAATGAAACCAATTATAAGTAATTAAATGTATCCTTGGCCTTTTCCAATTTTGATTTAAAAAAAAAAAAAGTGGAATTATGAAATTATTAAGAAATTCTCATTGAATTCAGAATCATGGGAACAATTTTTTTTTAATGTAAACTGTATAAATTAGCATATACTATAAAACAGTGATGTTATTTTCCCTATCTCCAAATTTAATTCAAAATATGAGAAAACAGTTGCTCTGTTTTGTTAACTTTTTGAAATTTTATAGTAGTGGTGGAAGGTAAGAAAAAGAAATCTGAATTTGACATATAGAATTTGCAAATGAGGAAAGATGAATAATTTTAAACAATTCATTTATATGAATTTTATTTCTTTTCAAATCCTTCCATCCTCAAGGTTTGTAAAACATATAATTTATTTAGTTTTGTCATTCAGCATGTAAGTATAGTTTGTTAATTTCAATGCATATACATTTCTAGTTTTATTATCATTAATTAAAATAGTAGACAGAAGAAGATTGGGCATGTAGGAAATTTAGTTTAATTTCTTAATATTTCAGAAAACAAATTGTAGAATTCAATTTTTTTTTATCTAAAATTTATTATGCATTTCAAAATGACAGTAATTATTATAATTTTCGCATGGAAATTTTCAGACAATAAAATTTCAGTATTATATATATAAAACTCCTCCGTGTACGACGATTCCGGGGTCAACCCATCCACGAGAAAAAGAAACTTATTGCAACTGCGTCCACGTTAGGCTTAACTATTCCGAGCCGTTCACAAATATTCTAATTGTTCAACCTATGAAAATATACATGCAAAAGATTTATTCATTACGCATTTTCTTTAAAACCTACAAAAACTATTTAATTATAATGTTTAAGTTCTAAATAAAACAACCAGCAATTACGAAAAAGAACAAACAATGTAAACAAGTTAATACTGTTGCCATTTAAGAATGACAAATTCCGTGAATGAATCTTTAGAATGACTCCATTGTAACATCACGACTCAGGAATGATTGGGTGCGTTCGGGAGCTATGCGCGCTGAGCGCGCGTGTTCAGGAGACAGTTACATGGAGTGAATATTACAGCGGATTTAGTACTCGGAAGCAAAAATCCCTGAGCTCGCGCGCGCAGCACGTGTGTCTCACGAACACGCGCTGTTTACTCTTTGTTGTTTTCATTAACAAACAAACTCCTTGGTAAGCGGAAGCTGCGTCGCTGTGGTGCGCAGAGCTTCCGGTTCGTCTGCTACGCACTTCGAGACCATAGAGAACAGCGCCTATTTTGATTTTTGATACGAATATTTTCAATCTCTTTTTATCGTTGTCAATTTTGAAAATGAGTTCCTCATATTATAAAGCTTTAAGCGACGAACGCAAAAAAAGTTATTCTGAAAAGTTATCTTTCAATGGTTTTGAATTGCCTGATCCTCTGGATGATAATATTCGTGACATAGCTTTCAATAGCATGCGATGGCCAACTATTAGCATTTTTGATATTTTTTCGTATTTGGTAGTAAAACATCGAATGTATACGAAATTAGCCTTTCAAAATCACACATATTTGCCTTGTTATAATTACGTTTCGTCTGGAAAGGTGAGAAATCTGAAATGCTACAGAAATGATGTAGGTGTTTGCATTGTAGCAGCAGAAGTTGAAGCAAGTCAAACAGCAAGAAAAATTCATTCACCTTGGATTATTGCTAGATTTGATGGAGAAATAATTTCTGGACATTGTACTTGTATGGCTGGGTAAGTGTGTAAATGTTATTATAGTTAAAAACTGATCATATAAACAATTTAATTACAGAACTGATGTTTTAATGATGAAGCAGCACACAGTTTTGAAAGTTATTTTAATTTTCAGTAAATATTAGAATTTTATTTAAGATTAATACTTTATATTGCATTATAAAATTCCATATTAAGATAATTTTATGGCTAACTTGTTATGTTCTAATTCACTTTTCTCATTGTGTTTATATCAGAATAAGGAATGCTTTTTTATATTTGTAGAATATTAATCGTAAATCTCTAAATTTCAATTTAGTGTTATATTCAGATACGTATTTACACAATTGAACTTTAACAATATCCTGTTTTGTGAACAAATGTGTATGGCATTAAATTTTGATGCATCATGTTATAACTATATACTTATTTGCATTTTATTTTTATGTAGCTATACAATAGACTCTGGTGCTTTCAGTTTTTTTTTTTTTTTTTTGTAACAGATTTAATATTATGGTGATTAATTTGATGTGTTATGTTAAAAAAAAAAATTTCATAAAAGTCCCTTTTTAAAACAAAGAATTTTGCTAATGGTCTTTTGTAGAGCCATAATTTTCTATAAATGCAATAGACTCCCTCAAATCCGCACAGCTTGGATCAGAGATTGTGTGGATTTTAGAAATTTGCAGATTTCTGGTTATTGCTTTGTTTACATTTTTTAAACAGTAAATATAATGTAATGTAATAATGTAACTGTAAATATAATGTAATTAATAATACAAATGAATCTATAATGAATGCTGACAATGTAATAAATTATTAAAATAATTAAGTAAAGCCATAAATTAAAATAATAAACATTTAGATAACTTTTAAAGTGATTAAAATATTAAAAGCAATAAAAAAGTCAAGTTAATAATATATAATTAAATATTCAGTACATAGGTGAAATACATGTTTTCTTAGTTATTCAATGAAACTTGCCTCATAAAGGTACAATATTAATTCGCATAAAAATCATAAAGTAAGAAAGTTTTATTTGAGATTTAGCCAGACTTAATAACCTGAAAAGCTTGATTAATACATAAATATGTTTGGTAAAAAGATTGTGATTACCAGTGATATCTGCAATATCTTGATTTTTTTCAGAAATTTATTTTTTTTTTCGTGAAAAACATTAATTAAGTAATATTAACGGAAATTAAAACATGAGGAATCGATATAAAAATAAAAAAAGTCATATTTTGTCACTACATCTGAACTGAATTGAACATTGTTTAAATCAGTAAATTATGTGTGGATTTTAGAGAGTTGTGTGATTTTATGGCTGCAGAGAGAAAGATTACTGTATAATAGATAGCTGATAAATAAATTTTTCAGGTTTAAAAAAGAGTGAAATTCCTCTCTAAAATAAATTTTTTGGCTAATGCTATTCACAAAGTAATAATTGCAAGATAATTTTGGCGGTACATAAAGTAGTCATTGTTTTAATGTTCTGCTTGTTTATTGATTTCATCCCCTACCCTTGTGATTGTCAATTGTCATTCAAAAGAGAAAAAAAGTGATCATGATTACAATACAAATTATCTTTGCTGTTTATGCATAGTTTGGTCTAGTTTCTTTCAGCTCTGTCTCATATAAAACAATGTATGTAATGTACTGTGTTGAATTCAGACAGTTTCCTTCAGAAGATGTTACTGCGACTCCAGGAAAGACAAATTTGTTTTTTCTCCTTTGGAAGAGGGCAGGGGGGGGAGATGTCTCCTCTGGGCCATCATATTTTATGTATATTTCACTGCCTTGAATTGAAAAATGGTTGTGTATTGTGTACTTTTTTGTGTGTGGAATTAAAAAATATTCTTCTGAAATCACAACACATGCCTATTGAAGACTATTTTTTCATTGATCATATAATTTGGAATAATTATCGCTATAACTTCAAGTTAAAGCATCATTAAATTTTAATTATTTGAAATATTAGCTGCAAAATGTTTATGTTAAATTTGGCTTTTTTATTATTTATTTACTTATTTATTTTCAGACTTGGTGAGACCTGTTCTCATGTTGGAGCTACTCTTTTCTTCATTGAAAAAATACTGAGAGAAGAAAGAGAAAAGCCTGCATGCACGTCAGAACCTTGTAAATGGAACAAAACCTCTACAAATGTAAGGAAAAAAAATTCTTAGTTTCTGCAATTGTAATTTAACTATGTATTTGGCTATTTTCCATTCTCCAATTCAAGGATATATTTAAGGGGGTTTCAATGATTTCAATTTATCAATTAGTATTTCTACATAATTTTTATGTAATTAATAGAATATTTTATTTTGATTATCTGTTACTTTCAGAAATGTTTATTTTTCCTGTCAGGTCAGGATTGTGATCAGGTGTAGGATTCAAAGGAGACATGTAAATGATAATTAAAGGACACCTACTGCTATAACATATAAGTTTTCAACATCATCAATGTTCAAATTCCTGGGTGGTTCGCTGATCTGAGACCACCAAAAATTCAATTGGATCACTAATTAAAAAAAAAAAAAAAAAAAAAAAAAAAAAAATCATTAATCCTTACAGTTTATTGAAATTATGATCAGAAATGAAATACATAATAATTTTTATATTATGTATACTTTTTTTTTTTTTTTTTTTAGCAAATTATAATTGCACATTTTATTACGCCGGAAATTTTGGGTAAATGCAAATTGAGTCTGGTTTATATTTTAGCAGGAAGGGGGGTTCACTCAATGGGTTAAAGGTACTTATTAGAATTTTATAGTGATGGGCCAGTGATGATGACCAGAAAACTCTCTGCTTACTGCTCATTAGGACTAATAACTTTTTAAAATCAATTCTACTGCTGATCACTGTAAAAGAATTTCATATATAATTTGACAAATATTCTTGTTTGCATAATACATCGTATTAAGAATATCTGAAAGTGATGATGAATATTTTGAAGACAGTGTAATTAAAAATAAAAATGTGTTTACTCTAATTAAAAATAATATAGAAATGATATTGATAGTATAGTGAAAAAAGTAAATATATATTGAATATTATATTTTAAGGTCTGCAGTTTCTAGTAAATATGTGTTATACCTGTCTGTTATTACTTCAACTATTATTCATCAATAAAAGACATAAAAGTTAAATTTTGCTTTTGTTAAAATAAATACTTATAATTGTATTAGATCACTGATACTGTTAAGAGCAACATTTAAATGTCACATTATTAGATTATCAGTAGCTAATTATTTCTGTTTTAGGTTGAACCATCACCTGTAGCGGATATAATTTTTACAAAGCCAAAAAAGGGAAAAGCTAAGGCAAAGCGGAATCAGATTGTTCCAGAGGTTCCTCCTGTGGCAAGTGATATCCAATTTAAAACATTCTTGCAAAATATGAAGGTAAGATTTTTATAAAATTAGATAATTTAAATTATTTCATTTGCAACAAGCATCTTTTCATTTTTTTTTTCTTGTACATCAGTTTTTCTATGTGTTAATATTTTATGTATTTAATCATTTAAATTTTGAAATTTCATAAGGCAAAAATTTCTTTGAAATACTAGGGCTCAAAATTAACCCCTAATTTAAACCCCCTTAACCCTCACACAAACAATTTAAAGAGCCTGCATAAAAAAGGATTTATCATCGACAGTTAGATATCTGTCTAAGCAGATTTTATTACATCTAAATTCTGCTAGGAGCCCTGCATTGGAATTATTATCGGAATGGGCAGACTATTTGTAAGACCAAGTTTCTATCATTTTATATCTTTAGGAAGTTTTTATTGATATAATAAATAAATAAAACTTTAATTTTTTTTTTATTATTTATTTATTATTATTATTTTTTTTTTTTTTTTTGTAATTATAGAAATATAATGCAAATTTATAAAAACATCTTCGAACTAAGAAGGCGGAATTTAAGATGTTTTAACATAAATTTAAATTGCTTATATATTATTACATATTTTGCCCTCCCATAAAAATATATAAAATAAAACAACAGTGAATGTCTTAAATATCTTTATGCATATCTCAAGTATATCGGGCCGCAGATAAAAGGTAGCCGGGTAACTTGTCATCCGTAGGTTGAGTATGGATGATTTAAAGCATGGTTAAAATCAGTTTAAACTGTTGCATGTCAAAAACTTGCCAATTCAACTTTAAGTATGATGATATTTAACATTTGGATATTTTACATGTGACGTGTCATTGTCACAATTAAATGCATTTCGAGTGTAATAATTTAATAATAATCCTCTCAAAAACATGAATGTGAAAGAATGCCAAGTTCGTTAAAGGTTTCACTAATAAAAGAAGTGAGATCTAACTGCAAACCAAGTTCTTAATTAAGTTCTATCCAAGTTCTTAACCAAGTTCCAAGTTCGAAGGTTCTTAAATCAAAGCTCCTGTCATGCATAATATTCTTCAATTGCTTAAAATGATTTATTATGTTACTTGTTCAATAGAGCGACTTAACAAATTTTCTCTTATTCAAATTTCTCTAATTGATCAGAACTTAGAGTTGATCACTTAATTTATCAATACCTTAACTTCAATGTACTTATTCAAACACTCAATTGACTAGATCTTTGCCAATCAAATTCTAGATTAAATTGTACTATGACTCAAATATTAAAGTTGATGGCTGAAAACTTGCCAAGTCGCACTATTGAATAACACTACAAATTGAAAGAGTTAGTGAGAAAAGTACTGAAAAAACTACAATTTAAAATAAATAGTACAAAACCAATCCCGAATTATGTCAAAAATTAATGATGTCAAGGAATGATGGAATATTTGTTTCTTCTGTTACTGTATTGCATTTAATTTGCTGTGCTTAAAGTTTTTACACAAGTAAAAATAGTAATTTTTTTGTACAATTCTGTTCCTTTCAAGATAAAATATTAACAGTTGCATTTTGTTGATATTTTTATTAGCTTTTCAGCTTGATAATACATATTATAAGGAAAAAAGGGTACTGCTCTGTTATCCTGTTGACCGATTTCGCCAAATTATACAAATCGCCAAACTAATAGCCAAATTATACAGATTGATGTAATTTTTATTTTAAATAATAAAAAAAACAAGTAATTAGTAGATTAATAAAAATACAAATAAAAAGTTGATGTTAAAAATGACAATGACGTTTTAAACATGTATATCATATTTAATATCATTGAATTGACATTTACATTCATCTATTATTGGCATTTAATCTCGTACTTTGACGATAATTTTATGTTTGACAGGATAATCAAATGATAATTTGCTTCTTTATTTTCTGCAAAATGAACTCTCCTGATTCCTAAAATTCAGAACAGTTCTCAGCTATGATAAAATAGTAAATCAATAAAGATATTCGGTAATAAAATAGTACCGAATATCTTTATTGATTTACTATTTTATCAGAGCTGAGAACTGTTCTGAATTTTAGGAATCAGGAGAGTTCATTTTGCAGAAAATAAAGAAGCACATTATCATTTGACTTGAATTTTATAAAATGTTATTTTACAAAATTTGAAAATGATTATTAAAATTCACAGCTTTTCATTAAAACTTTTAGAAAATCAGAACAATTGTCAGTTCTTTTTTTATGAATGAGTATAATGTAACTAAAATCTATTTTGTATTACAGACAGCCTTACCTTCTGCTGCTATATTTACAGTTCTCTCCGACAGTGAAGACACAGACACTGGAGATGAAGAAGTGCTTCACAATAATTCTTATGAAGCATCTCCATCTTCCATATTAACGTTTTCCGAAAAAGTTAGAACCTTTTTAGAATCTGTTGCTGGAACCCTTATTGAGCAGAAGAAGGCATTTGAAACGATGTTTAGAGTACCATTCATTGAAATAAAGACCATTGAAAATGACACCAGAAATGGTAACCTTAAGTGGATAGCCGAAAGAAAAGGCCGCATTACGGCTTCAAATTTTGGAAAAGTATTAAAATCCAAAAATTCTTATGACAGTATCCTATTAGATATAATGGGACACGAGGATAACATTCACACAAAAGCAATTGCATGGGGCAAGACTAAGGAAAAGTTAGCCCAGGATAAGTTTTATCAAATTGTAAGCCCTTTGCACGTAAATTTATGCATACAGTCTACAGGGCTGTTCATTGATAAAGATGAACCTTATCTTGGTGCTACCCCTGATGGTCTTGTCACGTGCGATTGCTGTGAAGACCATATCCTGGAAATAAAGTGTCCCTTTATACACCGGGATAAATGTTTATCCGAAATAAAAAAGGAGAACTTTTTTTTAAATGAAAACTTAACATTAAAAGATAATCATAATTATTATGACCAGATTCAAGGCCAGATGGCCATTACTGGCATATCTAAATGTTACTTTGTAACATTTACAAACAAAGACTTACATTATGAAATTGTAGATTTCGACGACTTGAGATGGGAAAGAGCTAAGCACACTTTAAAAAATTTCTTCTATGAAGTTGTATTCCCAGAAATTATAAATGACAATATTGGGAAAAGTTTGAAAGCTGCAATAAAAGAATGTGTCTGCAAATCTAAAAGAAATATCACTTTTATAAAATGCAGCAAGTGTAAAAAGACATTTCACAGGTTGTGCGTAAATGCCAAAAAAAGATCTCCATGGTCATGCAATGAATGTAAAATAAATGTTTCAAATTAAAGTTTTGTGTTTAATTATTTCTTACAATCTTTAAAAATTCATATTTTTCTAGATTTTTTATTTTGATACTTACATATGCAAGGTTCGCACTTATCTCTTTTAAATTTTACTATTTCCAAATACTAATCTTCCCTTTTTTTAAGAAGGAAAATTATTCAAATTTGTCTTTAAATACAACTTCAAGTCAACAGTTTTACTATTTAGATTCAACAAGTCTGAGAAAAGATTAAATGATATGCAGTCAGACCTCGCTATCTCGACACCCGGTTTTCTCGTCACTCTACTTATCACATTAGTTTTTCAGTGTCCTGATTTCTTGTATACAACTTTAATGTAAAAACTCCACATTTTATGTCGTTGAATAATTTTCAACTCTGGATATCCCGACGGTTTAGAAAAATTGTCAATTTTTCATAATCCATCTTTCAAGCATGGGCAAGAAACATTGCATTCAAACGATCAGAAATAATCCAATATCAGTTTCTAAAACAGATATCGTTCAAAATTCATTGTATAATGTAATTTTAAATTGTCTTAAATTATTAAAAATACAGCTTTCTATAAACATATTTTTAACCAATTCCGGTTACCACAACACTTTTTTTTTTTGGTCCTGAGAGTGACAGGATAACGAGGTTCGGCTGTAACTGAAATGCTATAACTGACATTAAATTTTTGAAGTTGTCTTATTCAATTTATTCTTGTGTTACTTTTTTAAAGAATAAACCTTCCAAATTCAGAAAAAATTTCTTTGCTAAATCATCAACAGTGAAGTATCAGGGTTCGTACAGACTCCTTGGACTCCTTAGAAATGAAAATGTTTCCAAGTAGTGCTTGGAACTACTTGGATAAACAAAATACTCCTTAGAAACTCCTTAAACTATATTGCGGTTTTGCATGCAAGCGATATTGCTCCCAGAAAAAAAAAAATCGCAATTGTAAAACGCACGATTGTAAAAAAAAAAAAAAAATTCGTGTATGTTGCATTTTTTTTTTTTTTTTTTTTTTTTTGGAAAATTTTTTAAAGATGTGTGCAATATACATAATAAGTATTTTGAATTTGACTGATCTCTGTGTATATGACCATTGGTCACTACATAGAAAAGATTTTTTTATTTAAACTTACAAAATCGCCAAGGTTGTGAATTCTGTGCAATTTCAGCACCAGTAGTTAGATTCTGATAGAGAAAAATTTGTTTGAAATGTTCTTCTCTCCAAATGGGGCATTAAAAATTGAGGTGTGCAAGAGCATGTCCCATAAATAACAACAAAAGTGACAAGTCCTTAAAATTTTTTGGACTCCTTGGATTTTTTCTTCCCAACTCTGTATGAACCCTGAGTATGTTTACCACTAAACTGATTTTTTTTTTTTTTTTCCCTCATGTTAGAAGATATTCATAAAAAAAAGAACAGAACTCACCAATATTTTCAATGCTCTCAAATTTTATTTCGATTAAAGTACTAGTAGGTTGTATCTATTAAGACAAAATGCAAGCAAAAAAAAAAACATGTTTTTTTTTTTTAGATGTCTTTTTCAGTATCATATTTTCCACAAATTGTGCAAGATCAAGAACTAATGTATGTATTTTCATAAAACTTCAGATTAGGTTAATTTTTTATATAACTTTGTGCTCATTACTTTTTGGTATAAATCGCTCAACAGATGATGCTGCCATGCTGCATTATTCATGATTATCACAATAGCTCTACTTCAAGAACTAAAAGATGATTTTTTATCAAATTGCAGCTTCAGCCAGTTCCTGATATATATTAATGTTGTTTAGTTTTTGGTGCAAATTGCCTTATAGGTAACACTACTATGTTGCGTTTTTCAGATTTCGTTATAGCTGATTAATTGGATGTTTTTTCAAGGTTTTGAATCTAAAATTGACTTCCATAATGTACAGTAATGTTGCAAAAACATGGGCAGTTTGCATAAGAAAAGTACAACTACGATGAAAAAAAAAAAACCTCATATTTTATTACAAGTAACTATGTTCCAAATTATACTTTCCCTCTTGATTAAACTTTGAATTTTTGTAGTTTTCTAAAGCACAGTAGAAATTTATCTCTGCATGTAACTGCTTTTGTTAATTCCTCAAATAGCAAGCATTTTCTATTTGTAGTGTTCGGTTTTCATAAATTTTGAGTTCCACTCTTAGAAATATAAAATTACCATATGGAAACATTATTGAATATGGTTTCTTACTAAAGAATAGAATACCAGATTTCAGGATAAAAAGAAAAAAAATATATGTTTAATTGAACTTAAAAAAATTTTCTGGTTTCAGTGAGTAAAAATCTAACAGTCAATAAATCCTATGTTATTTTTTAGTTGCAGACCTGTGTAAGTCAAACTAAAACTTAGTTTTGTTTGAATTTAGATTATAAAACTAAATCAAATCTTTTTTTGGGTTGAGATTGGAAAACTATACCAAAACTAAACATTTTTTAAAGGAAATAAAATTATAATTGTAGGAAAAAAATTTAAGAATGTAAAAATATACATTTTTTAAACGAACAATGGAATTTTTGAATACTGATACTATTATCATTTAAATAAAAACTATACTTATGTAAATGGAATGCATAATTTATTTCACTCCAAATGCAGTTATATTGGCTCTGGTTTTTACACTAGGTCAATTGGTAACTAAGCATGTAACTGAAAAATCATTTCAACAGAGATATGATATAACAAACAATAGTGTTTGAAACAAATTCTTAAGCTATGAAAAAAATTAAAGCAGGCTTTGCTACTTTCTTTTTATTTTGTAATATAAATTGAAAATAATTCTTGATTCCTGTATCAGAATTTTTTAATTTGACAAAAGATTGAACAAATAAATTGAATTATGAATAAAATTATTTATTATGAAAATACATTGCTTAGCATACATTTAATGAAGATCAAACTGGTCACCAAGGGCGGGTAATGTTATTAAATTACTATCAATTGTAATAAATTATTCTATCTCATAAGAATTGCATGTCAGTTATAAAATTTGTCATATTTCATAGATTTTGAAAGATTTGGGGGAAATAAAATTCAAATTTCCCTCAGTTTTTACCTTTTATTCTGCTTTAAAATATAAAATCTTATAATTTTTGCGCCCCTCTCCTCTTTTTTCATAATTTATGATGACCATCTTTTTTTTTTTTTTTTTTTTTTTTTTTTTTAAAATCTAAAAAGATATAAAAAATAAAGAAAGAAATTTATCAAAAACACGTTATAGGACTATTTAATCCAAAGTTTAATAAATTTCAAATTTAAAGTAAATTTCATGCAAAATACACTCCTTTTTCTTTTTGAAATTATGAAATATTTAGAAGATATAATATAGAAAAAAAAATTGTTATAGTGTATTATTTAAAATTACTTCAAATTTTGAATATTGCTGAAAAATTAACTTTTGGTAACAAGAAAACTTGTAAAAAAGAAACACACACACACACAAAAATAATCTGAACATGAGCAATAATTTTAACTTTATGATTGACCAACATTTTATTACATGTGTGCACATTTTTCTTAGTGACAAACAATAAAAAGAGACTATATTTCATAGGACTGGAAATTTATATCATTATCTTACTGTAATACAAGTATATAATATACACAATGAAAGTCATAAATCCCATAAGATATAGGGTTCTATGGAATAATATATATATATATACAGACATATATATATATCAGACAAATATTATAAAAAGATTCAAATTTTATTTCAAAATTACAAATAGATAATACAGTGGAAGGCAACAACATTTTTTCAATTAACCATTTCATACTCACTAAAATTTCACATACACAAGTTTTACTTAACCATGAAAACAGCTGACTACATTTTTCTTAATATTATTCAATGAAACTTAAATGTATCTCAGTAATTTACATCGAAATCATAAAATAAGAAAAATTAATTCAGATTTAGTCAGACTTAATAATAATAATAAAAAAAATGATTGCTATAGATATGGTAAAAAGATTGGGACTTTAATCAGCAATAACTTTATTTATTTATTTATTTTTTCAGAAATTTATACTTCATAAAACAGCATGGGTTCAGATATATTAACAAAATACTTCTATGAAAAGATTCAAATTTTATTTCAAAATTACAAATTTATAATAGTCTGGAAGGCAGCAGCATTTTTTCAGTTAACCATTTCACACACACTGAAATTGTTCTTACTTAAATAATCATGAAAACAAAAGTCAACATTTTCCCTAAATTAATCAATGAAACCTGCATCCTAAAAGTATCCTAATAATTCACATCAAATTCATAAAATAAGGAAGTTTTATTGCAAGTTTAGTAAGGCTTAATAATAAATGAACTTGATTAATATTTGGTTAAAAATTTGAAGTTACTTGTAACATTAACAATATCTTCAATTTTTCCAGAAATTAAATCTTCATGGAACACCATGAGTTTAGATATACAGTAGACTCCCTCAAGTCCATTATAATTAAATAAAGTAATAAACTAAAATGATAAAAATTTAGATATTATTAAAATGATTAAAATAATAAAAGTACAGGTGAATTAAATAATCAATAATGTATAAATAATTAAACATTCATTATGAAGATGATATATATTTTGCCTAAATTATTCAATGATGCATGCCTCATAAAGGTGCACTATTAATTCCCATCAAAATCACAAAATATCACAGTTTAATTTCAGGTTTAACCAGACTTAATAGACAAAAAGCTTGATTAATACATAAATATATTTTGAAAAAAAAAAAAAAAAAAAGATTGTGATTACTAATATCAGCAATATCTTTAATTTTTTCAGAAATAAATTTATTCTTCCTTTATTTAAAAGCATGAATTCAGTAATATTAACAAAAATTAGAGATTAAGAAATATATGGCATTGATATAAAATTAAAAATGTTAAATTTTGCCCCTATATCACAACTGAAAATTTCATTGTTTACACATGTAAATTTTGTGCGGATTTAAGGTAGTCTATTGTATTAACAAAACACTTTTATGAAAGGATTCAAAATTATAAATAGTCAATAATCTGGAAGGCAGCAACAGTTTGATAGTTAACCATTTTACACATGCTGAAATTGTTCTTAATTAAACAATCATGAAAACAGTAGTCAACATTTTCCCTAAATTATTCAATAAAATCTGCATCTCAAAAGTATCCTAATAAAATTCACATCAAAATCATAAAATAAGGAAGTTTTATTGCAAGTTTCGCTAGGCTTAACATTCAAAAAAGCTTGATTAGTATATAAATACATTTGGTAAAAAGATTGTGATTTTCCAGTTCCACCAGCAAATG
The DNA here is from genome assembly GCA_964019185.1 of Maratus speculifer. Lineage (NCBI taxonomy): Eukaryota > Metazoa > Arthropoda > Arachnida > Araneae > Salticidae > Maratus > Maratus speculifer. Next base: position 32,877,285 of record OZ025289.1, read on the forward strand.
TTAAATTTTTCATAAATAAACGTACACTTCATGAAGATGCATGGGTTCAGTAATATTAATGAGAATAACATTAAAAGACATACAAAATTCATATAAAAAAAATTTATTTTGTACCACTTAATTATCCTGTCAATGAATTTCATTTAATATTTCTTAAAGTATAAAAGTGAGAATTTAAAATACTACACGTGAAATATGTGGTCACATTGACTGTAAAAAATCTAATTGTATACTGTACATGAGGTCTTTGTACGAATTCTGTACTGTTGCCTAGATTCATAATAGCATATTCAATGAAACCTTTTTGCAACGAAAAATTCTGCATAAAAGTATAAACAATGTGTTATAAAACATTAATACATGTAAATAAATATTACCCAAGAAAGTCTATTTTGAATGGAAAAACTCAAAAATCTATTTAAATGAAAGGAATACAATTTCTTCTGTTAAGACAGAAAAAACTGTCTAAAACAGAATTTTTCTATATTAACTCGCAATTCTGTCTCAGCAAGCATTACTATATGCATTAAAGTAAAAATAGTAATTGTGAATTACAATAGAAAAACACTGCTTACTAAAATCAGTAAAATGTGTAACAATGGAACCTGAATGTATGTATTAACCTTCCAGTGGCTGTGCCATTGTAAAGAGTACAACATTCACTATCTTTTTTCTTTATAAACAAAAATCATGCCTACTTTTATATGCTATAACAAAATAAATCCAAGTGTATTGTGGAATACTTTTATAAATTGTGAGCAGGGAAAACTTATATATTTGTATGTTAAATTATTTGTAAAATTAAAACAAAACAGCAATAATTGAATGTTTCCTCCTGTTGTACAATTTACAATGCGCACCTGCTCATGTGAGGAAAATTAAGTCAGTTCTCAGGAACATATTTTCTCTTTCTCAACATCTCAAAACTTTGACACATTTATAGTCTAATGTATAAAATCAAAATTGGCAGCTATTACAATGGCAATAATATGTAATTGAATAGTAGTTTTCATTTTTGATAAGTGTTACAACTCTAGTTATAATAGCTCTAGATATAACTATAAAATTTATGTACACATTAGATAGAAGTTTAAATTAAAAAAAAATCATAATTTGCTATAATTTTAAGTAAAAAATTAATAAAAAAGACAAACAAGAGGTTCAATTAAAAATCAATTGAAAACATAACAACCACATGTAATAAGTGTTTAACGTCAATTGAGAGCGATATTATTTGCAATCATCTATTATCGACATTTAATCATAAATTGCCAATATTTTTTTTTTCTTTGACAGGACAATCAAGTAGTATTAAAATGTTTAACTAAAAAACTGTTGTTTAATAATGGGATTGCTGAGATTGCACAATGCACATATTACACATAAAATTTTATCTACTGTCGCAATTTTTCTGTCACCTTTTTTTTTAATCATAGAAATAGGCAGATTTGATTCCAATATTCTGTATGTTTTAATTTTCCTTATGGCTCGTTCTACATGAACCCTTACTGTTGACATATCATGTGACTGATAAATTTTTTCTGGGCTCAGCTGATTTTTATTTTTTGTAGATGCAGGTATAAGTAATTTAGCATTTCTTTCAGATAGGAGATCAGAAATCCTGAAACCCCTGTCAGCTAAGATGACGTCATCCTTTTGCAAAATGTCTAAAAACCCACTTTTAATTGTTAGACATTTGTCAGATACCCTTCCCCCCCAAACTTTTGATAAGAAAGTAATTACTCCTGATGGAGCAATTCCTACGAGAAACTTCACAGTATTGTGATGTTTATAATTTGAGTATGTTTTTGCCCTAGCTATAAAGTTACGTGGTTTCTCTATGAAAATTTCAGAGCAATCAATAATGCATCTGACATTTTCAAGAGAAACATCTTTAAAGCACTGGGGCACATTTTTGGCTATTTCTTCTTTTGATGGCCAAAAAATTAATCTGCCAAAATTGGCATATAAAACATTTAACCATGAATGGAAAACAGTACTTACTGTTCCCACCCCAATTTCAAACCTACATGCTAAATCTTCATTTCGCAGCCCTAAGCGTAATTTCATTAAAACTAGCAATAATTGCTCGCAAGGCTTTAACGATACTTTTACTTTGGGCTGCCAAAAAGATAAAACAAAAGCTAATATAGAATTAAACACTGCAAAGTTTTCTAATCCCGTATGAAATTTTAGACAATCATTACTTTGATTCACAATAGAATCATAAGTTTTAGTGTATATGGTTTTTCTCCGAAGATTTTCATTCTCACTCTTCAAACTTTGAATTTCTTTTAAAAACTGCATAGAAATGTCTGTTTGGACTGCAGCATCTTGCGTACCATCGATATTTGAAGAGGAAGGAAGATGAAGAGGAGATGAAGAATTGGGAGGAGTAACAGCAAATGTTTGAACTGATACTAAAATAAATAAATAAAAATAAGTAAAAAAAAATAATGACATATAAAAAATAATTTAATTACATTCCAATGAAAAATATTCATCATTAAAAAAATATTTTTAACTTTTTTTTTTTTTTTTGCTATAACAAAATATAACTTTCTTGTATTGGAATTTTACAAAAATATGAGTAATAATCAAAAGCCCTGATAATAAGTGTTGTAATCATAAAAAAAAAAAAAAAAAAATTATACGTTAAAGTTATAAGCATTCGCACATACAGTAAATGCTAATGTTTTATTTGAGAAACAGAGGCTATACAGTTTCATAAAAAAATGTAGAAAGTATATAGCATATAACCTCCACTACGACCCCGGTGATAACAAAGCAACAATATCGAAATTTTCAACGAGAAAATTTATAATTATTTTATGAAAACAGAAGAAAATAATTTTAGATATTTATTTATTCAAATAATCTTTCTCAAAAATACTAATAATCAGTAAAACATCACAGATAAACGTAGAATTAAATGGGATTTGTTTATATTTTTTAAACAGCAATTTAAATGTAACAATCCAATTGAAATTATAATGAATGCCTAAAGTAGTAAAATATTAAAATAACTAGCAGCCTTTGCTAATCTGATTTTCTAAAGAAACCTTGAATCTGAATATATCTCATTTGATATATCTGTGAATTGGATCAATGGCTTAAAAGCCAATATGTATATTTATATGAAGTGTCCAACTGAATTGCTAACAATATGAACACCATTAAGCTATTATAATTTTATAGAGTCATACAAATTTTAAGCTGTTAAGGACCAAAAATGGACATATTTGTACCTAGTTTACCAGAAGTATTTTGACTGGTTTGTTTGGAGTCCTCTACAATTTACGATATTTTCCAAGGATAAATTGAATTGCCACAGACTGCATAGGAAGTGTTAAAAAGTGTCGCAGGGCACTGCACCTTGCTAAAGAGGCTTTCATTCAACTCTATATATGTATGTATACACTCATGGACTCATGCCCAGCTAACCAAAAAGTACCAAGAATATTTTAAATGTATATATGCATTTAAAACTCTATGCTGAAAGAACAGTGCTTTGAATACTAATATCATTCATTAGTTAGTAAAAATTAGATTTATCATCAAAATTACCATTGTCTGTGCTGGAATCTTGAGTTACTAAATCATGCTTCTGACGTTTTGTGCTCCTTTCATAACGCTTTAATTTCTTCTCTCCTTCTTCAGCAGCCTTTTGATTAAAACTAAATATGGAAGGCACATAATCAGGATGCTGTGAATCTGATGATGGCTTTCCTGAAATAAAAATATACTGCTAAAATGATTTTAAAATATTTTAATATTTATTTAATTATTCATAAAACATTCTGTAATATTTTAAATTAATATCATAATCTCTCAATCCTACTGTGTGAAAAATATGATAAAATTTTAAAACTCTTTTTATGTGGAGATTATTTTAAAAATAAGGTTCATATGAGAATGAAGTACAATCTTTTGTACGGGAATAACTGGATCATCCATTTTACAATCTGGACCTTGTACCCAATGATTTCCATTTATTTTGATACTTTAAGGAGTGCCTTGATGGTTAATGGTTCAACAACAACAAAGAAATGACAACTGCAGTCATGGATTGGGCTTATTCACAGACAGAAGATTAATTTGACATCCGAATTGTTGAATGATATAACCATTGCTTGAACAAAACAGGAAATGATATAGAAAAGTAGATTATAGTATCTTTAAATTATTTGGATACTTATATATTAATGTCATCGCAACAGAAGTTGCTGTAATGCGCTAATAAAGAACAATCGTATTTGCACGTGCACACAGTTACCTTTTGGATTCCTTGTTGCCTTGTTATTTGCTGATTTTTGCCACTATTTTTTAGTTTTTTTTTTTGCTCCTTTTTTAACATCATTTATTAGTGCGTGTGTGAACAAGATTGTTGTACCATTATTTTTATATGTTTATAAACTGGACCAGTGTGCACCAGAAGTGGTCCACCATTAAATGTTATTTGAAATACAACATAAGGGATAGATGTGCCAGTAGACCCTTGAATATTTTTGGTTTATAAAAAAAAAAAAAAAAAAAAAAATTAGCCCTTATAATTTTGTACATATTCCCCCTTGCATATTTTATAACTTTGCATTATTGTTGACACTCTTAATTAAATCGATCAGGAAGTAGAAAAAAAATGTTTCAAAGTTCAATTGTTTTTCAGTGAAAATCTTAATGAACACACAAAGAGTTGAAAATTTTCTGAAATACACATGAGTCTAAGTGCGATTTTACAATAATGCCAAAGTAAGTTTGGATTTCAAATTATTTTATGTTACATCTGAAATGAGTGCTAAAATTTCAGAACCTGCCAGAAATTATTTTAGTAATAACAGGCTATAGATATCTGTTCTAAAAGCAGTAACTACAAAACAAAATATTTCATATACTATGCTAAACAAATTGACATTTGGCTTTGTTTACGTTATTTTACAGTTAAATAATTATTTTAAAATGCTCTTTTCAATAAATCAATCCTGCCTCTTTTAAAAAGAAATGTGAAAGTTAAGAGAGGCAAAATCAAATACAGTCTCTAACTTGGAGGTTTCCTAAGACATTTGTGATTGATAAACTTTACATAAAAAATTCATTAGAGAAAGAATAATTCAGTTTCCTAAACTTTTAAGAACATAGCACATCATGGAGATACACTTTTAAAAATAGTTACCGGCACTTCTAAATTTTTTTTAAGAAGTCAAACTTATAACAAAGTATATATGTTTAGTATAAAAAGAATCACTCGAAAGTAATTCAACGAACAAATAAAGGGAAAATATTTCTAAAGTTATGCTTAATAATAATTGAAATAAATTTAAAACAGTTGATTTACCATATGAGATTTTTTTCCTCTCTAGACAAGTCAATCATAGATATGCTAAGTTCATAAACATCAGAGATTTAAAAAGAAAGAATATACATATATTTATAGTACTCACCTGTAACAAAGTGGGCATTGCATATCAAACTATTTTTGTTTGGAGTCCAATTGTCCCTCTTTAAAGCATTGCACCAGGCAGCACGTCTTACAGGATCAGTTGGAAATTTAAACATTTTTACTTGTGATAAAAGATTTGTACCTCTTCTCATAGAACAGCCTATAGCTGAACAACAGCTGCCACTTCCTCTTCTGTATGACATTCTTCTATTTTAAAAATTTATCAAAACAAATATAATTATAAAAAGCTAAATTTCGCAAGAAAAAGGACTTCGGATAAAAAATCAGCCAGGCAAAAGCATTGGGAAAGCGATCACTTCCGGTTTTACCGGAAGTTCTACGAACCACATCGCGTCTGCTAGAGAAAATAAGCCCCGCCTCCAGATAAGGTGAATAGAGTGTATTTGTTAAGTATTAGCTAAAAAGTAGTCCAAAATAGGAAATTTTTTTATACATTTTAGCTATTTTTATTATTTTCTCTCAGTATTTTTATATATTTTTTGGCTGTAGTTTCACAATATAATCTTTTATAATTGATTTTTTGCGTTACTTTATTCTTTTAAAATTTATGTATTTACGATTTGTTCATTACAATCCCCCCCCCCCTCCACCAGACAGTTTTGTTATAGTTTTAAATGCAAATTTCTGTTAAAATTTCCTTTTTTTATAAAGATTTTTTTCCGCGTGTTTAATCGCTGTATTTTTTAAAAATTGTTTAAGCCTACAGTGGCTGATTGACCACAGTTGTAATTTTTTTATCATCCTTTTAAAAATGCAAACACGTCATTTTGACGGGCTGTCTTCTAGTATCATATACTACTCTTAAAGAAGGATGCGTGTGATTCAAAGTTAATTTAACTTGTTACACTGACGATATTTTATAAATTTCTAGGTGCTACAACCGGTATTAATTTTATTTACTACGAAAATCTGGTAAACAGTTTTCGAATTCAACAATTACAATGAGTATTGTTATCAAAATATTAAATAAAAGTTTAAAAAAATAAATGGGGACACTGATGTTAAACAAAAAATAAGAAAAAAAATTCTATAAATAAAAATCCGATAATTCAATGAAATCTCAGTGCTGCGTAGTTTAGAAGTGAATGACAATAAATTTAGCGAAACGCAGTTTTATTCTTCTTTCTTACGAGAGCGAGCACGCGCCAAAATATAGCAACCTCTTTCAAAAATTTCGTCTGCTCTCTAACTAGACTCGAAATGCTAACCCTGCATTTCGGCCGAGTAAAAAAAATGCATTTTCTTCAAATTCTTACTCATTAAAATGAAAATGTGTTTATAATTAGGTTCTTAAAGACTGTCTGAAGGCATATAAGACGAAATTTTCATACATTTAATAGAATAAAACGTGTTAGACGCCGGAGAAAATGCATTGCGTTATACGGCGTTCCATCAACTTTGGAACTTAAATGGCGGATCTATTGGCAATGTCCAATCTATCTCTATGTAGGATCACTAGTATTTTACACGGTTTTTTTTTAAACTAGCTATATCTCAAGAACTAATGCACAGAGTTTTATAAAACTTCAGATTCTTTTACACCATAACATAATTAGACGCTTTTTTACGTTTTGGCATAAATTGTCCAAGATATGGTGTTGCTGTGCTACGTTTTGCAAATTTTTTGTTATAACTATATCTCAAGAATTAATGGACGAAATTCCATCAAATATCAGATTCTGTTAGGTCTTGACATAAATAGATGCTTATTAGGTTTCAGTATAAATTACCCAACATGAGGCACTAGTAAGCTCATTATCTCAGAATATTAATTAAATTTTGCGTTTTAGGCTTTTCGGTTACCAGAATCTCATTAGGCTAGGTCAAATGTTCGAGGAAATTCGATCGTGGGTAACTTTGGGGTCACCACTTTTTTTTTTTTTTTTTTTTATGTTAAAATGTACTTATGAGATAGAAGAAAGTTTTGGGATTGACACATCCAACTAGTTTTTAATATTAATACAAAAATTATGTAATCCAGTTAAGTAAATAAATATTTCTTAAACCAGACGTGACAGAATTTTTTTATTATTTTTTCTGGATAACTCTATCTAAATAAACAATAAATTAGCAACTTTCAGCTGGGGTATAAAAACCGTGTAAACTAGCGTAATTTGCCTACAGTAATTGATTTTTACTTGAAAATTTTCCACATGAAAAATTAAACTGATTTTTACTTTCTTCTATCTTTACAAGAAGAAAGTATTGGATTCATGAAAATTTTCGACTTCCGGTTTTCGACGGATTTATACGTTTTAGAAGGTCCTGAACACGTTTTGGCTATTTTTAGAAAATGTCTGTCTGTGAGTCTGTCCGTCTGTCTGTCTGTCTGTCTGTGTGTCTGTCTGTCTGTATGTGACAAAAAATTTGTGGGCGCTCTATCTCAAGAACTAATGCTCGAAATTTAATAAAATTTTATATTCAGTTTGACCTTGATAGGAATTAGTGCCTATTGGTTTTTGGTGAAAATTGGCCAGCAGGTGGCGCTGCTATACTACGTTTTTCATGATTTTCAAGATTGCTATATCTCAAGAACTAATGCACAGAATTTCACCAAACTTCAGATTCTGTGACCCCTTGATATACATAGACGCTGATTAAATTTTGGTGTAAATTGGCCAGCAGGTGGCGCTGCTATGCCACGTTTTTCATGATTTTCATGATAGCTATATCTCAACAATTATCGCACAGAATTTCACCAAATTTCAGATTCTGCGATACCTTGAGATACATAGCCGCTGATAAAGTTTTGGTGTGAACTGCCCTATAGGTGGCGCTGCTATGCTACATTTTGCACGATTTTTGCGATAGCTATATCTCAAGAACTAATGCAGAGAACTTTATCAAATTTTAGATTGTGTTACACTAGAATATGTAACATAATTAGACGCTGATTAAATTTTGGTATTAACCTTGCAACAGGTGGTGCAGCTATGCTGCATTTTGCACAATTTTTCCGATAGCTATATCTCAACAACCAACACACAGAATTTCACCAAACTTCAGATTTCGTTACAAAATGACATATAACATAATTACACGATGATTACGTTTTGTTATAAATCTTTCAACTGATGGTGCTGCTTTGCTATATTTTACACGGTTTTTTTTAAACTAGCTATATCTCAAGAACTAATGCACAGAATTTCATCAAACTACAGATTCTTTTACACCATAACATAATTAGACGCTTTTTTACGTTTTGGTATAAATTTCCCATGATATGGTGTTGCTGTGCTACGTTTTGAAAATTTTTTGTTATAACTATATCTCTAGAACTAATGGACGAAATTCCATCAAATTTCAGATTCTGTTAGGTCTTGACATAAATAGATGCTTATTAGGTTTTAGTATAAATTACCCAACATCAGACACTACTAAGCTCATTATCTCAGAATATTAATTAAATTTTGGGTTTTAGGCTTTTCGGATACCAGAATCTCGTTAGGCTAGGTCAAATGTTCGAGGAAATTTGATAGTGGGTAATTTTGGGATCACCACTTTTTTTTTTTTTTTTTTTTTTTTTTTAATATTAAAATGTACTTATGAGATAGAAGAAAGTTTTGGGATTGACACATCCAACTAGTTATTTTTAGAATTAAAAATAAGGTGAATATGGCGTCATAGTGCAAATAAAAATGAAAGTTTGATACATTTCTTAGTAAAACAAAGAGAAGCAAGTGAACATAACGACAAATTTCAACTCATTTATGGTTTGCGTCCCAAAATACGGGTATTGTGATTTTTCGGAAATAAATGAATTTTCTTTTAGATATCATTCTTTATTCTCTATTTTTTTTAACGTTTATTTTATGCAATTTCAAAATAGAATATTCATATTAATACAATGGATTTATATGTACAGCAGATATAATTAATCAAAGTATTGAGAAGAGGGAGAGATAGAGGTGGGAGTAGTCAGGCACAAATGGGTTAAGCAGAAACTTGAAGTCTATTTTACCAGTATTCATTTTAAAATCCAAATGTCAGATACATAAGGGACGATTGCGTAGTTCGACTAAATAGTTGTTAACTTTAATTTTTCCTTTTTGTAGATATTGATCCTCCACTTTTTGAAACTACATTTTTAGGTGCGTTCGTAATTATGTAAATACGTAGCATCTATAGTTGTCGTTCAGTCCGTCCGTCTGTCTGTCCGCATATAACAACGCAAAAACTACCCAACCGAATCGTTTGAAATTTAAAATACAAAATTATTATATAATTTTGTCGAGTCATTTCAAATTTTATGAAAATCGGATGCATAGATCAATTACAGAGACAATCAAAAGTATTCCGTTACATTACGGTCAATGGGAAAAAAAGTTTCAAATGCATTTTAATCGCTTGAAATTTAAAATATATAATTATTACTTGATTTTGTGGTGTCATTTAAAATTGTAAGGAAATCGGATGCATAGATCAATTACAGGGACAATCAAAACTATTCCGTTACATTACGGCTAATGGGTAAAACAGTTTCAAATGCATTTTAATGGTGTTAAACTCTTTCGAATACAATAGAATTGACATGAGCCTATGAAGTATTATATATAACTAAAATATACATTCTGTACAGTATGTGATGCAAAGAATAATTAAATTACAGGGCCACACAAAAGTATCCCACTACATAGCGCTGTACGTGGAAAACTGTTTACTGCGTGTTTTAATTATATTAAACTATTTCACATTTTATGAATATGTTTACGTTACTGCGATTTACTGCAAGTTTCATCCTGCATGTTTACAGGAACACAAAGAAGATTTCGACCACTATATTGTATCCGAAGTACTATCTACTATAACAGCAAGATCTGAATATTTTTTTTAATTCGTTATCGTACGAACGCACCTCATTTTCTACGCTTCACGTGCAATTTCCAACTTGTTCCGCTTTTGTTTTGTTCAACTGTTATATGGAATTTACGATGTTGTAGTATTAAACTATGTTGAGATATTCGATAAACAATATTTTGAGTTTTCTTTCTGGTTTCTGTATGGCGATTTGCTTTATTGTAACACTATTTACAATAATTAATCTATCTATTTTCTATCTTGACATGAAAAGGTTTGTCTTGACTGAATCATAATCAACACACTGCCCAAACTACTGAACCTAGAAGCATGAAAATGGGAGGAGGGGGGGGGGGGAGAATACTTCGTATAGTGTAAGCGTGCACTAAGACGGTATTTTTGAAAATTCACCCCCTAAAGTGGTTAAATGGAGGGTAAAAAATTATAGAATGTCTTGATATATCTCAGCAGTTACTTTTAGGTAGGAGTTTGAGAAAAAAAAAATCTACTAAAAAAATAGCTAAACATGTATTTTAACGATCTTATAAATTCACCAATTAAGGAGTTAAAAGAGGGTCGAAAATTTTAGAACACACATCTCAGCAGCCATTTTAGGTACGAGCGTGACGCTGCAGAAAATAAATCTACCTAAAGAGTTATTAAATGTGTTTATTTTTGATTTTATAAATTCTTCCCTAAGAGTGTTAAAAGGGAGTCGAAAATTCTAGAACATTTGGCACATCTGAGTAGCCGCTATAAGAGCCCACATTACTGACTGAAAAAAAACCCGGATGACAATGTAAAGTCTATGGGGGCGTCATTTTCAAATATCTCGCACAAATTTTAAAAATTTGACATGATTTTTTTTCTATAAGATAGCTGAGGACGATCCACAACCGGCCTAGTTTCTACTTTTATGATTTGGGTTATATTCTTTTTATATTAGGATAGTTTCAGTTTCATAACCGGTTCAAATCGGTTCTGAAAGTTAAAATATTTAAAAAAAAAAATCTGACACCAAAATCGAAAAAGTAAAAACTAGGCCGGTTGTGAATCGTCCTCAGCTATTCTATTTTTAAAAAATCACGTCAAAATATTAAAATTTGAGCGAGATATTTGAAAAGAACGCCCCCATAGACTTTACATTATCATCCGGGTCTTTTTCAGTGACTAGTGTGGGCTCTTAAGTAGGAACGTGCAATTGCAAGAAAATAAATCTATTAAAAAAATTATTAAACATTTATTACAGCAGTTTTAAAATTTCCACCCCTGCGGGCAGGGGGAGGGGTTAAAGCAGAGGCAGAATATTTTAAAACTTTTTTTTGGACCCGTCATGTGCTCAGGGCCGTAGCTAGAGGGGGGGCCAGGTCGGGCAAAGCCCTACCTGGAAAAAATTTTGCCCGACCTAGTGCAAAACTCTACATAATTTTTAAAAAAAAAAGGGGGGGGCAAAATGTTAAATTTATATTTCCCCACTTTTTAGCCAACCTAGAATGAAATTCGACATTCCGATCATTTCATCGGACAGTATTTCTTTTCAAATAATTGTTATGTTATACGACAAAGAAATTCCTGTTTTTCTTCCTTCATGCCAGATTTCCCCTTTTATCCCTAAATTTAGATTTTAGACTGGAAACAGCAAAACAATTATCTACAAAGCTTTTTTCTCTCTCTCTTTAACTGACCTCTGCCAGAAATTAAGGCGTTCAGCATTCCTCCATTTTTCGCTTTGTAGAAATTGCCCCACACCGCTCCCAATTAAACAAATCTGGATTAGCTTATATTCCTAAAGATTGCTTTTTTTTGTACAATTATCACCATACGAAATTTATCATTAGAAGGCCGGCTGAAACCAAAAGTTTCTGAAATTACTGTGAACCCGTTTACAATATTGTTTTCTTAACTTGAATCCGTTATACTTGACAGTTTGTTGCTGTTACATGTAAACTTTAACTGATTACAATAAAAAGTAAATGTCACGCGTTAGGATTTCTCTCTCTCTTTTGTTATGTTTACTTTTACGCTTTGGGAAGAGTGCCTTTTAAAAAGTAGCTGGGAACACGTGTGTTTTGTTCAACTTCAACTGAATTCGAAGAAATCCTTTCTTTTCATTCCTTCTGCAGTTATTGACAATAGATAATGGGAAGATTGTAATAGTTCAGGAGGTAACGACCTCAACGCTACTTGATTGAAAAACTGCTTGTCCTGCGGTTAAACTGAAGTTTTCTTCATTGACACGGAAAATAAAATACATTACATAATACATACCGCTTTCGAACATAAAACACGCCGACGAGTGAGCGCAAGTAGTTGTCATGTCGGTCCGCACCTTTAACATATGTGGCCCGAAATTGCGTTCTTTCCTCTGAAACAATCTTTAAAGTGTTTAAGGGATTATTTTTCTAAATAAAGATATACTGTGAAATATTTTCTAAAGGTTAGTTTTTGACAATTTTACAATGAGACGATCTGGACCCAATTCGTCATCCCTGTGATTGTGCGGAGCGCGGCCATTCGTTTGAGAGAGCCGAACCGCCCCGTAAAATTTTGAGTACTTGACAGTAGGAGTAAATAACAACTCATGAAACATCGCTTGTGCACTACGCATTATACACATAGTTAAACCATTTTTAATTTTAGTTATTATTCAGTATTTGGTGATAGTGTAAAAAAAGAAAAAAGGGCGGTTCTCTTTTTTAACGTTATGTATTTGGAGATCATGAGTGTACGCAAGTGGATTACTTGAGCTGTAGATACAAGTTATATTTGAAAATAGGGAAATCTATTCATATTTATACAAGCATAGACTGCAACAGACAACATAATCTGCTCATAAATCATGAGTAAGACACACTAGTAGTTTATTCTATTTATTTTATTTTATTTTATATTTTTACTATCAGTTTATTGTGGAATGTAAATATCATGAACCTTCATTTAATAAGTTGTACTTAAAAGTATTATCAATATAAACGAATGTAGAACATGCATACATTTAAAGTATTTAATTAAAAGAAAAACAAAATAATGGGGAATAAAAACAAAATCCATGAGTCTTTCAATTCCTTTATTTATTAACTCATAAACTACGTAAGTTCTTCCCCACATTCACCTTGGCCTGGTCATCAAATATTCCAAAACTTCGTGATTAAGCTGCTTTCCAAGATATTAGAATTTTTCGGGGAAAAAGAAACAGCATCCTAATATTTTAAAAGTCGATCGCATTCTAACCTCCTAAAAAACCAAATGAAAAAATCATTTTCACGACAAAACTAGCGCCCTCCTATTCCGCGTCAATCATTTCAAAAAACCAATTAGGATGAACTCGAGCCTCAAACGGACAAAAATGATCAATTCTAATTGGTCGTAGCAGGCGGTCCTTGGCAAGAACTATATTTTTTCCTCGGAAGAACAAGCCCTTTAGCAACGCGTAGTAACACCTGTCACGCGATGTTAAAAATAAAAAATAAAATTAAAATCCCAGGAATATTCCAGAAAGTAAAAAGCTTACGAAATACCTCCCGCCTTTTTGAGAAGCAAGAAATAATTTATTAATAACTAAAGTAAGAAAAAGAATTTTAGCTGTTACAAGTTACGAAACTAAGATTGAAATATGTTCCACAAATTTAGAATTGAAGCTAAGAGAGAACAAAAAAAAAAAAAAAAAAAAAAAAAATGGCGCAAATTTTTTTATTTTATTACATATATATTTGTGTCTCTGAAGAAACTTTAAAAATTTCACTCTGGCTTTAGAAATTTCTCATATTTTAAGCGAAAAGAAATCTCTAAAATTGCAATACGTGTGTTTGATGAACTACGTATAAAGGACTAATCAAACGGTCAAGTGTGAATATTATTCGCACTCAAAGGGATTCGTAATTAAACACATGTATTATAAATCCCTTCGCGACTGGTATACGTGGCACTTAAAATTCTCAGATTCCTTCACTATTCGCACCAGAGCAATTCCATCTCAGCTCAGGCAGGGCATGTCAATTCACCATCACAGATTTTTTTCAAAAAAATTCAGTAGTTAGAACTAAGTGATTTATAAAATTTCCTAAAAGGATTTTCCCCTAAAAAATTTACTTCTCTGATTACAGCACTTTAAAGTTCATGATAAAATTGGCAGTTTTCAGAAAAACTGAAAAACGCTTCATTTTGAAATGAACACAATACCAAACATATTCAACATATTAAGTCAATTTATTTTTTATAAACAGTTATTAAACAGAAGTTTACTTTGGCATAGTTTTAAAAAATATAGTGACATTTTTACTTAATTAAAAAAATTAGATTTTAAGTACAAAAAATATAATTATTAGTGAATTTAAGATTTTTTTTCAGTATGAAAAAAAATATTTTAAAGCTAAACATTGATGGCAATCCAAAGACCTTTAATGGGAGTTTTACAGCAAATTTTATTTTAACTCTAAGGTGCTTACAACTTTTGTAATTCAATTTTAAATTATGCAAAATTTTGTAAAATCACTACTTTTGACATGCAATTTCTCAAAAACAACATTTTTAAAAATTCTGATAATATGCTCAATCCATACCATATTAGTCTCTAATAAATACCTTACAAGCAAATCGTGTGTTTTTGCTTAGAAAATTTTATATGATTTTTTGAAAATAACATGTTGTGTGTATTTTTCAACAGACCACAAAGTCAAGCTCTTCCTTATTTAACCGAACTTGTAATGTAATTAATATTTCAAACTAAAAAATACATCACTAGTACATAATTATTACTGTTAAATTATGGATAATCATTTGCTTAAATTTAAAATTGCGTAAAATACAGCCAATAATAAAATTAGTATTGATCATATGTCATTTCATTCCATACTCATAAATGTGTTAAATTCATCTACAGTGTGTTAAATATTTTGTTATGTAGTATGGATATAATATATTAATATGCAAATACATACATTACAGCTGAATTACATTTTTTTTTTTTCAAGTTTAGGTTTTTTCCAATCAGTTTTTTTTTTCTCAGAAAACCAGAAGATCAAGCTCTTTCTTATTTCTCTGAAATTTATAATATTACTTTTTAGTGAAAAAATAATAATATGCACATTATTATGGCAGATAAATATAAGCTAATCTTCAAAAATTCCTATTCATAAAATTAAATAAGCCAAACCCCTTAAAAAAAATCTGTGCTTGTGATGCATTTTGACTTTGCTGAAAATTACTCACTAATACTGCCAAATGAAGTACAAAGCTACCACTGGCAGAATACTCAGATATCGTTATTTACCTGCACAGCATATTTTAGAGAAGAAATAAAGAGTTTTATCATAGTTTCTGATGATTAACTCATGATACAGCTCATGCTGTTTGTGACATAGAAAAAGTAAAAAAAGAATTATTTAAGTTGTTCCAATTACAAACGCTGGAATCACCTGTGTATATATCAGATGGAGCTGGAGCACATTTTAAAAACAAGTAGCAGTTTTATGAATTGCACAAAAATAAAATTGTGCTGAAGTAGTGGATATTTTCCGGTACTGCCCATGTTAAAAGTGCATGTGATGCTATTGGGGAGTGAGACAAGCACTATGCAACAAAATTTAATCTCCAAAAAGAGCCAATAAAAGCTATCCAAGATTCTGTCTCATTTGTTGCTGAACTATCTTCTCTGCTAAAAAATAACATTCTAGTCCGCGTTATTCTGTAAAACCCGTACCCAACATGGTCCATAGCTAAAGCATTCCAGTGGCCAAAAGAATCTGGAAAGAAAAAATATGAATGTGCATTATCATTGGAAAACGTGCTTCTAAAAACAGAAAAACCAGTTACAATAGGACAATCTGAGCGACTTCATACCTTCAACGATAAGGAGTTGAAGTTAATTTAAGAAACCTTCACTACCTAATTCTTCTGTTATGTATGTATATGCATATTAATATATTATATCCATACTATATAACAAAATATTTTACACACTGTAGATGAATTTAACACATTTATGAGTATGGAATGAAATGACATATGATCAATACTAATTTTATTATTGGCTGTATTTTACGCAATTTTAAACTTAAGCAAATGATTAGCTATAATTTACAGTAATAATTATGTACTAGTAATGTATTTTTTAGTTTGAAATATTAATTACATTACAAGTTCGGTTAAATAAGGAAGAGCTTGACTTTGTGGTCTGTTAAAAAATACATACAACATGTTACTTTAAAAAAATCATATAAAATTTTCTAAGCAAAAACACACGATTTGCTTGTGAGGTATTTATTAGAGACTAATAAGGTATGAATAGAGCATATTAACAGAATTTTAAAAAATGGTGTTTTTGAGAAATTGCATTTCAAAAGTAGTGATTTTACAAAATTTTGCATAATTTAAAATTGAATTACAAAAGTTGTAAGCACCTTAGAGTTAAAATAAAATTTGCTGTAAAACTCCCATTAAAGGTCTTTGGATTGCCATCAATGTTTAGCTTTAAAGTATTTTTTTTTATTCTGAAAAAAAATCTTAATTTCACTAATAATTATATTTTTTGTACTTAAAAACTAATTTTTTTAATTAAGTAAAAATGTCACTATATTTTTTAAAACTATACTAAATTAAAATTCAGTTTAATAACTGTTTATAAAAAATAAATTGACTACATATGTTGAAAATGTTAGGTATTGTGTTCATTTCAAAATGAAGCGCTTTTCAGTTTTTCTGAAAACTGTCAATTTTATCATGAACTTTAAAGTGCTGTAATCAGAGAAATAAATTTTTTAGGGAAAAATCCTTTTAGGAAATTTTATATATCACTTAGTTCTAACTACTGAATTTTTTTGAAAAAAATCTGTGATGGTGAATTGACGCATATCAGTACTGTCTGCCTGAATTGAGATGGAATAGCTCACCAGTTATTTTTTTATTGTAATGTTTACACCTTATTTAATTGGAGCCTTTTCGCGATTCATGTGCAGAAAATTTTCTGTTTTGAAAAACCGGTGCTTAAAGATTAAAAATTAAGCAAAGTGCTCTCGTTGCAAAGGAGTTATATAAAAAGAAAATCGTTGCTGAAGGAATAATAAGAACTTGTATTAAAAAAAATAAAATAAAATAAAAAAACTATTTAACGTAGGGTTAGTTATAGCATACTAGAAAAGGATGAATGATGAGTATACGATAAATGTTCAAAGTGATACACGGAAAGAACGATTTTGTTAAAACTACCAAAATAAAGTTGTTTCAACAAAATTTTTCGTGTACTATTTCCCCCACAAAACGTTTTGTTGGATTTACCAAATCATTTTGTTAGGTTTATTTTGTTATCGCAAGTAAATAATTTGTTTACAAGAACCAAATGAATTTTGTTAATGGGTTCTGTTTTGTCGTCGTAACCAAATGCTTTTGGTTACGATAAACAAATAGATTTGGTGATCGTAACCAAATCTGTTTGATTAAGAATTATTATAACCAAATGAATTTGGTTTCGAAAACAAAATAAATTTGTTTCTTGCAACAAAATGTATTTGGTTAATCGTCATTTTAACCAAAGAAATTTTGTTTTAACAAACATATCGTTTTTGTTATTGAAACCAAATTCATTTTGTTAATAATTACTTAACCAAATGAATTTTGTTTGAAAAACAAAATAAATTTGTTTCTTGCAACGAAATCTATTTGGTTAATTGACATTTTAACCAAAGAAATTTTGTTTTAACAAACATATCGTTTTTGTCATTGAAATCAAATCCATTTGATTAATAATTACTGTAACCAAACGAATTTGGTTTGAAAAATAAAATAAATTTGTTTCTTGCAACCAAATCTACTTGTTTAATATCTCTCATAACCAAATAAATTTGATACTTTGAACATACTTTTTTATATAAATTTTATTGCAGAAAACAAATTAATTTGTTAATTTATAATGAGATAAATTTGGTTTTTGTAACCACATCAACTTCATTAATAGGTGTTGCAATAACTAAGCACATTTGGTTGCAATAATTATATAAATACCAAAATTATTAAAGAAAGTCAGATAAAAGTAGTAAGTAGAACCCTTTTCTCACAGGGTCCTGTTTTTGTGAATTTTAAATTTTCGATGATTCAGGTTCTATTTTTCATATATAAAAAGCTAATATGTTCTTTGGTGACTTCAACTGCTTATTTACAAGCCAGATTTTATTATTAATTGATTAAATGGGTGAAAAGTTCAATTTGAAGGTGAAAAAAATTCTGTAAAAGGTCTATTTAAGAGGCAAATAATTTTGTGAAGGGTCTTGTTTTGGGATAGAATGTTTTGTAAAGGGTGCTGTTAAGATAAATTGTTTTGTAAAGGTTCCTTTAAAGGACCTAAACTTTTGTTAAACATATCCCTGCCCTGTATCTGAACTAAATGTTTCATTGTTTACACCCATAAATTATGTGCAGATTTTAGGGAGTCTACTGTAATATATTTTTATTAAACACAACGTTAAACAATGCTGGATGAATTTCTTTAACCTGTATTAATTTTTTCACAGGTTTGAGAGAAGTTTTTTCTAATGCACTCAGCTATTATTTTCATAATCTGTAGCTTTGCCTTTTTTTTTTTTTTTTTTGGAATATGAAACGTTGAAATCTTGATACTACACTTTGCTAATTTTTATCTTTTTCGCAAGAAAAAAAAAAAAAAAAAAAAAAAAAGAGGATTAAATAAAAAATAAAATAATAATAAGCATTAGAAAAGAAAAGTTTTCGACATTTTCTCATGTAATATAAAAGGTACAATTGTTAGATGTATGAAAATATCATTTTTTCAATAAAATATGAAAGTTGTGAATGATAATTCTTTATTAACAAAGAAATTAAGTGATACATGATGAATATATTTAAAAAGTCAATTTGCATTTTGATATAAGTTATAATTTATTAATTTCAGAAAATAAAATTCATAGTATCAGATTTTGGAAGATAAATTGAAAATTTGCACATAGCAAGATTAACAGTTATACCGAGTCATTATATATATATATATATATATATATATATAAATGCCTGCAACTATTCTACCATATTTAAATATAAAATGAGAAAAATTATATTAGATAATCAGAAATATTTTGAAACTCAGGAGTATGTTGCCAAAATCCTGCAGTAATAATAATCTATGCAATCCCATTTCCTCTCTTCCTCAAATTTTATTACATTACATAATTTTTATTTTTCTGTTGCTAAAAGAGTAAAAAAGTTGTAATTTCAAATGCAATTCAATTAAATCTATTTCAATTTATGGATTTCTCATGCTTTTAAAATAATTTTCAAGCATGATTCTTTTAAAAATTTACATAGCACATAACTCAATTATGTAAATTAAATCATTTGAAAGTAAAGAAACAAAAAATATTCAACATTTGTTTTTGGCTAATATTCAATAATGAAATCAACACTTTTCAATGAGTAAATAAAACAAATATAATAGGTGTTCTCACCATTGTGCCAAATTGCGACTAAAATTCTTCATTTGGCGAGTAAACAAGCGATTAGATTCGCCAAATTGCTAGTGCTGAATTTTTGCTTTTTCTTTCTTTTCTTTTTCATTTTTCATACGTATGCATGTGTATATATATATATATATATATATATATATATATATATATATATATATATACACATATTATAATATGTTGATATTTTTAATATATTTGTAGTGGATTGTTGAAATTAGATTAATAACAATTGCTGTCGCAGTTATAAAAACTTAGGTTATTTTAGAACATATTGAAAAAAAGGGGGTACATCAAATGATTAAAGATTTAAGGGAAAAAGAATTATGTGCTATATGGCAGATCTATTTTGCTAATACTTTTTTCATTTGGCAAATACTTTTTATTTTCAATTAGCCAAATTACTAAAGTTCGCCAAATGTCAATGAGAACATTGAATATAATGAATACATAATGAAAATACATGCTTAAATAATCACAATCAAAAGGCAGCTGTGAGTAACAGAACCCTCCAGTTAACCCCTAAGATCAGCCATTACAAAAAAATTACTTTAAATAAATTTTAAAACTCTTGTTTTTTAAATGCATGAGTTTTCATCGTAGGTATATATCGGATACTTACTTTGTAGGGTTAATTTATTAACCGTTTAGACGCCAATGTTCCCATTTGGGAACATCAATTTAGAAAAATCTCAAAAAATTTAATTTTAAAGATATTTTTATGAGATTTTTATTTCATAAACTTAGAAGTGTGATTGATTTTTTGAAATGCGTTTATATTGGATAATTTAATTTTTTAATATCGAAAAAAAATTATAAAAATTTCAAATTTTGACATATTTCATATTGGGAAATTGTAATTTTAATAAAAAATATAAAAATATAAAATAATTTTAAATTCATATGAGTTATGAAATAATAAGCTTAAAACAATATGTAGAATACAATTAAATCATGAAAAAAGGTATAATTGAGTAAATATGAAGAAAGATATTTCGATGTTCCCATTTGGGAACATTGGCGTTTGACATGAACTTTTTTTATATGTTTGAACACAATGTAATTAACTAATTTGAAATGATATTTTAAGGTATTTTCTACATCAAAGCAAGGTATAATTGAGTGCAAATATATTTTATTTAATATAAGATTCAAGTTCATCCAAAACCTCTCCCCCTCCCCCCCCCCCCGCAAAAAATACAAATTTCATGTCTTGTTATTTCATTTTCTCTGTTTCTTTCTGCCTGCACTGATGACAGTTCTTGCTAATGATATATATTTCTGCTGAGTACAACCGAAAAATATAAACAAGTGAATCACAGCTGTAGATTTTCAGGACCTAGTGTGGGGGGAGAATTTTGTTTACCCGAGTCGGAAGGTCAATATCCTTTCCCCAAGTGTTTCGATAGGAAGGGAGATAATCTCTCTCTCAGAAAGGAATAAGTTGTTCTGTGTTTCTGTTGTGCGTTTATTTTGTTCATAATGGATCACGCTAAACGTTTTAAAACTGTGGACGAAGCTCTCGATTATTTTGAAACGCTAAATTCAGATGACTCTGATAATTCGGAAGTTGATATATGCATTCTTCCGCCAAATGAAAGTGGTGATATAACAGAAAATGAGGACATCAATGATGAAGATTTAGGTGAAATAATTCCGACAGATGTAACTGGAGAATTGGATATTTTACATAAAGATGAGGTTTGTGATGCACCATCAACATCACACATAAGAACAGAAACAGAAAACATGGGTAAAGGTGATGATGATTTGTCGACACGAAATAAATATTAAACTGTATGAAACAAGATGGAGTAAGAGAAAAGAATTTAATCACGCACTTCTTGATGAGGAACCAAATGATTTAAAAATTGATTTTCCAGAGTTAGAAGATTTGAATCCTATTCAAATTTTTTATAAAATTTTGCCCAAGGAGTATATCGGAACATTAGCAAACATGACAATGTTATACGCTGGTCAAAAAGGAGAGAGAATTGCCATTGACGATACAGATATTACCCAGTTTCTAGGGTTGCTCCTCTTGAGTGGTTACCACTGGGTGCCAAAAGAAGATTATTATTGGAGCACTGCTGAAGATTTGAAAGTTGATATTGTTCCAACAGTTATGTCAAGAAGCCATTTCCGTACAATCAAAAAGTTTTTTCACTTAAATGATAATTCTAAATTGAAATCAGATGATAAACTTGGGAAAATAGCTCCAATTTATGAAGAATTGGGGAAAAATTTGCGTCAATTTGGAACTTTCCACAAAAAATTGAGCATTGACGAGTCTATGGTGCCTTATTATGGACACCACACTTGTAAAATGTTTATAAAAGGTAAACCCATAAGATTCGGTTTTAAAATTTGGATGTTATGTTTCTCGTCTGGATATCCATATGCGATGGATATTTATTCTGGAAGGAAGAGTGAATCATCAGGAATCCCTCTGGGTGAGGATGTTGTGACGCAGCTAATCTCCACCATTACAGATCCGAGAAAGCACGAAATCTATTTTGATAACTTTTTTACATCGTATGAGTTATTAAGAAAATTGGCAGGCTCTGGAATTAGAGCTACAGGTACAATCCGAAGTAATCACATCAGGCAATGTCCTTTACTAGACAATAAAAATTTGGCTAAAAAATCCAGAGGAGCGATGGATTACCGTAATGATGGAACTGTATTCATTTGCAGATGGAATGACAACGCAGTTGTAACGGTTGCGTCTAATCATCAAACGCATGAGCCTATTTCAAACACAAAGCGATATTCCAAATCGGCAAAAAAGAAAATTGACGTTCCACAACCTGCTCTTATAAAATATTACAATGAAGGTATGGGTGGAGTTGATGTCCTTGATAAACTTCTTTCATCCTACAGACCGCAGCTACGAAATAAGAAATGGTACTGGAACTTGTTTGCAAACGCTCTGAATATTGCTGCAACTGCATCTTGGATACTTTATAGAGACATTCATGGAAAGAATTCAATGCCACATTTAGAATTTCGCCGAGATATTACAATGAACTTGCTGCGTTCCAAACCAAAACTTATATCTCAACCTGGACCAAAAATACATGTTCAAAAAGAACTTAGAAAAACTGATAACCATCATCTGATTTCTGCGTCACAAGGACGATGTGCTGTTTGTCAAAAAAACTGCCGCAATATGTGTGTTGAATGTAACAAGAAGTTGCATGAAGGTTGTTTTCAATTATACCATGGCAAATAAATTGGATAAAAAGCTGTAAACAAAAAAAAAGGTAAACAAATTTAATGTAAATTACATTTAAATTGTCAAATATTTTCATAATCTATTACTTCTATGTCTTTTTTTCATTTGATTTTCGTAAAAATAAAAATCTTTAAAATCTATAAGAAAAGTACTCATTAAACGCCAATGTTCCCATTTGGGAACATCTAAAAAATCTATATAAAATTTTTTTTTCTTTAAATTTTTTTGTTGATTATTTATAATGGGTCTACAAGTATACTTAATTAAGCAAACTTGAGTACCAGCTCGATCTGCATCATAATTCGGCGTCTAAACGGTTAATAGCAGTGTCAACACAAATGATTGTTATTACTTATATAATTTCTTTTTTTTTCAATATTCCTTAACAACAATAATCTATGAACTCAGTAGCAGAAAACCTTCAGGGACAAAAAGTAATCTGCAGGTAAAATATTTTTACAACTGAAACATTAATTAACCAAATAATCATTTATCTGTAGTGTTTATTGGCATTTTATAATTTATTATTAATAATAATCTTGTATTAGGTAATGAAGAGCTAAAAATATGAAGCAAAATAAAGGTTCGATTAAAAAAAAAAAAAAATCCAAGAGAAACTAAAATTTGCAATGCCCGTCTCTGGTCTCAGACCTTCTGCTACAAGTGAACTGTTCCTATAACAAAGATTTCGGCACTACTTGGTTATTGCATCAACCCATTTTACCATATTATACAAAATCACCAAACTAACAGCCAAATTATACATATCGACATAGTTTTTATTTTAAATAACAAAAGAACAAGTAAATTATTAGAATATTAATAAAAATACAAATAAAAAGTTGAAATAAAAATCAATGGCATTTTAGACGCATGTTTCATATTTAATGTAATTGAATGTGAGATTTATGATCATCCATTGTTGGCATTAAATCTTATAGTTCAGTGATAGATTTTTGGTCGACGGGATAACCAAATAGTAACTAAGATTTCTTATTTATTAACTTTTTTAATAATATGTATTAGAAAAGAAAGCATTTGTTAACAGTAGACTTGTGATATCTTAAAAAATTAAATAAAGAGACAAAATAGTTACACAATTCAGCTGGTTTGCGGTATGCAGCAACTTTTATTGAAAATACAAATTATACAGTCTTTAAAACATATATGTATGCCAGACTAATATTTACTAGTATAATACCCTTTTACATAAAGAGTTATTCTTAGACAGTTTTAGGATTCTACTGCAGTCTGACCATTCAGATAAAAAATATGCTATCTCGTGTCCAAATGAGGATCATGTATACAATGTCATCCATATATAAAGAATTCTTGAATCCTGATATTTCAATTTAGGATTTCAGGTTGAGTAAAACAGAACAACTCCAAGCATCAGTTAAAGCCTCCACCTGTTTTAATGAAAGAATAAAATTATTAAGACATAAAATTGTTTTATTGCAGGCATCCATTGGTCAAATATGCAGAAATATATTAAAAAAAAAAAATAAATAAATAAATAAAATTTCACATTGGGAAAAACAATCAAAATTTTAAAACAGTAGGTATGCTTTGCTTAAACCTTGGGGTAAAAAATTAAATTCTTTATAAAAACTTCCCCTTTGCATGGAAGAATGTTGAACATTCATTGGAGAAAGGGAAGAAAAAAAAATCATGGAAGACAAAAAAAAAAAAAAAAAAAAAAATAATAATAATAATAATAATAATATATATATAAATCTTTAAAAAGTGAAATTCAATAATACATGCATGAAGGCTGCATATCAGAGTTGGCAAATTTTTAACACGCAACAGTTTTTGGCGGTTTTAACCATGGTTTAAACCGCCATGTCAAAAACCTATATTGATTATGTTAATAAAAACATTTCTTTACACATACGTAATCTACCTATATTTATATTTAATACGTAAAAATTATTTGCTTTTAATAAAGAAAATGTTTCTAAATATGATCTAGAAGAAATAAATTTAAATTTTTGAAGAAATATATTTTCAATATTAAACAAAACTTTAGATTTTGGAAAACTTATCTTTTGTAGCATAACTTATTAAATTTTAATGTGTTGTTCAAAATATGCAGTGATATTATATTATGAAGAAATTTATTTTTAACCAAATTTAGTGTACAGTTTAAAATAATATTAAAGATTAGACATGTTCCATACTCGATTGGAAAAAGAAAGATGTTCAAAACTGGTTATTAGGGTGGAGTGAAAAATCAAAAGTTGGAATTTTGATTTTGGATAGCAGCCAAAAGTTGCCTTTTAGTATCTCTAATACACATGCAAAATTTCATGAATTTTGAAAAACTTCTTGAGTCCCCTACCAGGACATTTATATTTTCATAGATTTATACGATAGATTCTTATGATAAATTGTACATTAACAGGATTTTTTGGTAATCTCGTTTGATATTTTTATATTTAAAATGTTCAGTGTAATTCCTTTCATCATTTTCAAACTTTAAGTCTTTATTTTTAAATACTTGAAATGGTTTATTGAGTTTTAAAAATTGTATGTTGTCATTTTTACAGTCAAAATCATGTGTAAGCAAATCAAAGTTTATCATTACCAGAAGTTGGTGATTCTTCAAAACTAAATAAAGCTGTTTGGCCAATGATAGCAGAATGCTATAAAATATTATTATTATACAAAACAATAAATAAAACACAGCAGTAATTGTAAAGTTTCGCCAAAATCAGAGGTAAAAAAAAAATCCTAAGAGAAAACATCGAAGGCATCAACTATCGTAGTTTTCCAAAGACATATTGATCAAATGATAGATAACAATTATTCTGAATATCAGAAGCTTATTCAACTCCCCAAAATCAAAGGAAATTATGGAAAATTGGAGATATTTGGAAGAACTATAAGTGAAAAACAATCTCTGATTTTAAGAGTCAAGTGAATTTTATTCGGGACACATTACACCATCTTTTGGACCAGGAAAAATCATTGCAGGAAGTATTAAAATGTTGCACTGAAAAATATTTAAACCTTGATAAATTGATGGCAATAGATTGTGATGGAACAACTGTATAAACAATAACATAAAAAATCATGCTAATAGATTTTTGAAGCTAAGATTTAGTCGTCTGTTGTAGTGGTTAATATGTCAGCTCTCTGCAAACGAATTGCCACTAAGTCATTGAACTTGATAAACAAAATAAAGGCTCACGAGCTATTCCTGTTCTAATTGGAAAGTCGTTGGATCAATGTGAACAATAGACAGTTATGGAAATTAATGTTTCCTACCCTTATCAACAAAATTTGGACATTTTTTTGCACCGAATTGATGAAATTCACAATTTTTAATGATTGGTGATTTTTTTTTTTTCCCTGTAGCAAATTGACTGCAATTGATTGATTCAATTTAAAAAGTCAATCAACAAAATTCGCACCCCCCCCCCCCCTCAAAAATAACTGATAAAATTTGCAATTTTTTTATTTATTTATTTTGTCTGGTGGACAAAATTTAAAATTATTGTGCAACTGCTGACAAAATTTGAGATTTTTTTTTTTCATGCTGGACTAATAAAATTCACAATATTTTAACAATGCCCCCCCCCCCCAAAAAAAAAAAAATCAGCAAAACTCATGTTTTTCCACTAAAGATTACAAAATTTTAAAATATCCGAAATCTGTAGAGCCGTACCGAGTACTTGGCCAATTTGCAGAGTACTCTGTACTAAAGATGAAAATAAGGAATTTTGCTTAGTGGCCACTGGCCGGTAGGTTATCTTTTTTTAGTAGCCAGTTATTGGCTAGTGAGAATAATTTCTTTAGTAACCAGTAAGTACATTTATGTTACTGAATATTTAATTACAATATATATAAGAACTTAGACTAAATAAGTAATATATGGACTAGTTAAAAATATTTTAATTTATATTGTTTGGAATAAACTTGAGATACTGATTTCAAATCTTTTTTTTAAATTAACAGCAAAGTTATATGTAACATGCATATGTAGTTAGCTACCAAAGTCCAACTTTGCTTAGGTACTTGCGTAGCTAACGACATAAAGAAACCCTAACCCTCTTTTTTGTAATTATTTGTCTAAAATTAAGATGTAACACCCCCCCCCCCCAAAAAAAAAAAAAAAAAAAAGTTTATTTACTAACTAGCAGGTTTGATTAAAAAAAAAAAAAAAAAAAAAAAAAAAGACTGAAATTCACAACAAATTTTCTAAAAAGTAAAATGGGGGGGAGGGCTCCCATGAAAATAATATTATATGTTTTTTCCACAATTCTTTGGCGTAATATGCATTTTTTTGTTCTTTTTTTTGCGATCTTTTGGTAAAATGTTCGTTTGTTTTTTCTACTTTCTAACGAAAATCGCGTTCGTTATCATGACTTTCTGAAGGTAATGGCGATTTTTATTGCGACTTTTTGGACGGTATTCGTGTTTGTTATCGCGATTATTTTACGTGTTCGTCCGTTATTAAGATATTTTGACAGTATTCGCTTTTTTCGTGTTACTTTTTTTTATTTTATTATTATTATTTTTTATACATTTTGCGTTTGTTTTTACCCTTTTTGACGAAAATCATGTTCGTTATCACAATTTTTTGACGGTACTCTTTTTTTTTTTTCCTAAAATTTGTTTTTTGCGTTTGTTAACGCAATTTTTTGGCGGTATTCGCATTTGTTATCGTGACTTTTTGACGGTATTCGCATTTTTTTTTATGTTTCTTTGATAAAATTCGTGTTTTTCTCTGCTCGTTTTTACTTTTTTTGACAAAAAATGCGTTTGCTTTCGTTGATTTTTTGACAAAATATGCGGGGTTTTTTTTTTACGGTAATTGCTTATTTTTGCAATTCTCTAATGATATTTACGGTTCTTTCACCTTTCTTCGACGATATTAGCGATTCTTTGACGATATTTGCAATCCTTAGACGATGTCTTTTCACGACACAAAATTAAAGTTTTTCCACGATCTTTTTTCGAAATTTGGGTTTTTTTTTTTCAATTTTTTGTCGAAATTCTTAGGATTTTTTCCCGAGATTCTTTTCACAAAACACCTTTTGGAGAATCCTGTATTTGGCCGGTACTTTGCATATTTTTAATCGCCAGTTTTTCACATTTAGTCGCCGAGTGGCGACTGGCGAGTGCTTATTTTCATCTTTACTCTGTACTCGGCCTATACCGAGTAGTTGTAAAAATTTCTTTTTTTAAGCATATGAATTTATAAATAATATGTAAAAAGTTATTTGAATATAAATGTATAATATATGCAGTAATTCATAAAACTATTTCCCCGGTATTTAACAATATGTCTGCAAAATATAGAAAAAGTTAAGAACAAAAACTCTCATAAAATTTCACATTTATACAAATAAAAATAAATACTTCCTTGATTTATAGGAAAACACAAAAGACTATTATTCTGGATAAAGAAACTGAAAATAGAATAAAAAATAATTAAACTTATTATATTTCAAATTATGCTGTAAAAACACCAAATGTTCCACATTATCAGTAGACACGGCATTTCTTTTACTACTATAAATTTGGCCTGCCTCTGAAAATGTATGTTCAAAATAAACTGTTGTTGAAAGTGCACATAATTTGAAAAGTTTTTTTTTTTTTTTTTTTTTTTTCCATTATGCAAATGGTGCGTCAGTTTTACATGTCTTCTGTTAAGAAAGCCTGTATCTCTTTTTGTGCCCATTCTTCATGCGGAGATTTTAAACACTATCTTTTTACTAGCCACAATCTTCTTGCTCATTCGCAATTTCTTCAAAATATTGCCAGAAAATAGATGAATTTTTGCTGGCATTTTCTCTTTTGGTTCTTCTACATTAGCATTCTCATGATGTATTTTTTGTTTCTTTGGTGGATTTCATCTACACACATCAATTTTAGAGCTTGCTTTTTAAGGCATTCTAAAATTCACACATTTATAATTTTTATTGAAAAAGGTTAGTTTTTTACTGAGATATTTAGAAAATAAAATAATAAATTTAAAATAACAAATTAACCTGTAGATATGAAAAATGAAAAGAAACTGCAAAATTAATACATTTTTTTAATCAAAAGAAAACAGGGTATAGACAATTACAAAATAAATATGAAATGTTTTGCATTATTCAATGAACTGTTACAGCAACCAATAAATTTTTTTTATTTTTGATAGACAACAGATTTCAACGGTCGGAATAAATCGGAGGGTTAAAGGATGTTTTAATTTTATATTGGTTAATAATTGTATTGTTATGTATAAATTCTCCTTTTTTATTAGTTTTGAATTGTCAAAAATTGGACTTTAAAAGGTGCCCAAATAAATTTCAAATTTAATGAGTTAACTTATTTATACTATATGTATATTATATAGATGTACACACAAGTATAGATATATGTACACATGTATATTTATATATGTGTGCACCTAAGCTCACATTATGCACACATCAGTGTTTTATTTTCTTATTACACAACTACTCGGTACTCGGCCGAGTAGTCAGTGGCCGAGTACCGAGTACTTGGCCAAAGTACTACTCTGCACACCACTAGAAATCTGATCTGAACTAAATGTGAATCAGACAAGATTATTCTAAAGAATCATAACCTGAAATTTGATACGAACCAATCTGAATCAAAACAAAAATATTCTAAAGAACCATACCAGATAAGAGCAAGACTAAACAGGGCTTGAAATTCAATTTTCCTGAAGAGGGAAGTCTCCCTCCCAACATTTATAAATGGAGGGGAGTTTAGCGACAGGCGCCTCAAATCTGGTATGGTCAAATCCGCAGTCTGAACATGATTGGTTGTTCATAAAACGTCCCACAAGGCTGCTTACTATCTAGGCGGCGCCATATTTGGCAGTAATGCAGTATTTGGCAATCGCCAAAGTTATTTGTTTATCATTTATCATTTCAACGTTCAATGAAGTGATATGCGATAGAATAAATCGTACTGCGAAGTGAAATACGAACTCAAAAAATAGGCATAATAATAAACATTGCTAAAATTCTACAAGAATTTTGCCAACAAAATACAAGAAATTTCAGGATACTAAAATATGATATTACATAAAATCTAATGTCTTTGTCATTTACTTTAGAAAATTTTACCTTTTTTAATTTCGCATTCACATAAAACGAAGTATGGGTTTATTTGAAATAAATTAGAAATTAATAATGTTTTTTCTTTGAATAAATAACTTAAACTACTTCTGCCTTTATTTTTTTATATTTTAAATTGAGTATTAGTTTTTATATTTAGTTAATTATTTTTTAAATAAAAATCTTTTAATTCAGGTTAAAAAGAATCTTTTTTTTTTTTTTTTTTTTTTTTTTTTTTTTACAGTTATGAATATATTTCTCTAACAACCAAAACCTCATTGTCAGCGATTACATTTAAGGAAAAATCAAAGATTAATTAATATTTATTTCTTAATGATGTATATTTAATGCCCCAAATGGAAAATATAATAAAATACTTTTATCAAAATTTAATGACCAACTTTTAAGCAGTTTTATTTTACCTAATTTCTTTCATGATTTGCAGAGATTGATCCTAAATGCAGTAATAATGATGAGAAATTCTATGCTTATTCCAAACTTTTATATAGGGATTTTTTCATTTATTAATAAGATAGATCTATTTGTTTCATTGCAAACTTTTCAGTCATCATCGTTAATTTAAATCCCCAACTCAAGTAATTAGTCAAAATGTTTATTTATTTTTTTTTTTAAGAAGAAAGAACAGAAAGAAAAAACTATGAAATATGCCAATCGATAGCAAAAAATATCATGAAATTTGTCAGTCAGTCTTGTAAACTTTTTTGTTTAAATTTTTTTTTTTTTTTTTTTTTTTTTTTTTTTTTGTAGATGATTTTTGGGAAACATTAGTCTCTCACCACAACATTCTTTAAAGCATGAATCCTGCTATCCCATTCCAAAATCCAACTCCTATATGCATATTAATATTGTATAAAATATGTATTTCAAATGTTAAAATATTCTGTTTTCTTTTTTTTTTTTTTTCGAAGTGATATACAAAACCATTACATTTATTTTTCACGTACTTTTATGATTCAAATGAAGAGAGGTCAGTAAAATATCACTTTGCATATAAAAAAACTTTGTATCAAATAACACTTAAAAGAAATAGTTACTATTTAAAAATATTTATAATAGTTTTTTGCGACATAAGTCATTCAGCAGTAATAAAGTCCAACTGCACTTGTCTCAGATGGAGGAGGGGTGGGGACAGATAGAAATTCTTATCAACAAAACAACTGGACAACATTCCTTCTTTTTATTTTATTTATTAGTAAACACAAGTTTTGTTTCTAATATAGTACTTCACATATGGTTTTTCAAACTGTATGTTGTGAATTTATTGTATCACATGACTGTGGGCAAAGTTGACAGTGTCTCACTCCATTATGTAATAGTCCCGAACTGTGGAGAAAGATATTGTTTTCCTTCAGTATGAAATAACTTTCAACTCTAAAATGCAGAGAGTCTTGGTGCTCTCTCGGAATTACTTATAATATTGATCATAACTCTTGGATATTTTTTTATTGTTGTGATTGAGTTTGTGGAATAAAATCAAGAAAAGACCTCAAGAATTTTAATTGGAAAAATAAGACATGGCACCCATATCTATTCTTATTCTCGCAATCTCGAATTCTTGGATTATACCCATATTCATTTTCTCTCTACCGTGATTATATAACACATATGAAGAAGAATAGGAATATCAAACGTTGGAGTATTTCATATTTTAGAATTAAGCAATTTTATAATAATAAAAATGAACAGGGGGCTAATCCTCCACCTGTAATTTAGATAAATGGGTTTTTCATGCAGAATTATCAGATTTCATTCAAATTTTAGACATAGAATCATTCTTATTAGGGCACCTCCATGATTAGTTTTGCGAGTTCATTGGATAAGTCTAAGAGGGGGGAAATGGGAGGTAACCCCTCCCCCCTTAATTTAGGTTAATGAGTTTTTCATGCAGAATTTACTAATTTGCTTCAAATTTTGAATATAGTTTCATTTTGATAAGGCGTTTCCCTGATTTGTTTTGGGAATTTGTTAGATAAGTATAAATGGGGGATCGGTGGAACTAACACTCTTAATTTAGATAAATGTATTTCATGCAGAATTAACCAATTTGGTTCAATTTTTGGATACAAGTTCATAGTGATAAGATGCTTCCCTAATTAGCCATGGTGTATTTTTGTTAAGTATAAAGGGGGTACAGGTGATTGCCCCCCCCCTTGCATTTGATAAATGGGTTTTTATGCAGAATTATCCGATTTGCATTAAATTTTGGATGTAGTTTCTTTCTGAATAGGCGAATCTCTGAATAGTCTTAAAAGTTTAATGGTTAAGTATAAAGGAGGTGGATAACACCTTTTAAATTATATAAATGGATTTTTATTAAGAATTACTCAATTTGCTCTGAATTTTG
Organism: Maratus speculifer; assembly: GCA_964019185.1. Taxonomy (NCBI): domain Eukaryota; kingdom Metazoa; phylum Arthropoda; class Arachnida; order Araneae; family Salticidae; genus Maratus; species Maratus speculifer. The sequence goes on from OZ025289.1 coordinate 32,909,695, forward strand.
GATGTAGATTTTTTATATGATAACACGCATCCCTGATTAATTTAGGGTTATACTTAATCAATGATTAAGTATAAAAAGAAGAAATAGAGTGAGCTATTTCTCCCCTTAATTGTTTTTTGAACAGCATTAACCCTTGAAAATATAAGGCTGTAATACACAATTAGTATGCATAGCCTGTGAGCTCAATACCATCAATTTAACTGGGCAATATGTTTTATTTCACAAAAGTATTGACTCAACACCAATTCAGTTTAGAAATAGTCAAAGACACACAAAGAATTATAGGATAAATGTTTCTCAATTATCAGTTTATCATTATTTATGTGCCAATAAAATCCAACAAAATTACTTGCATCAATCGCCAAATCGAGAAAAGTTTTGCTGAAATATGATGTTGAATTTGTCATTTACCATTCTGTTCATCAATTGTATGCAAAGTATCATTGGCCAATCATAAATTTTTATTTATCGGTTATAGTTGAAATCTCACTGCAATTTACAGATGCAAGAATGTTTGAAACATTCACATGGTTAGCAGCTATTTAGAATGTACTTATTTTTAAATTTCTGTAGTGTATAGTAGAATTTTTATTCTCTAAGCCATAGGTTCCCAACGAGGGCGGAATTGCCCCCCCCCCCCAGTGGGCGCTGGAGCCTTCCAAGGGGACGATAGCGAGTCTAGAGAGAAATGAGGGGGGCAGTCATGGCATGCCAACGTATTTAGGAATTAATATAATGAAAATAGTTTATCTTCTCTACTTTGCCCAATCCGAGACAAAACCTTAACTGCACCTTTAAATAGAAATCTATGCAGACAAACTAAATCCGAGGGGGGGGGGGGATATTTCACTAATATCAAAAAATAGCTGTGGAACTTGAAGAAGGGCTATGACTCGAATTAAAAATCATTATGAATTTAAAATTTGTGGAGTAAACAAATTGCAATAATTATATTTATAATTACAATATTTATATAATTATAAGAATTATTATTTTTTTTTTATTAACCTGTATTTCGAAAAATTCTGAAGTATGACGACACTTGTCTGAACAAAGATTTTTAAAAGAACTTGTGATTTGAATCAGTTGTAAAAATTTCTTTAACCTTAGTGTAAGTGATAAAAAATCGTTATATCTATAAATTTGTTCAAAAGTAAGTTTATTTAAACTTATATAGGGAAAACTTTTTTATTTCAAAATATTTAATCAAAGAAGCAGTACAGTATTGAGTATTTGAAAAATGGATCTAGGCATTCTTCTAGAAACCAATCGTTATGTATGTGCTTAATTTGCCAGGAAGTTCCGTTAACAGAAGTTTATTATCGCTATTAATATTTTTAAAAAATCATAGTAACTGCCACACACATTCTGAGAAAATTTAAGTCTAGTTCTGGCCCAACTCTACTACGTAGAAAAAAAAAGTGCACACTTGATCTCGGCCTTAGGCATGAGTCTGCTGAAAAAATTAAACCCTCACTCTGATACCATATAACTGTCCAGTGCCAATCTCTACGATGAACATGTTGCATTTTTGTATGATTGCTCTCAAACTAGCATCGGCTCATAATGCCCATTTATACTCATTCTCGCGAAAGTCATGTTTCATTGAAAACGTATTGCGCATTAATATACATGTATTCTTTATTTTATGCCCATTCACAGCTGTCTCCTCTTTACTTTTATGCTTACTCCCCTAATTTCTTTACCAGTGTACTTTAAGCCAAGACCTTCTCTAATCTTCTTTTCATGAATGTAGAAAGAGACATATTTTAAAATTAGTATAAAAATGTTATTATAGATTATGTAGCCAGGTCCAAGGAAAAACTGCTCAGAAAGCTATCAGGTTAGTAAACAACTATTTATAATAACATAAATTCTCTTAGTAATCTGTATCTGTATTAGGGTATTGTATCTTTTTGTTGTAAAAACAACTTAACAATTTATAACTATTAAATCTAAATTGAAGAGGATATTGTTTCTTTCAATATGTTTTGTTTAGGGTTTTGTTCATCTGATGAAATCCTATTTGTCTCTGTCCTCTGTCTGTCCATCTGTCACAGAGTCCATATACAAAAACTATTAAGTCAAAGACTTCAAATTTTGTTGAATACCTTGTGTTCCACAATAAATCACAATTTTTTAAAAAGTCTATTATTTTAATGAAATCAATTTTATCAATGTCATCCGTTCATTTTTATGATTTAAATTTTAAAAGAGTACCTTAATTTGAATGTATTTTGTGTAGACATCATAGCTTGGAGGAAGAGCGTCTGGCTAGTAAACAGAAGGTTCGTAATTCGAACAGTGACACTGGAACTTTTCAGAATCACAATTTTTTAAAAAGTCTATTATTTTAATGAAATCAATTTTATCAATGTCATCCGTTCATTTTTATGATTTAAATTTTAAAAGAGTACCTTAATTTGAATGTATTTTGTGTAGACATCATAGCTTGGAGGAAGAGCGTCTGGCTAGTAAACAGAAGGTTCGTAATTCGAACAGTGACACTGGAACTTTTCAGTTTTCATTCTAAGATGGACTAAATCAAAAAAAAAAAAAAAAAAAGAACGTATTTTTCGCCAATTTAAGGGTTTATAGTATTTTCTTATCACTAACATTCATAATATATGCTTTTTTTTTTTATTACACTTTTCTTTCTATTTTAAAAACTAGCGGTTTATTAATGATTCAGCATTTTTAATTTCGTTTAAACATTTTTTTTTTTTTATGTTATTAGAAATTTAGAATTTTATTTATATCTCCGCTATTGTTTTTTATTTCGGGTTTTCAAAAAATTTGGAACTTTGAAGTTTATTTAAATAATTTGATTTGAACATTTTTAATTTAATTAAAATAAATAACTTCGTTTTACTTTAAATTAAATATACTGATGCTACCATCAATGTAAAAATTTGCTAATTATAAATTAACAATTTGGATTTATTAATTAAAATTAAGTTGTTTTGAAAGATATAAGACAAAACTTTCTGAGCAATCTGCCATCATACTTATCTACTTGTTTTTATTACTGTTATGTTACTTTTAATATTTACTTAGGTATCACAGTAGGATTTAGATTATTATGTCAACACAGTCATTTGGTTGCCTAAAACTTAAAATATATCTGATGCTCATTTTTAAGTATTAAACCACTCAACATAAATAACTCTTATTTTTTTTTCTAGAATGGAATTAGTTTAGGTATGGTGTATAAAAATAATTTAACCTTTACGCGGGGGCTCGGACAACATCTGTTCGAGAATACATACAACTCCGGACAGATGCTGTCCGAGCCCCCATGTAAAGTTAAATATTTATTGTGAAAGTAAGTTAACAACATTAGAAAAATCTTACATTTTATTCAGCTATTTTCCAATGACAAAATAGCCTAAATGTGGTTTTTTGCCACGTAATCCTAAATTTAAAAATAAAATATAATATTCTGTTTTCACTAAATTTCCTGTAAGGGGCCCCCTTTTCAGTCTTTAGCCGAGGGGGCACCAAAGGAGCCAATCCGGGCCTGGAGCAGTCAATAGGAATAAAAGCAATTCATTGAATGACAGGATATTTTGCCAACCTTATAGTGAAAACATTTCACAACAAAATGAAACAATCGTTTTAGTTTATAGTGTAGTTGTCACTATCACTTTGCATTATATTTACAAATAAATTCAATCAGTTGTTGCTGCACACAGAAACTTGTTTCCCTGAAAAGGTATTTGTCTGAATGATTTTTTAATATACAGTCGAGTCTCTATATAACGAAATCCATTGTTCTGTCAAAAAATTCGTTGACTAGAGAACGGCAAAAAAATTAATGTTTAAATTTGTTAAATGTCATTTAATGTTTAAATTTTTAAATAGAATCGTTTTTGAGGTGTTTAATTAAGTTTTTGAAATATCTAATTGAATTTTTATAGAATCTCAAACATTTTTGCCATTTCCTTTTTTTTTCAATGTCTTATTGTTTATTTTCAAAATTATTTACTTTATCAGAAAGAGTTATGCTTATCCTAAAAGTGATTTTATGCAGATGCAGTAGAAGATAACACCAGCATAGATGGAATTTAGTAACAATTCTTCACAATAAAAAATGCTTCGAGTCACCCCAAACAACAAACATCCATTCTAAACTCTAAAAGTAATGAGAGTTAGTTTAGGTAGATGAAAACTTGCTGAAAAAAAACGACCTTTTCTGCATTTGCCCCCTCATCCTTTCTTTATTCCTGCCTTATTATCCAAACCAAGAAAAAAACAACATTTTCAAGATGACAATGGAACAGTTATATCTTTTAGGGTGCTTTGTGATCACCACAAATCGGTTCAGTAGCAAGTAAATGTTTAAATCTTTTCCAAGAACTTATGCTCATCTTGGCTAAAACAAAGTCAAATGTAACCATGCAAAAAGGATGTTTTTTTTTTGTTTTTTTTTTGGTGGGGGGGGGGGGGGAGTTTAATATATATATATATATATATATAGACATAAAGAATAAGGTAGAGGAATGTAGCTATGAAATATAAACCAGAAATCAACAAAAAAAATTATTCTACAAATAATTTGAAGCGATTTCTGAACATATAAAAGAACATTTTTGAAAAAAAATTTGTTAAATGGAGATATGTATTTCGCTATATGGAGATTATTTTTAATGTAATCATGAAAAAAATTTACCGTTCCTACCAAAAATTCGTTAAATAGAGAAATTCGCTGGATAGAGTTTCATTATAGAGAGACTGTATTTGATTTAGTATTACACTTAACTAAAAACAGAGGTGTAAAAATACGCTAAAACCTGATTGCATTAAAAATGACATTGAATATGTGACAGACTTGTTTAGAATCTTTAATTAAATAAATTTAAATATTCTAAATATTTATTAAGGCATAAGGTGATTGCAAGATGATTATTTGAAATTAATTAAAACAAAAAACCTTTTGATTATATATAATAATTAAGATTCTTTTAAGGACTACTGCATACATATTTGTTAGAAAATCGTAAGATATGTTTCATATGATGATAAAAATTCATAACTCATAAGGAATGCCAATTATAACTTTGATTTTTAGACTATGAAAAAATAAATGTAGTTTAGAATTAAAGAAAAAAATTGGTTAAAATATCATAAATTTTGAAGGCATGTGAAAACAAGCCGAAAATTTGCACGTCAGACATAGCAAATGAGATGTTTTTGTACTATAATGAAGTTTTAATAATATACAATACTTCGGTATCAATACAGTATTCAAAATCTTTTGCGTGTCCCTCTACATACTAAATGCTTTCTATTACTATACAGGAATTAACTTGCAATAAATCTCAGCAATGTATATCAATTTCATAAAATGTGAAATACAGTCGAGTCTCTCTAGATCAAAATTCTATACATTGAATTTCTCTATATAACGAATTTTTAGTAAGAACGGTCCGCTTTTCGCATGATTACATTAAAAACAGTCTGTATATAGTGAAATATCTATCTCCATATAACGAATTTTTTCATAAATTGGTCATAAGAAACAGTTTTAAAAAGCTTTGAAATCATATGGAATCAATTTTTCATCACTTATTTTTGATTTATCGTCAGTGCTGATTTTTTTTTTTTATATTACTTTTCTCCTTGTTCTTTAAATCCAACGAATTCATCCCACCTCCCACACACCTTTCCACATTTTTCTCAAAACAGTGTCAATTGGATTCATACACATCTAAGCGAGGAATAAGAGAGGAATCAATGAGAGGCACAGAAGAGGCCTTCAATTGGAGGAAAATGTTAACTACAATTTTTCATTCCTTGTTAAATTTTAATATTTTTTTTTTGAGAGCGTAACAATTTTAAAATAAAAAAACAAAAAATTACAGATTTCTTCGTCTGACATTAATGCAAGTCTTCCTTATTTGATTTTCATTAAGCTTTCAAATAAATGTCTGTTCTCTTTTTTGAAACAGCTTAAATAATTAAGAAATAAAATGTTAGATTAATATTTACTTTTAAACACTTCAAATTCTTAATTCAAAAGATTAAAAAAATACTTGTTCAAATTTCACACATTAAATACGATTTTTAACATTATTCTCTATACATTGAATTTTTCTATATAATGAATTTTTTACTGGAACAGTGGATTTCGTTATATAGAGACTCGACTGTAGTTTAATATAATTAAAACATGCCCCAAACAATGCTTCCTCCTATACAATTATGTAATGGAATACTTTTGTGTGGCACTGTCATTACCAAAAAATCATCTTTGTGCTGACTGCACAGAATGTATATTTTAGTATATATTTCAATGATGCATGTGATTTTTATTATGTTCTAAAGAGTGTAACATCATTAAAAAGCGCTTGAGTTTTTTTTCCCATTGACCTTCATGTAACGGAAGATTTTGATTGTCTCTGTAAATTAATTATGCATCCGATTTTCATACAATTTGAAATAACTAGACAAAATTATGTAATAATTATATATTTTAAATTTCAAATGATTTGGTTGAGTAATTTTTTTCGTTGTTATACGCAGATAGATGGACGGACTGAACGACCAAGTAGGTCCAAAGTATTTACATAATTATGAAGTATTTTGAGTTCATAAAGATAAGATTTAAAGCCAAATATGTTAAATTCTATTTTAAATTTCAAAACACTATTGTTTTCAGTTACTCTTTCATATTAATAATTTATTACTATTCTATATTATTATTATTTTTTGTAAACCTTATTTTATACAAAATGGGAATCATTTCTATTGTTCAGCTCACAAATGTCATTAGAACACATAGTTAAAGTTTAAAAAAAAAATTTGAAATGTAATCTGAAACATATAGCTTTGTTTCTGAACTGCAAATACATATGTTTACATAACATAGGATGTTACTACTACTATACTGCATTTTTCAAGATTTCATTATAGCTGATTAATTGAATGTTTTTTCAAGGTGTTGAATTTAAAATTGTCCTCCATAATATACAGTAATGTTGCAAAACATGGGCAGTTAGCACTAGAAAAGTACAACTGTGATGAAAAAAAAATAAAAAAATCCATATTTTATTACAAGTAAATAAGTTCCAAATTATACTTTCCTTCTTGATTAAACTTTGAATTTTAGTAGTTTTCTAAAGCACAGTAGAAGTTTATCTCTGTGTGTAACTGCTTTTGTTAATTCCTCAAATAGCGAGCATTTTCTATTTGTAGTGTTTTGTTTTCATAACTTTTGAGTTCCACTTTTAGAAATATGAAATTACCATATGGAAAAATTATTGAATATGAAGAAGACTCAAGAATAAAATACCAGATTTCAAGATTAAAAAAAAAAAAAAAAAAAAAAATTACATTTAATTTAACGCAATTTTTTTCTTTTCTGTATGACATCTATATTTCTACTGCAGGTCAGATTCCGGTTGACCTGATTTTTCAAAATAGATTTTTAAAGCTGGTATATTTTCCATAGGAATGATGCAGTCTATGTACACCGGTTGTTCATCCCCAAGGGGTTAAAGGAATGATTAGACTATGAAAAAGCAAAATTTATGACTTTGGGGCTGTCTATAAATGATGTCACACTTTTTTTCAATATTTCTGACCTCCCCTCCTCCTCTTTGTCACATGTCAAGCAATATTACATGTACATGTAGTTGAGAAACAAAGCATTATGTTATAGATCATATTTTAAATTTTATTTTAAAACTTAAATTGTGTTTTAATGATATATGTGACTATAATGATAAAAATGATTCATGTACTTATTTTGTAGCAAATAAGATTAATAGACAATAGTAATAAAATGTTATTATGAAAAAGCAATTGAAAATAGAAGTATTTTAGGATATGAAATGGAATTTTAATTAGTATTTGACTTGCATGAATTGAAAGTATAAGTCATGCATTTTTGAAGTTTCATAACTCGGTCAATTTTAATATTATGTGAACAGGACTTTTTTTGTCTTTCTTGGAAAAATTAGTTGGAAAAATTTACTAAATATAACTTATAAAACCGGGTGACCATATAAAAATTTAAATTTTGTAATTTTTTAATAAATATTGTTATTAATCAGGGGTGATTGTAAGTTCATGAAGAAATACCTGAAATTTTAGCAAGAAGATTTATCTCTATGTGAACAGGGGGAAAGATAATATAATTTATTACAGAGAGGTCAAATTACATAACTTATAAATTTTAATTATGTTTAACAGTCTTATGAAATTGATAGTTTAATCTTATTTTATGAATTGAACTATCAGAAAAATTGAAATTTTGTTACTGTAAATTTTAAAAAATACCTGAATTCAGGTATATAACTAACACAATCACCCCTGATTAACCCAAATCAATTTTAAAATATTTCTTTATCTCATTTAAAACATTTTTGTAATTGGAACTGTATGTTTATGACTAACGGTTTAGAAATAAGCCATCGTTGAGAGTAAACACCCTGATTTGTGTATGTGTGTTTCTGCCAAGAAGTGGGTTCAACAGCTTTAAAAAAATTCAGAAAATCCAATTTTAGAAAATTTTTTTTTTCAAGTTGTTAACATTATTTTACAATTTTTTTTAAATGCACCTTTCGAAAGGGAAAGGTATCCAGTATATATTTTTTTTCCTCGTCGGATTTTTTTTATCATAACAAAAAAACTTTTAATCATCCAAAAAATACATGAAATTTTAGTACATATGATGGCCTCTATAAAATTTTGTGAAAAAAATAATATTCAATAGTGGAAATATCATCTGAGCTTGCCACAAAACATCCCACATTTTTGCATTTTCATCAAAAATTTTTCAGATTTTTTAAACTCCCCAAATATTTCTATGCCTCGAAATTTTTATTAATGATGCAAATGTGATCTAAAGTTTTAATACAATCTAACAAGATTGTGTTAAAATACTGATGTTTCTTTAGAATAGGAAAAAGATAGTCTCCGAAATGCGAGAGTTACTTTGGTCGTGACTTTTTTGAGAGAGTTAAAATTTGCATTTTTGAAAAACAATAATTGAAGAGATGGTCTCAAATTTATAAATGTTTTTTTATTGCTGTGTGTCTAAAATTGAACTCTGAGAGAATGGGGACAAAAAGGAGAAATATTTGTCTGCAAAAGCAAATTTTGAAAAAAAAAAAAAAAATTTGAAGGACTGATAGCGTTGTTTTTTAAAGTGATTGGTAAGTTTAAGATGCAAAAATACGAAACTTAAGAATATATTGTCTGTTTTATTTTTAATTAGTTTGCCCAATAGATGTTAAATTACTCACCCCTCTCCACTCAAAAAAGTTGAATTTGTTTCCACTCTTCTACGCTCTGCGAAACGCAAAGACTGATCATGGAGTTGATTTTTTTAAAAACTGATTGCTTTTTGATAGCTTGACTAATTATCAAAAAATTAAGTCCGGGGTGTGTCAGAACCTAGACCTCTCTTTGACTATCCTCAAACTTTTAGATGAGGTAGATTTCGCTGGCCATGTCATACACATACAGACAATTTTCTTTTATTGGTTTAGATGCAATCTATTATTATTGCATTTGTATTATTTTTTCCAGGATATTGAAATTTCTTGTTTAATACAATATTCTAATACAGACAAGTTATATTTTCGCAGGCTTTGCTCTGTTTTGAATTTTTATTTATATAGCTGCCCACCTTCCTTATTTTTCAATTCAATAAAACATGTTTGGAACCAGAAATTTAAAAAAGATAAAAATATATAAGAACCCTTTTGAAAAAAGACATATTTTATTAAATAAATTTTCAGGGGGAAAAAAAATAGTTGACATTTTGAAACTATACATTTGTAAAAACTAATGGATTCCCCCCCCCCCACACACACAAATTGAAGTTGAGGTAAGAATGTAGTGAGCTATTAATTCCCGAATTGGCTTAGTCCGAGCTCAACAATCTGTTTGCAGAGTTTCCCCCAGGTTTGAAAAAGGACAGGGTGCTACTGTTCTGAAAAGGGCACTTTTTAATTTTTAAGGGCACTTTAATAGAGTTGAATCTAGCGGTTCAAAAAGTCGTGAAAAAAAAAACAGAAATTTCATCAAAAAATTGAAAAAAAGGTAAATTCTGTTAAAAGATCGCGAAAAAACGGCAAATATTGTTAAAACATCGTGAAAAAAGGCAAATTTTATTAAAAGATCGCAAAAAACGGTATATTTTGCTAAAAAATCGCAAAAAAATGACAAATCTTGTGAAAGTAACGCGAAAAAAACGGAACTTAACACAGAATTTTTCGTTTTATTGCGATTTTTGGACGAAATTTGCCTTTTTTCGCAAATCTTTTGACAAAATCTGCCGTTTTATTGCTATTTTTTACAAAAGTTGCTGTTTTTGCGACTCATTTGACAAAATTTTCCGTTTTATCACAATTTTTGAAAGAAATTTGTTGTTTTTGCACGATTTTTTGAGAAAATCTGCCGTTTTATGAAATTTTGTGACGAAATTAGCCATTTTTTTGAGAATCTTGCAGGAAATTAGTCATTATTTTGCGATTTTTAACGGAACTTGCCGGGTTTTTTAGCGATTCTTTGACAAATTACCCATTCCACGGGAGACGTATAAGGCTATTTTTTGCGCTCCTGTCGCCGATTTATTGCGTAATTTACGGCCTATAGCGCGTTCGGATCACCTCTGGAGGACTGCGTTTTTTGAAATGTGGGACAAGAAGGGCGCTGTTTTTTTGAATGAATGACAAGAGGGGCGCTAGTTTTCAGATGAGGGGCAAGAGGGGTGTTATTTTTTAACTTAAAGGGCAGGAGGGGCAGAGCGCCCCCCTGAAACCCTCTAGGGGAAACTCTGTAATTGGCTAAAACTGAAGGTAGTGACGTATATTTGAGCCGTTGCTAAAAAAAAATTAAGAACAACTGGACCCAATGCAGGAATCTGCTCAATGAAGTTTTATGTATTCAGAGGTTTTGAAGATTAAAGAATACAGATTTGTCCATTTTTCTATATAATACATAAAAGTTTGGACTAAGCCAATTTGGGAATTAACGGTTCTTAAGAATGTGGGGCGACAATTGAAATTCTGCATACAGGCATCCCCCTGTATTACTAAATCCCTTAATAATTAATATCTTTAATCATTAAATTGAATTTACTCTTACATCAGCAATACATAATAAAAGATAGAAGGTTTCAAAAAGTGACTTACTTTTCATAAAGATAGGCAATGGATCAAAAGATAAGTAATCTTCAGCAAAATAAAAATGTGTAGCTTCTACATGCATGAAGGATATAAAGTGTGATTTAGCCTGCAAGTTTGCAACCCAAAAGACTAAAGATTATTTCTAACCTATAGCCTTCAGGGCACATTCCCAACGGGCCATCACCAATGATGCAGACATAGCAAAAACCTAGGGTACATCCTAGAGTGTATATACTACAGCTTTCTTGAGAAACAGAGTATATGGTGTTTCTTGAAAAAATCCAGACTGTATACAGCATATATCCACCACTAAATCCCTAGCCATCACAGAAGTAACGAAAAAGCCTCAACTCAGTATATTTTCCTTTTTTGTCATCATGTTAGTGACAATAACTAATGTTGCTGATAGGTCCAGAACAGATACATCTCAACACCTATTCACACATTCCTCGTTACATTTCTATCATCAACTCTAGCAGCTAAAGCAACTAGCAAAATAAAAGAGAAAAGAATATCATACATGCATTCATATACATAAATTATTTTTTAAAAGCAAACATTATTTACAAATGCATTAGTACTAGTTAGCTAAGAAATTTAAATATACTTATTTGAAACCATTAGACAAAAACCAAAATAGTTACGCTACTGTACCATCTAGATATTTATTACAGAATGCTAATTATGAAAATACATTCAAATATCGGAATAAATTTATAGCATGGTATTTTCCAAAGGGATATGATTCTGCCGAGATATCGGAGAAATACTGTAGGATATGATATAAAAGTTCATTTGGTTACATTAAATTTTCATCAAGTTTTGGGATAAAATTTTAATAAAGATTTAGAAATGATGAGCTTCAACATCTTAAAAATAATCTTTGTTTACATTCTCCCCCTCCCCTCTATTTTTTAATCCCCTGAGCAAACTTCATATAAAAAAGGAACTTTACAAAGCTAAATTTCAGCAAAACACTAGTCATGCATAGCTTAAAATTGTGATCACCCTCAAGATTTAAATTTTATTTTATTTTTTCCTTAGGAAAAGTGACACACTTTAATATAACACAATATTAATAAATAAATTGCCAAAATTAAGGGAAAAGGTTGGAAACCTAGACAGACCTCTCAGAATTCAAGTCAGAAATATGCAAAATAAGTTTATTTTTAAATTTGGAATGAAAAAATTGAATTGTTATAGAAAAAACATGGCTTTTCAATATCAGATAAAATAGTTTGTTCTTTGAAAACAAGCATAATTTGCAATGACAGCCAAATACCAGGGTCAAGGTTTAAAAATAATAATTTTCAATATAAATTACAAATAGAACTTATTTAACTAGATTAGTATATTTCTCAGATATCAGAATTTATTTTGAATGAAAAAAATTTGCTGCTGCACTGTTACACTTAGTAGCCATTTTCAAATTTTTTTAGTTAGTTTTGTTGTGGTAGTCAGAAAAAGTGTGGATTTAAAGTAAATAAAAAAATGGTAAGTTAAGCTTATTTAATCTGCAAATTGCATAAAATACTTATTTAATAATAATTTCCTGCATTTTTTTTAAAACAAAATAAAGTAAAATTAATATAAAACAAAAAACATGTTGGGTAAAAGTTATACTGTTAGGCTTAACAAAAAATATTATAAATTTATCATAATAGATTTGTTTTTTTTATGCAATTACTTAAAAATAATAATACAAATTATATATACTACATTTAATTTAAATAATGAGGAACTAATTATCAAAATTCGAAAAATTAACAAAAGTTGAGTTTTGGGAGATCCTAATAGCACAACAATATTAGAAATGTACTGCCAAACTTGCAAAAATGAATAGCTATTCTAACTTTACAAATGTCATGTTTTAGAAAAATAACTTATTTTAATCTTCAATTCAGTCAGCGGAGTTAAAAAAAAAACAAAAAAAAAAACAACTGTTTAGAAAAATACATTAAAAACGAATTTTTAACAAAATTATAGCAATAGCAGTCCTTTACATTGGTAAATTATCTGGCACAGTTGTCATATACACCACATTGGCGTGATTGCTACTAATTAGCAATTTTATGCCCTGCATGGTAACCCATTCATTGTTTCTTATTAATAAATTGTTTTAATTTCTTTTTTAAATTGATATAAATTATTTTGTTGCATAATTATTAAATTTTTTATTTTCTTTATAAAATAATAGAAAAAATTAAAAAATGTATTAGAAAAAAATGTTATCAAATTGGCATCGAATGAAAAGCACACCAACGTGATGTGCATATGTCATCTGTGCCAGTTATTTATACTTCAACTTTTTTGTGTAATTATTCATGCATAGCGTAAAATTGTAATAGCTCTTTCAAAATTAATTTTTTTTTTAAGGAAAGGCTGCACACTTTAAAATATATATGTAAAAAAAATAAAATTACTGAAATTAAGACAAGAGGATGAAAACCTGGACAGAGCCATCAAATTTCAAGTTAGAAATATGCAAGACAAAAATTCATTTTCTAAATTTTAAATTGGTAATTTTGTTTTGATAAAATCTATTATTTCTTAAACTTTATTTACAAAGAACATTTAAAATGCACATGCAATAAATATCTTCAAAAAGGCTCTTATCTTTGTTCGATGCCACCTAAAAATTGAACTGTTAATAGAATAAAGGTGAATTTTCAATATCAAATAACATACTTAATTCTTTAAAGATAAGCATGGTGTTCTTTGAAATTACCAGTTTCCAAATGCAACCAAACATTAGGGTCAATGTTTAAAAATGATAGTTTTCAATAAAAAATACAAATAGTAATTATTTAGCAAGATTAGTATATATTTCAGATATCAGAATGGATTTTCAATGAAAAAAAAAAAATATTTGTTGCTGCACTGTTACACTTTGTAGCCATTTTCAAATTATTTAATTAACTTTGTTGTGGTAGTCAGAAAAAGTGTGGATTTAAAGTAAATAAAAGGTAAGTTTCATTTTATTTAATCTGCAGATTGCATAAAGTACTTATTTACAAATAATCTCCTGCATTTTTAAGAAAATAAAGTAAAATTAATATTTTAAAGCGAAACATGATGTGGTATGAAAGTTATACTGTTAGGCTTAACAAAAAATTTAAATTTATCACAATAGAATTGTTTTTTATGCAAATTACTTTCAAAGTTAAGCAAAGTTACCGCTTTCTCTTCAGATTAATAGATAGAAGAAAATTTAATTTCTTAAATTAAAACAGCTAAGCTTACTTGTATAGTATAAGCCATACAAATTCAAAGAGTTTAAAAAACAGAAAATAACAAGGATTTACTAGATAAAAACTATCACAAACTACATATAATGCATTTAATTTAAACAGAGATGAATAAATTATAAAAATTGTAAAATGGGCTAAAGTTGAGTTTTTGGAGATTTTTATATTGCAGTATAATTAGAAATGTATGGTAAATTTTACAAAAATGAACAGCTATTTTAATTTTACATTTTCTGAAAAACACAACATAAAGCAACTAATTTTATTGTCACATTTTAGGAAAAATGACTTATTTTAATCTTCAATGAGGACAAATTAAAAATACTACACACACAGCATACAATAATAAAGTAAATGTGCTGCAAATAACTATAATATATATCTACTTCTGCTTTCAATTATAATAATAATAGTCGTGTTTATTTTCGAAATAGAGTCATGTATTTGTATTTATAAAAGAAAATATTCTGTAAGAAAGAGCCTGATTAAAGGCTTGAAAGTACTAAGATTTTTTTAAATAAAATTAACATCTCTAGTTGATTATTTTAATTGCCTTTTAAGTAATTCTGAACATTTTAAAGTTCATATTATGTATTTTGTGAAAAAAATACTCCATAGTATTCCTCCATAGTATTTAAAAATTTTTGTTTAAAGTTTTGGCCCAATGCGTAACAATTCGTTTCCACGCAAAGACATTGCATTTCCAGATGTTATTCCATTTTCAAAATACTCAAAGAATTTATTTTCAACATAAAATATTTTCAATATTTCAGAGCAAAATGTAATTCAGATTACAAGACATAAACATAACAGTAGTCCAAAATTAACATAAACAAAAGCTTCTAAATAATATTTGATTAAAAATTTCACATTACCTCTTTGGGTACTTTTAGTAATTTAAAAGCAACTATTTCCTGTAATTGCTCAAGTGGCATTTCCACACTGCCTAAAAAAAAGTAAAAGATTTAAATATGACACACAAATTTTATGCATGAAATCGTGATTTAAGCAGAAATAAAACATTAAAAAAGCGTAAAAAAGCAATGTATATTTTCTACATACGTACAAACTCATGCCGATTTAATCCAAAAATATAAATAATACAACATAAGCTTTTAACCCTATCAAAAAACGTTTAATATTTATTATTATTATTATTACGTAGGACGAATTTATTCTACATTCTTATTAAATATGGTAGAGTTTATGTGTAAAAAATATACATCATTTCAGTGTTGAATTCAGACACTTTGCACTAAAATACGCACTAATGCAGAATTTGAACAAAATAAAATAAAGGATAATAGTGGTTTGCAGCATACTTTACCTGTTTGGAATTGTTACAAAAGTCTTAATTAAAGAATAAACGTCTAATAAATAATTAGTAGCCATATCATAGCACTAGCACGTGTTCAAAACCTCCGACGAACAACAACAATTGTCACGTGATTTGGCGTTTTTTCAACTGCTTGCAATTTCGCCAAAATTTGGCATAGCATGGATTACCACACACACTCACATTTCTGCAGCAAGGAATAGGAAAAACTACATTAGCCAATCACGTTCGGACTGCGGATTTGATCATACCAGATTTGAGGCGCTTCCGTTTAGCGGTTTGGGAGGAAGAAAAAAAAATCTTTAAAAATCTATTATTTTATGAGCTATTTAAAGAATTACACAAATATAGAAATGACAAAATACCACTGAAACAATTTTTATCAACTCCTCAAAATAATTATGCAAAATGTGTTTTTTATTTAAAAAAGGTGTTAAGTCAAGATTTTACATAGTCTTTTTAGTTTTCAAAGAAATAAATTCCTTTCCTGTACTAATTACTTTTGTTTCAGGTCTAATAAACTCTGTTTTTGGTTCAGGTTGTATTTTCTGAAGAAATTGACATCTTTTTTTGTGATTCTGTGATGAAATTTGCATTTTTTTAGCAGCCTTTTGACTAGATCGCATTTATTTGGCAACCCTCCGACAAAATTCACATCTTTTTGTGATTCTTCAATGAAATTTGTGTTTTTTAGCAGCATTTTGACTAAATTAGCATTTATTAATGACCCTTTGATGAAATTCACATTTTTTCCGTGATGAATTGTTGAAATCATGGGTGCAAGTTTGAAATTTTGCGAAGACTGAAAATATTTTGACCCTTCTCCCCCCCCCCCCCCCCACTGAGTGAGCACATATGCAACTCATGTTTTTTCCAAGACCATATGACAAAATTAGTTTTTTCCCCGATCTTTCAACAAAATTTGCGACTTTTCTACGATATATCAAAATTTTCGATTTTTCTACGGTTTTTAGCCGACATTTGCGATTTTTCAATGAAATCTGAGTATTTTATACGATTTTTTGATCAAATTCGCGTTTTTTCACGATCCTTGGATTGAAATCGCATCCTTTTTCGTGATTGTTTGACAAAAATCATGTTTTCCCTGCTATCATTTGATGAAAATCACAGGGTTTTTTGCGATCATTTCACGGAAATTGCGTTTTTATCTGGATCTTTTGGCAAAATTCGTGTGTTTTCCACAATCCAATTCATTTCACAATCTTTATTGCAATTTTTTTTGACAAAAATTGCACCTATTTTGTATTCTTTGACCGGAAATGGAGTGTTTTACGTGATTATTCGACGGAAATAGTGTCTTTTTCGCGATCCTTTGATAGAAATAGAGTCTTTTTCGCGATCCTTTAACAGAAATCACGTCTTTTCGCGATCCTTTAACAGAAATCGCGTCTTTTCGCGATCCTTTAACAGAAATCACGTCTTTTCGCGATCCTTTAACAGAAATCACGTCTTTTCGCGATCCTTTGACAAAAATCTCATTTTTCCAGCAATCATTTGATAAAAATCATGGAATTTTCTGCGATCATTTGACGGAAATCACATCTTTTTGTCGATCCTTTGGCAAAATTCGCGTCTTTTCTATGACACTAACTAAATTCACGTTTTTTTTCACGATCCTTTGATTAAATTCACATTTTTTTTCGATACTTTGACCGGAAATAGCAACTTTTTTGCGATTCTTCGACAGAAATAGTCCTTTTTGCGATCCTTGAACAGAAATCGCGTCATTTCGCTATCCTTTGACAAAAATCCCGTTTTTCCAGCTATCATTTGATGAAAATCATGGAATTTTTTACGATCATTTGACGGAAATCGCTCTTCTCTTGATCCTTTGGCAAAATTTGCGTCTTTTCCACAATCCTTTGACTAAATTCACGTTTTTTTTTCTACGACCCTTCGATTAAGTTCACGTCTTTTTAGAGATACTTTGACTGGAAATAGTATCTTTTTTGCGATTCTTCAACAGAAATAGTCTTTTTCACGATTCTCCAACAGAAATAGCGTTATTTCACAAGCTTTTGACGAAAATCGCGCCTTTATTCACAATTCTTGGTGGTATTAGAGCGTTTCTCGCGATCTTTCAACAAAAATAGCGTGTTTTTCGCGATCCTTCGACAGGAATCTTGTTTTTTTTTCTGCAAGCTTTTGACGGCAAAGGCGTCTTTTTTTTGCAATCCTTTGACAGAAATAGCACTTTTTTCCGCGATCATTTCACAAAAATTAAGTTTTTTTCCACAATCCTTTGACGAAAATAATGGGCTTTTTTCGCGATCCTTTGATGAAAAAGCGTGTTTTTCGTGATCCGCATCCGTCATCGGAGATTTTTCTATCTCGTTTCTGTCCTCGGGAATTTTTAAAAGACAGAAAAACCTGCACCCATGGTTGAAATTTGCATGCTTTACACGATTTCTGTGACAATCCATATTTATTAAGTCATCCTTTGACGAATTTTGCATTCATTAAGCGAACCAAAGGCAATTCTGTTCTGTATTTTTCAAAAATAAGATTTCGATTAAAAAAAAAAAAAAAAAAAAAATCATCAATTCTGAAATTTAGACAAAAAACATACAACAAATTTCGACAAATCATCACTCAAACAAATCAATTTCTCAAATTGTTCACAGAAAAATCATAAATATCATTAGAGTTTTGCGGGGATAGACTTGTATAAAAACCAAAACTTTCTGCGCACATAATATTGGGTCAAAAACTTTCTGCAAAATAATTTAATGTTTAATAAAATTATGCATTATATTTTTTTGGCATGGACGAAATTTCTTTTTATTGCACAATTCATGGGTGTAATTCATGGTTTTTGCGCGATTCATGTACGCAATTTGCATTTTTTACGTGTTTTATAGACTTAATCTGCTTTTTTAAGCAATTCATGGACGTAATTCAAATTTTTTATGCAATTTATGAACGTAATTTGCGTTCCTTATGTGATTTATGGGTGTTATTTGCTATTTTTATGCGATTCATGGTCATAAATTGCATTTTTTAAACTTTCTGTCGACGAAATTTATGTTTTTTGAGCGATCTGTCGATAAAATTAGAGATTTACGGATATAAATCGCATTTTTTGAGCGATTTATGAACGTAATTCACGTTTTTTTTATGCAAATCATGGATGTAATTCGGGTTTATTACGCGATTCATAGATGTAATCAGCGTATTTTACATTATTCATGCACACGAAATTCGTGTTTTTTATGCAAACCATGCACGAAATTCGCTTTTTTATGCGATTCATGGATGTAATTTGCATTTTTGCGCAATCTGGCGACGAAATTTTTTTTTTATTGAGCGATTTATGGACTTAATTCGTATTTTTTATGCGATTCATGAACATAATTTGCATTTCTTATGCCATTTATGGACGTAATTAACTTTTTTATGCGATTCATCTACGAAATTTGCATTTTGTGAGATATCCCTTGACAAAACACACATTTTTTGTGCGATTTATGGACGTAATTCGCATTTTTATGCGATTTAGGACAATAAATTGCGTTTTTTACACACTTCATGGATGTAATTCATGTTTTTTGAGAGATTCATGGCCTTAATTCGTGTCTTTTGAGCAATTCATGGACTTAATTCACGTTTTTTGAAAAATCTTTTGATCTTTCGAGAAAATTAACAATTTTTTTTTTTTTTTGTACAATCTTTCTACAAAATTCAAGTATTTTTCATAATTTTTTGACAAAATTTTATTTCTCTGCAACTTATTCATAAAAATAGTGTTTTTCTTGCAATGCTTTGACAAAAATCACGTCTTTTCCCACAATCATTTTACAGAAATTGCGTCTTTTCAGCAATCCTTTGACAGAAATTGCGCTAACTCCCGCGATCGTTTGAAGAAATTTTCCCAATATAACAAAGTTTGTTCTGGCTTTTTTGTTGTATTTCATTTGTTACTACACCCTCCCCCTCCGAATACAAAAATGGCAAAATTTTAATGCATATTTGCATGGATTACAGTAGGGATGCACAACCTTTTCAAGAGAAGGGCCACTTATAAATATGTCTCCGTGGTTGAGGGCCACATCAATAACATGAAGAGAATTCGATTTCGAAGATAATTTCTGGCCTATAATCAGGTATTAAATATATTTTCAGAGAAAAGCGTGTGTGTGTGTGGGGGGGGGGATATCTCTTTAGGTTTGCTTAACCAGTCAAAATATCCAATTCAGTTGGTAAGGATATATACAGCAGTTTGTACGTTTGTATATATAACAGATATAACAAAAATTATTCTCAAGATGTAGTAACATTCCTTGACTTTATTCAGGTGAGTAAGTTTTCTTCTATTAAAAGTGCTAAAAAATAAAGATAAGTGGCTGGTGCCAAAAAAAAAATGTAAACTTTATGAATGAAGGAGAGGGAAGGAGCCGATCAACAAAATTTGCAGCTTTCCATGCCTGATCAACCAAATTTGGGCTTTTTACGAAAGTCATTCGCAGTTTTTACGAAATTGATCGAAAAAATTCGATCGGGAAAATTCACAAATTTTACAAAACCGATCGACAAATTTGAGATTTTTACGAAGCCAATCAATGAAATTTGCGATTTTTACAAAGTCGATCTACGAATTTTGTGATTTTTACAAAGCTGATGCGCGAAATTTGCAATTTTTACAAAGCTAATTGCCAAAGTTCGCGATTTTTCTGCGGCTGATCGACAAAATTATCGATTTTTACAAAGTCGATCGCGAAAATTTGCGATTTTTACAAAACTAATCGGCGAATATCTCGATTTTTTCCTTTTTTTTTGCATGATCGATAACATTTTCGATTTTTACGACGCCAATCGACAAAAATATCTATTTTTACAACGCCAATCGATGGAATTATCAATTTTTAGGAAGTGAATCGATGAATTTTGCGATTTTTAAAAAGCCAATTGACGAAATTTGCAAAATTTGCAATCACGAAAATTTGCGATTTTTACAAAACTAATCGGCAAATATCTCGATTTTTTTTTTTTTTTTTACTTGATCGATAACATTTTCGATTTTACTGCGGCTGATTGACGAAATTATCGATTTTTACGACGCCAATCGACAAAAATATCTATTTTTACAACACCAATCGACGAAATAGGAAGTTAATCGATGAATTTTGCGATTTTTAAAAAGCCAATTGACGAAATTTGCGATTTTTACCAAGCTGATCGGCAAATTTTGCGATTTTTACAAAACTGATTGGCAAAATGCGTGATTTTTCTTCGCATGAATGATAAAATTCACGATTTTCAACGGATGATTGACGAAATTATCGATTTTTACAAAGCCGATCGACGAAATTCGCAATTTTAACAAAGCCGATCGACGAAATTTGCTATTTTTACGAAGCTGATCGACTAAATTTGCAATTTTTCCTCGTATGATTGATAAAATTCGAGATTCTTCCATACCAGATCGATGCATTTTGCCATTTTTACAAACCTTGTCGACGAAATTCACGATTTTTATGAAGCCAATTGACGGAATTCGTAATTTTTACAAGCCTGATCAACGAAATTAGAGATTTTTGCAAAGCCGGTGGACGAAATTCGCGAATTTTTTGCACCGGATATATGAAACCGAAATTTTCAACTTTTCTACGTAAAATCGACAAAATTCGCGATATTCTCATGTGCCACCAATGAAATTTGCAATTTTTCGGAACCCGATCAATAAAACTCACGATTTTCCCTTGTCCGATCGACGAAATGTGTGCTTTTTCAACCTTTAACTGACGAAATCTGCATTTTTCCGTACCCAGTCAACGAAATTCGCAATTTGTAACTAATTTTGACGAAATCTGCATTTTTTGCGTGGCAAGATGAAAATAGTGAATTTTCTTCTTGATAAATTTACAAAACTCGCTATTTTTTCGCAGCCGATCAACGAAATTTTCAATTTTTCTGCGCATCATCGTAAAATCTGCGATTTTTTCGTGCCCGGTCAACGAAATTCACGTGATAAACAGAGAAAACATGCAATTTTTCTGCAGCGGATGAACTTTTGCAATTTTTTCGCACATCATCAACAAATCTGATGATTTTTTCTTGCCCGATCAACAAATTGTATGATTTTTCACGTACAACAACAAAATTCGTGATTTTTCCGTGCTTGATTGACAAAACCACGATTTTTCCATGTCTGATCAGTTAAATTTGCTATTTTTCTGAACCTCATGGGCAAAATTCGCTATTTTTTCATCCCTGATGAATGAAATGTGCTTGATAAATGAAATTAACGATTTTTCCATGCCCGATCTACGAAATTTGCGATTCATAAGTGACTGACGAAATTTTATATTTTCCAGCGGTAAACTGGCGAAATTTACGATATTTTTCTTGACTTTTGCACAAAAATTACATTTTTTTCTAGTTGTAAATTGACGAAGTTCGCGGGCCACAGGTTGTGCATCCCTAGATTACAGAGATAAAATTCATCGCCAAAAAAGCAGAATTCCGTGTTTCTGCGGAAAAGTAGCAGTCTGGATTTTTAAACGACATTTGTGGTTGATTCGTAATTTTCTGACAAAATTTGCAGTTGTTTCAAGATTTTTCCATGGAATTTGCATTTCTAGTGATTTTTCTGATATTTGCAGGATTTTTTTAGTGTTTCTTAGACAAAACTCAAGATTATTTCCAGAGCCTGATTAAGGATGTCTGGGACCCAAGGCCCATGATCTTTTCGAAGGCCCCTCAAAGTCAAAACAATAGCAAGATTTTTTTTCATTAGGGGAGTTATTTGATAAAGCGATGCAATTTCCAAGTTATCTAGTTTGTTTTTCCTTTTAAGTTTTTTAGAAAAAAGAAAAAAAACCATTTCTATGAATTTGTTTCAAAATTATATTAATAATTTTGAGCCCCCGAATCCTAGGCCATGGCCTAGTTGGTTTGTGCGGTAATCAGGCCCTAGTTATTTCATGATCTTTTGATGAAATTTGTGTTTTTAATGGATCATTTTACAGAATTTACGTTTTTAATCAATCCTTTGACAAAATTTGCCTTTTGAAGAGATCGTTTGAAGAAATTTGCGGTTATTTTGTCCTTTTTGATGAAAATCACAATTGATCACAACGAATTTCATTGTAAAAATAATGAATTTCATAGATTGGCTTTGTGAAAATAGCAAATTACGTCAGTCACCTTCGTTAAAATTGCAAATTTTGTCGGCCGATATTGTAAAAATCGAGAATGCTAATCAAGAATTTTGATCAGTCACCAAAAAATTGAGTTTTCACAATCAGGCACTGAAAAATCGAGTTTTGTCAATCAAGTGCCAAAAAATCAAGAATTTTGTCGATCAGACATTAAAAAATAGAGGAATTTATCGATCATGTGAAGAAAAATCGTAAATTTCATCATTCGACTACATAAAAATCAAATCTTATTGACTAGATGCAGAAAGATTATGAATTTTCTTGACTGACATCATAAATATTGAAAATTTTATCGATCAGGCGTGGAAAAATTGCATTTTTCCTTAATCGGTCGCAGAAAAATCAAAAATTTCATTGATCAGACAAGGTAAAATCTTGTAGATCGGCTTTTCTGTCATTCATTCATAAAGCTCACATTTCTTTCGGCTTCAGCCATTAATGTTTATTTTTTAGTACTCTTAATAAAACGAAACTTATTCTCCTGAAGAAAGTCAAGGAATATTATTACATCTTTAAAATATTCTTCACTATATCTGTTATATATGTAGATGTAAAAACAGCTAATTCATCCTTGCCAACTAAATTGGATTTTTTGACTGGCAAGGTGACCAAAGAAATTTAATTTTCAATTTCCCAAATATATTTTAAACTTTTCCCTGATATATCTCAATGTTAAAGTTAGTTTCAAAAGAATGATCCATTTGATTGAAATAATCAGAAGTAAAATAGATTTTTATTTTAAGGAAATACTTTTTCACTCATACTTGGTCATGAGTACTTTATATGACTAAGTTTATTTCAAAAATTATACTTTTTTTTAATTACATAATTTACAAGTCTTTGAAAAGACTTGAAGTATCAGTGAGAAAGAAAGTCAAGATGGTTTACCACCTTAGCAAATAAATCAATGATTTTGTTTTTAAAATGATCTAATAGAAATTGTCAAAAAGGTTTAATTTATAACATTTTAAAAAGATAATGCATAACATTCACTTATGCAAATTTAACCATAAAATTTATGTAACATTTATTATAAAAGAAAAATTAATAAAATACTCAAGTCAAAAAGATATTTCTTCTTTCTAAATTTCACAAATTTAGCCCAATTTCAATTTATGAACAATAGTTTTAAGATTCAAATTAAAAACTAAAATTTCGTCCTAGAATATAGTAATAAACTAAATAAAATAATAAACTAAAATAAAGTCTTGGTTCTTGAGAAAAAAAAAAATCAAATTATAAATAAGATTCAAATATAAAAATTGAGTTATAGTCTTCTTGAGGAAAGTTTCAAGTTTATAAATAATATTTTAAAAACTAGACTTCTGGTTCTTGAAGAAAGTTAAAGTTATAAGTAAATTCAAAAATTAAAATACTTGTTCTATTGGTTTTTTTTTTCTTCAAAACATCTGCAAAAAGTTTTAATCCAGGGTTGCCATTCTAATCTTGAAAAAAAATTCCCTGTGTTTTCCCTGTACTGCAACGGGTTTATTCTATGTTGAGTGCACAAAAAATATATGCCTGTATGTATGCTAATTAGACATCTTATAATTTACCATTACCCAATTAATTGAACAAATATAACACATTATATGATATGAGCAAATGAAAAAATCCTTTAAAGTTGTTACACTTATTGCTAAATTTCACATTTTACATTAATAATAATAAAAACAGTAAAGCAATACTCAAACATTCTGCTAAAAAATATGTTGAAGTATTTGTAAATGAATGTTAAAATGTCTAAAAACTTTGTATCTAATAGTTTAAAGAACATAAAATTTTAAAGAATCTTACCTTAAAATCAATTATCTTGAACATAATATCACAAAAATTGCAGAAATAAAAAAGTAAAGAAAAGAGGAAAAGCTACTTACTTTATGCATTCAAATTAATATTTACATACAGGACACATAAAATATAGGATAACTTTGATACACAACACTTTTTTTTTTTTTTTTAAATCTTAAAAGTATCATAAGAAAACATTCGGCTTTCATTTTGAGAGCCGAAAAAACAATTTATGTTTGGATATAGTAGGAAAAAAATTCCCTGTGTTTTCCAGATTTTTTCAAAATTCCCTGTTTTTGGAGGGGGGTAAAATTCTCTGTTTTCCTAGTTCTCTGGGTGGCTTAGCAACCCTGTAGTCTAATATAATTATGTAAAAAAAATAATGTTTTAAATATTTCCTTCTTTCAACATCTTTATTTTTTTTCTGTAAGTAAATTCACTTCTTTTGTTGCAGTTTCTTCTTATATTTCAGAAATATTCTTTTCTAACTGCTTTGTTGCTACTGCTAATTTTCTTTTCTTAGTTTTCTCAGTCTCCTTTTCACTTTCCTCCTGTTTTTCTTTTTTTCTGTGGCTTCTGTTAACCGTGCTCTAGCATTTTTGTAATACTGCATCAGACTGTTACTTCATATTTTCCAATATCATCAGAGTCATGAAAATTATCATATATAGTTCGCTGTGCCAGTAATGTTTCTTCAGCAAAATTCTCAATTAGACATTCGTTGTTTACTAAGAATCCTTGCTCAACATTTGCATTTCTGTGTGACATGATCACAGAAATTTTTAAAATTTCCCAAATGCATTTGGAGCATTCAAATTTATTAAAAATAACCCTCCAAAAGTGACCCACTCGTTGAGTAACTCGACACAATGTTATTAATATTTCTTTCATCTCTGTCTGTGAACATATAGCAATAAATTCACAATTAGCCTTGTCCGCTGTTGTTGAATTTATCCACAGACTTTCATCCAAAACTGTCAAATTTTTTAGCCTCACCTTCTAGCATTGGATAAGCAAACCTAAAAGGGCAGTTCCTCACCACCCTCTGAAACTATATTTTTTTTATCCAATTATAGGCCACATATCACCTCCTTGAAATCTAGTTGTTTCCGTGTTATTGATTTGGCTCTCGACCACCCAGACATATTTCTAAGTGGTCCTTCTCTTGAAAAAGTTGTGCACCCTAAGAATAATGTCCTCTTTTATTTCCGCAAGGCAGCCCTTTTTTTCTAGAATCAAGACTAATAGCAAAACTATTTGTACTCAGTAACGTAGCTATGTTTTTTGGCACCCGGGGCCAGCAAGAAATTTTGCGCCCCCACCCCAATATAGATATATAACAATTTCTCTCAATTTGGCACCCCTAGGCCTCAGCGCCCGGGGCAGACGCCCCCCTTAGCTACGCCACTGTTTGTACTACTTTCCACATTGTGATTTTAACCAAGGGAATGCTGAATACCTTCCGCTAGAACTTATAAAAATATATATGTATATCAATTTATTCCAAAAAATTAACATAAGTAAAAATAGCTTGCTGCATCCTTTTATAGTCTGCTACTTTTGGGCCTATTTTAGATTTTGTTATCTCCTTAATAATTCAAAATATACTGAGCATACAATTCTTGTTACTTAAATATTGAAATTTTGTCCTCCATTCTTATGCAGCAACACAATCAGGATTAAAATTATTTTTAAATAAATATCAAAGTTAATAATAAATAGTTATATAAGATACAAAAAAAAAAAAAAAATGTTAATATAGCAGCAGCAACCATGTGGTATGCGGTTTATTCAATTTCAATTCTAAACATTGATATACTACACTTCTACACTATACCTTTTTTTTCAAGGGATAGTAATTTCAATAAATTATTTTTAACAAACTTTTTTTTTTTTAAGCAGGTTCTAAATTCGACACTTTTTACTTTTTTACTTTTTATTATTTGATTGTTTAGAAGTTTATAAGACTATTAAGTAACATAAAAGTAATTATTTTCAGTCTAAAATGTACTTGAGTAAAGCAAATGTTCAATTACAAGCGATGCACATTTCGATGTCAACATGTTTACAATTT
The DNA here is from genome assembly GCA_964019185.1 of Maratus speculifer. Classification (NCBI taxonomy): domain Eukaryota; kingdom Metazoa; phylum Arthropoda; class Arachnida; order Araneae; family Salticidae; genus Maratus; species Maratus speculifer. Next base: position 32,936,466 of record OZ025289.1, read on the forward strand.
TGAAATTTGCATAAAAATATTCAAAAGCGTGAATAACTTACCTTTAAATGTTTCTATGATATGAGAAAATCCCCATGAAATCGCCAAATCTTGTAAGAAATTAGCAGTCTGTCTCGACGTCCATTTTATTTTTTCAAAACAACGTGCTCGTGCTTTAAGACGGCAGTCGCCATGTTGACACTACGCGTCGTAACAACCTGTGATTCAATCACAGTTAACCAAATCATTTTGTTCCTCTAACAAAATAGATGATTCAATCACAATTAACAAAATTAGATTGTTAATTCCGTTGTTTATAACTATTACATGGATGCTTTTTAACAAAATAAATTGACAAAATTATATCGATTAATCAACCAAACAGTAATGTTTATCGTAGCAAAATATTAGTTAATATTACAAAAGGATATTATAAAAATGTGTGACAAAAAAAATATTGTTATTTTAACAAAACAGTTCTTTCCGTGTAGGGTGCCAAAATAATACCAAATATTGCTATTCTGCATAAAACTTTTTTTGAAAATCTTATCCTTATCTATTTATAAGGAACTTAAATCAGTACTGAGAATAAAAGATAGTGTACATTTAAACTTCATTTGGCATTTCGTAAAACTAAATTCAGCATAGTAATAACATTTTCTTTATCCAGTGTAGCTAACACAAAACTCTTGTTCAATGTTTAAACTAGGCATTGTGTTTAAGGGGCTTGTGTAGAAAGCAGCTCGCAAATTTGCAAAGCCGTTTTGGTCCGTGACGCATTTTTCCAGATGGTTTTACAATTAACTTTTAAATATAAAAGAGTCGTAATAAGTGACCCACTCAATGTAAAATAGTCGCGAACTCCACCCTATTTACGAAGATTTCGCATGCAGAAGAAATTTTTTTTTAAAAAATCGACAGTTTAACACCAAAAACTTCGTTACCTAGGCGCAGTGTTTTCTCGCTGACATTTGACCAACGTTAGTAATTTGGCTAATTAAAAATAAAAAACATTTGCCAAATTAAAAAAAGTATTAGCAAAATAGATTCGCCGTGTAGTACTATCTTTAATCCTGTAATGTACCCCCTTTTTTCAATACGTTCTAAAATAACCTAAGTTTTTATAACTGCGACAGCTATTGTTATTAATCTAAATTCAACTATCCGCTACAAATATATTAAAAATACGTATATTCTAAATATCTTGCTTAATTAATAAAAAGAAATTCTAAAACAGATTTAACTCATTAAAATGTTATGAATTCATGTGGAATGGTGCAAATGAACATGATAAGCGACACACACAAACATACACACACACACACACACACACAAAAAAAAGGACAGAAAAAGCAAAAACTGAGCACTAGCAATTTGGCGAATATAATCGCTTGATTACTTGCCAAGTGAAGAATTTAGTCGTAATTTGGCGCAATGGCGAGCGACAGCAAGAACACTGCCTAGGGGCCGCTATATCTGAACTCAGGAACGTTTTGCATTAAATTAGGCAAATAATACTCAAAAACACAAAAAATCTTGATACTAATATGGATAACGTTTTTTAAATTCTTATGCGTATGAATCCTGATTAATGTGATTAATTTTAATTAAATAAATAGTCCGGGAGCCGACCGTCGATTTACCTACGTATCGAGTAAAAGGACCGGACATACATCAAAATGTAGGTCTCAATGTGTACATTAATAATATCACTGTCTGCCAGGTCCTATCCTGCCGGAACGCAAGGCAGCCGCACTTTTATGACGTCAAATTTGAGTGTTTACCTATGTATCGAGTACAAGGACCAGACATACATCAAAACGTAGGTCTTAATGTGCACATTAAGAATATCACTGCCTGCCACATACATCAAAATGTAGGTTTCAATGTGCACATTAAGAATATCACTCGCTGCCAGGTCCTATCCTGCCGGAACCCGGTGGCAGCCGCACTTTTATGACGTCAAGTTTGAGTGTTTACCTATGTATCGAGTAAAAGGACCAGACATACATGAAAATGTAGGTTTCAATGTGCACATTAAAAATATCACTGGCTGCCACAAACATCAAAATGTAGGTTTCAATGTGCACATTAAGAATATCACTGGCTGCCAGGTCCTATCCTGCCGGAACCCGGTGGCAGCCACACTTTTATGACGTCAATTTTGAGTGTCTGCCTATGTATCGAGTACAAGGACCCGACATACATCAAAATGTAGGTCTCAATGTGCACATTAAGAATATCACCGGCAGCCAGGTCCTATCCTGCCGGAACCCGGTGGCAGCCGCGCATTTATGACGTCAACTTTGCGTGTTTGCCTATGTATCGAGTACAAGGACCGGACATACATTAAAATGTAGGTCTCAATGTGCACATTAAGAATATCACTGTCTGCCAAGTCCTATCCTGCCGAAACCCGGTGGCGGCCGTACTTTTATGACGTCAATTTTGTGTGCTTACCTATGTATCGAGTACAAGGCCAAGACATGCATCAAAATGTAGGTCTCAATGTGCACATTAAGAATATCACTGGCTGCCAGGTCCTATCCTGCCGGAACCCGATGGCAGCCGCACATTTATGACATCAATTTTGAGTGTCTACCTATGTATCGAATTCAAGGTCCGAACATACTTCAAAATGTAGGTTTGAAAATGCATATTAATATTATAAAGGTCTACTTTGTCCAATTTTACCGGAATCAGGTGGCAGCAACACTTTTATGACATCAATTTTGAATGTCTACCTATGTGTCGAATTTAAGGACCATATATAAATAAATATGAAGGTTTAAAAGTGCAAATTAATAATATCATGGTCTGCCATGTCTAATTCTGCCGGAACCAGGTGGCAGACTCATTTTTTTTCGTCAATTTTGAGTGTTTACCTATCTATCGCACCTGGCAGACAGTGATATTATTAATATGCGCATTGAAACCTACATTTTGATGTATGTGGCAGGCAGTGATATTCTTAATGTGCACATTGAAACCTACATTTCAATGTATGTCCGGTCCTTGTACTCGATACATACGCAAACACTCGAAATTAACGTCATAAAAGTGCGTCTGCCACCGGGTTCCGGCAAGATAGGACCTGACAGCCAGTGATATTCTTAATGTGCACATTGAGATCTACATTTTGATGTATGTCTTGGCCTTGTACTCGATACATAGGTAAACACTAAAAATTCACGTTATAAATGTGCGGCTGCCACCGGGTTCCGGAAGGATAGGACCTGGCAGCCAGTGATATTCTTAATGTGCACATTGAGATCTACATTTTGATGCATGTCTTGGCCTTGTACTCGATACATAGGTAAGCACACAAAATTGACGTCATAAAAGTGCAGCTGTCACCGGGTTCCGGCAGGATAGGACCTGGCAGACAGTGATATTCTTAATGTGCACATTAAAACCTACATTTTGATGTATGTGGCAGCCAGTTATATTCTTAATGTGCACATTGAGACCTACGTTTTTATGTATGTCTGGTCCTTGTACTCGATACATAGGTAAACACTCAAAATTGACGTCATAAAAGTGCGGCTGCCTTGCGTTCCGGCAGGATAGGACCTGGCAGACAGTGATATTCTTAATGTGCACATTGAGACCTACATTTTGATGTATGTCCGGTTCTTTTACTCGATACATAGGTAAATCGACGGTCGGCTCCCGGACTCAAAAGTATAAGATTTATTGTTTCTATACTAGGTGTTGCATTACACAAATATATTGTTAAAAGTTATTATCTAGGCTTTAATAGGCCATGATATGCAGAGTACATCGCCACCCATTATTTATGTCCAAACACCCTTGTCTTTAAGGGTTAATATCTCAGCTAATTATCGAGGAATTTTTTCAAAAATCATTATCAACAATTCTTTCATATGTCTGCTAGGATAGGTACCGCCAATGTTCCTCAGTTACTTGCTCAATGTCCGCTAATCGGAATTTTTGTGTAATGGAAAATGTGCTATTTGCAAAAACTATACGACTTAGAGTAATCGCTGTAGTTTTCTTGCAAGGTTTAAAGTAACATCTAAAAGCTCTATTTTTTTTTTTTTTTTTTTTTTTTTTTTTTCATAATTTCAGTTTCAGTAGATTCGGAATTAGATGGAGAGGGGACATACTTTTGCAATGTATTTTCGATTCTATCTCTGTAAATATAATACCTAAAATTAAAAGAAATATATTTTTGAGTTCAGTGTAATGAAAGCCTTCACAAGGTATGCAAAGAAAAGATATTTTTCTTCAAGTAACTAAATTAGCACCCTACACCCCCTCTCCACTTTAAAATATACTTGTAAATGTTTAATAATCTGAAAAAAGATATGTAGGTCAATAGTCTTCATTACTTCCCCTAATTTGAGCTTGCCGCGTTTCATAGTTTATGAGTAAAATGGTTGTGACAGACGAAGACAGACCCGAGAGTGATCTTATAATGACTCCATTTTCACTTTATAAGTACGGAACCCTAAAAAAATGAAGAAATAATCTGCCACCCCTATAGAAACTTTTACCCTACCTGACAATATCATCTAGCTACGGGCCTGCATGTGCTATCACCGAAAAAGCCCTTTGACCACTCTTTTATATTGTAAACCTTTCTATTTTCCTGCCTAATTTGGACTTCCCCGGAGAGTCAATTTTTGATCTTTTTTTAAAATAATAGCGTTTTCATCACTTTAGTTCGGATTTCTTAACGGAGTCCTCCGATAAATATTATTTATGGGCCATTTTCACCATTCCCTTACATTTCAGAAGAGGGGTCTGTGCAGACTTTTCTCACGGGGTCCTGTTTTTGTGAAATTGTAAATTTTTTCCTTATATTTGTGAAAATTCTAGTCAGAATTTTGTGAATTTTAAATTATCGATGTCTTCAAGTTCTATTTTTCACATATAAAAAACTAAGTAATGTGCTCTTTTTTACAAGTCTGATTAATTTTGTAAAAAGTTCAATTTGAAGGTGAAAAAATTCTGTGAAAAGTCTATTTAAGAGACAAATAATTTTGTGTTCCCGTTTTGGGATAAAATGTTTTGTGAAGGGTCCTGTTTGGAGATTAAAAAGAAACTTTGTGAGGGGTCCTGTTTTAAGATAAAGTATTTTGTGAAGGGCCCTTTAAAGGACCTAAATTTTTTCTAAACATATCCCTGCAGAATTTTATTTTTATTTTTCAAACTTAATAATTTCTTTTGAGAATGGAGACAGGTGTTAAAGTAAATCTTTAAAGTACATTAAAAAAAATGGTTTAGTTATTTGCCCTATAATATAATATGTAAATGCTATTTTAATGTTCGCTTGCAAGGCAAATTGTCAAGTCCGTTACCATGCAAAATTACCGAAAATACTCAGCTTTAAATTTATTAAATTTCCTAAAATCAACTTACTTTGAAGTGACTTATGTCCCTAAATTTCAAAACATGATATTTATCAATAGTACTTAAATTAAATTGAAACAAGAGACAGTTTTAGCCACAAGATTTGGATCACATAGAAATTATACAAGAAATTTTTTCTAATAATTACAGTATACATTCATGTAAATTATTAAATTTAAGAAAATTGCATATTTGTTTCTTAGTTGAATAAAATATAAAAGTTGAATGTTGAAAGAATGATAACCATTAAAAAAAAAATAATAATAATAATAAACGGGCGGTAACAGACTTGACACTATGTTGAAAATGGCCATTATAATACATGGAATTTTTTAAAGAGAGTGGGGGAGGGTGTATTGCAGGAGGTTAGGATAATTGAAAACCTGCGAAGTATTTTCCTAAATTTAGCCCACACGCCTCATATAATATATTGTTGGAAAGCCCTGTAACCACTTATACATTTTACGCACTTCTCTTGCCCCTCATGGGGGGTACACTTAACGTATTCCAGTAGGAGGCCTTCTAATAATCGTGACATTGTGGAACTGATTTCAAATGACGTAAAAAATATCAATAAAAATATTGATTTCATTTACCATCTTTTTAGTTCCTGTTTATGCCACAAAGGGTGCTTTTAATTTTTTTCTTTGTTCATTTTGCTGCTAATTGCCAATTTTTTTAAAAACTTTTTTAATCTTTTTATGCTTGTTCGAGCTTTCTCACCTCTTTAAAACCAGAGGTCACGCCATCACATGACTTTCCCACTTTTGTTGCTCCTCTATAGCCTTGACTTCCATTTGTTGTTTTTTAATTCCATTTGTATTTTGCTGCCATGTATTTACTAAAATCTTGTTTATAAGCATGTAAAAACAATGGTTTTAATTACCAATTGTAAGACATCTAAATTGTAAATCGTCGGAAGTAATCGATGACTTTGTTTTTTTATGACCGCACCACGTTTGACTATTGTTTTTTTAGGATGATGACTTTTTTTAATTGATGAATTTTCAAAAATCGCCCATCACTAGCCATATCTCAGTAAAGAGATAAAAAGAGAAAAAAAAAACATTTTTTTTTTTAAAAATCGGTTTTAGAAATCTTCCCACTCTCCAAAAGGATAAACAACAGGTACGAAACTTTTAGGTCCGTTCCGCCATACCTCAGCAGCAGTTTTATACAGAGGCATGAATTTGAGAATAATTAATCTATTGAAACAAACTTAAACATGCATTTTATCTATTTTAGAAGTTCCCACCTAAGAGTGTTTAATAAAATGATCGCACTTTTAAGGATATTTCGCGATATCTCTGCTACAGTAGAAGCAGAAAATTTAAGATAACAAATCTACTAAAAAAAAAATAGTAAAACATAGGTACTTCAGTGATTTAAGAGATTTTGTTCTATTATGTTGCTAACATCGACTTTGAACAGAATATTTAAGATTATACAAATAAGACATACTGTCTATTTATCCATATGCTTTTCATAATTTTGGTAATCCGCTTTCTATATCACTTCAAACAATTTTAATAGGATTTCATTTTTCATGTTAATTATACATAAAGACAGTATAAGTATACTGGTTTCAATGAATTTTTGCTATAGTAATATCTGAGCTACTTTGGTTTTATTTGTAAAAGTATTTATATATCTATATCTATATACATATTACATATATATATTTTTAAATAAATAAATAAATAGCTAAAAAATGTATTTATGACCGCATCACATTTTAAAATCTAATCGGCCATTTCATCTGAGAATTAATTTTTGGAAAAATCTGCATAAAATTTACAATTTTAAAATGATTGTGATTTTTGAAGATTTAAATTAAAACTCTGGCTTTCTTATAATTTTAAAAATTAGAGAGATAATACCAGCATTTATATATTTTTTTCATTTATGTAACTAAAATTCATAAATGATAATTTATAAGTAAAAGTAAAAAGATTCTCGATATCATTTTTAAGGAAGAACGCGTAATAATCAAACAGGAATTATTTAAATTACACATATTTATTTATATTACATATAAAAGCAGATGATAATACATACATAGTTACACTATACTTGCATACATATAAAAACAGATGGTAATACATGCATATTTAAACAATATTTGTACAATATATATGTACACTTCGATATTTGATAGCACATTCATATTTACATAATGAGAACATGTGGCTTCCATTTCTATCCTTTTTTGTACTTGAGTCATTAGCACAGTAGAGTGACCCGTGAAATTATACTTAAAAATACGTAAACAGGAATCTAAATAAAATGATAGTTTGAGATTCTTAAAAATACGATTGTATTATACACAAGTATAAAAACTAGAAACTATTCATTCTCTAATTTCACAAAAAAATTAATGACTTACTAAAAAAAAAAAAAAAAAAAAAAAAAAGGTTGGACAAATTGCTGGAAATGCATGTAAGTAGAAATAATGAAATCAGTTAGAACCTAATCTCAAAAAGATGATTATAGTCGTGTATGAAAAATAGATCAATTTTCTTTCCAGTGTCTTAAACAGGGTTCATACTTATCCCCCCCCCCCGCCACAAGGAAAAAAAGAAAAAAAAAAAAAAGAAAAGAGAATTTTTTGATGTATTTTCCGGGATGTAAAACATTTCCATGCCAACAATTAATGGCAAATCCAGGCTATTTTTGGTAGGTTGCTGCAAGAATTTAATTTAATTTAGCCTTTATAATTTTATTAACTCTTTGAAAAGAATTATGCTTAATACTAGGTTACAAGTGCCAATATAAATTAAAAAATGAACTTTATTTAACTTGATTTCCTGTTCAACCAGGGCCGAAACTAGAGGGGGGGGGGCAGAGGGGGTACGTGCCCCGGGCGCCACCAGAACAGAAGGTGAAGTGGGCGCCAAATTAAGATTTTGTTTTGTGTGTTTGATACAAAGAATGCATATATGTGGAGGGGGGGGGGGCGCCAAAATCCATGTTTGCCACGGGCGCGAAAAAGGCTAGTTTCGGCGCTGTGTTCAACTATTGTCAAATCTCATGATGTTAGAAGCTGTGTCTAGTGACTGAATGGATGTTGACAGATGTGACATAAAGCATGCTAATAGCAACAATTGCCTTTAATTTCCCAGAGTAGCCAGTCGTTTTGGCAGGTTTTCTCATGTTTGGGGAATTTTTTTGGTATTATCCCCATCGTTTTTCCTAATTTTTTACAAACTAAAATTTATCACCTGATTTTTCCCCGAATCCCATAATCCCCTGATGAGCAAGAACCCTGTTAAATAATCCTTTTGTTTTTATGAACTCTATAATAATCTGCCTGATTCGATGAACTCATGTAAAGCTTGATAAACGTCTTCGACTCTTTCCCACAGTCGCTGGAGTCGTGTATTTACTGCATCTAAATGTCTGTAGATGTCGTTTCGTGCTCTGACGACACCTTCGGCTGCTTCCCGAAGTTCCAGGAATTCTCCGGTCAATGCTTCTATTCGCATACCCGTGTTCCTGTTATTGATACTGCCTCCGATACCATTTTGGGGGACATCCATTAGAGTATCAGAGATTACTCTGCGAAATACAAGAATTTCGCTTCTGCATATCGGACAACGGAAGTTGTACGAAAACCAGGTCAAAAGACAAATTTCATGGAAGATATGTTCACAAGGCACCGGTTCTGCTGCGTCTTCTTTTTCGATTTCTTCTAAGCAGATGGAACATGTTATGTTGGGATCTTTATTTTCGGTTTTTTCTTCAGCACTGTTAAGCCGGTCTCCACAGTTTTTGCAGTGTTCCACGTCCATGTTGAAAGAGAGCAAGAAACTTTCGGTACAGATCTGAAAAAAAAACAATTTAAAACTATGTCAAAGGTGGAAATCGTATGAAACGGGTAGACTAGAAATGTTGAGTTATTAAGTTTGAAGCAAGGGCGGATCCAGCCCAACCTCCAGGGGGGGTCACAACTTTTGACAGATGATTTAATGAAGCAATTTTAAAATACAGTATACCTTGTGAAAACGGAATTACGATAAAAAATAGCAAATTTCGCCGATCGGGCATGAAAAAATTGCGAATTTTGTCGATTATGCACGGAAAAATCACTAATTTTGTCGATCGAACGCGAAAAATCTCAGATTTCGTTTATCGGGCAAGGAAAAAAAGGTCTAAATTTTTTTATAATACTTGAAAAAATTGCAAATTTTGCTCATAGGTTGCAGAAAAGTCGCCTGTTTTGTCTGTTTACTGCGCGAAAAAAACACGAATTTCGTTGACCGAGCGCGAAAAAATCGAATATCGTCAACTGTACATTGGAAAATCGCGAGTTTTGTCTATCGGCCTTCGAAAAATCTCGAATTTTGTCTATATGTCTCAGAAAAATCGCGAATTTTGTCGATCTGGAACGAAAAAATCGCAATTTTCTTTAATAAGGCACAAAAAAAAAATATCCCAATTTTGTCGATCGGCTTCGTAAAAAGCGCGAATTTATTCGATCGGGAACAGAAAAATCGCAAATTTTGTTGATTGGGAATAAAAAATCGCGATTTTCGAGTTGATATGGAACGCAAAAGTTACCGATTTCGTGAATCGGGAAAGAAATTATTGCGAATGTAGTCGATTGTTTTCGTAAAAAGAGCGATACGTGCGATTGGGTACGAAAAACTCGCGAATTTTGTCGAATGGGTACAAAAAATCGCTAATTTTGTTGATAGGGCAACGAAAAATCGAAGATTTTGTCGATGATGCGCGGAAAAATCGAAAATTTTTTTGAGCGGCTGCAGAACAATAGCGAGTTTTATCAGTTGATTGCGAGAACAAAATTACAGATTTCATCAATTTACGGCGGGAAAAAATGCAGATTTCATCAGTCAGTTAAGAATCGCGAATTTTATTGTTCGGTGCGGTATTTCAGGGACCAAGAACGGATAAAGGCGCAAATCTCGTCGATTGGGCCCGGAAAAATCCCGAATATGGTCGATGGCTTTCGTAAAAAGCCCGAATTTATTCGATCAGGCACAACAAAATCGCTTTTGGTAGGGCACGGAAAAATTGTGAATTTTGTCGATCGGGAACGAAAAAGTCGCAAATATAGTCGATCAGTTACGTAAAAAGCGCAAATACAGTCGATCGGGAATGAAAAAAATCGAGAATTACATTGATATGGCGAACAAAAATTGACAATTCCATCGATCGGGAAAGAAATTATCACGAATATGGTCGATCGGCTTAGTAAAAAGCACGGATTCGGGCGATCGAGTACAAAAAACTCACGAACTTTGTTGATTCGGGACGAAAAAATCGCTAATTTTGTCGATGATGCGCGGAAAAATTAAAAAAATCTTTGAGCGGTTGAAGAAATTTCATCGAACAAGAACGGAAAAATGTGCTAGTTTCGTGGATTGGGCACGTAAAAATCGTGAATTTTGTCAATCAAGTGAAGAAAAATCGCAAATTTTGCAGACCATTCGTGGAAAAATTTCAAATTTCGTCGATCACACCCAAAAAATCGTGAATTTCGTCGATTAAGCATGGAAAAATTGTGAATTTCGTGGATCGGCTTCGCAAAAATCGCGAATTTCACCGATCGAGTGCGAAAAAATCGTGAATTTTGCTAATCAAGTGAAGAAAAATTGCAAATTTCGCAGACCATTCGTGGAATATTTTGAAATTTCGTCGATCACACCCAAAAATTTTGCGTTCCTGTTGTAGCACTTTTTACTTACACTGTGCATCCCTCTTTGAGGAGCTGCAGGGGGGTCATGACCCCCATGAAGCCCCCCCCCTTGGATCCGCCACTGGTTTTAAGTAGTCGAAAAATAATACCTGGTCATATATCAAGTGCTGGCAAAGAAAGTCGCTTAAGACTGTTCTCAACTGCTCTGCTCAACAAGCGCAAAACATTTTGACACATTTACAAATTCACTTTTGATATAAAAGAATAAAACTGGAAATTCTGACTATAGAAGCGATTTGGAATCCAGCTGTGTTTTCTACTTTTTGATCAATAAATTATCTATTGAGATATAAGTAATTTTAATTACAAAGACGTTTTTCTCCCTTTTATGAATGGTTATTCTTCTTTCGCACAGAAATTTGTTTCAAAATGCCCATTTTTCTGAAAAAATCTGTTGTGTTTGGAAAAAAAAAAGAAAAAAAAAACTTTGATTACGTAGTATTTGAACAACAACACCTGCTAGTTTCATACACTTAATTAAAACTTATTAAAATTAATTTAAACTTATGTTGTAATGTCACCTTTTTGGATTTAAGAACAGCCTTAAGTATTTTAAAAAATGTTAAAAAAAATCCTTACCTGATATAGGTGTGGATTATCTGGTAGATGAGATTAGAAGCGATTTATACTTAGATGCATTGCGCAGTCGCTGCAAGGTGAAGTGTGTGGAATCGCTATTGCGGGTCTCAACACGATTAAGGTAACGTTAAGTCATCCGTAATCCTATGAAGGAATGAAATCCTGATGTTTCCATGTGTATTTTGAGAAATTTTCAGTTTCGTGGGCACTACAAGTAGATAAGTATAAAATACTTAGCTACTTTGAATAAATCGAAAATACGATAAAATTCCTTTATTGTAAATATTTTTTGCTTTTGCAACTCCCTCAAAAAATATTTTTGGCATTATCAGAAATTACTATTCTTTTATAATTTACTTTCGTTATAAACTTTCAAATGATATTTTCATTTTATTGTATAAAAAAAAAAAAGGCTATACGATATGTATCTAGTGAACAAAAACTTTAGTTCATTTGATTGAGACCAGGAGTGGGAAAGTTCCAAATGAAAGATGCAAACAGATGGACCTACAAACTGTTATCAGCATCGGCATTCTTTCTTGTGGTGACGCGGTGTTTTGATCTTTAATGACTTTTAGAACAAAGGGACAGATGTCCTGCAAAACAGGAACCTTTCCCTCAAGTAGGATTGTGTTCCTTATCTCTTGACTTACAATAGATTTCCTTTTTCTTCTTTTGTGAATAAACCGCAGAACAATCTTTTGAACAAAACAACATACATCTGACTTGTATGCTCGACATGAAGGCCTGCTTATAAGTCATCGTCATATACAGGGACGAGATAGCACAAGGAAATATTACATCACAAGAGAAATACAACCAGGAGCTTCACACAAAGAGTGTGTGCAATGGAGCCAGCGGGATTCGAACCCACAACCTCCTACACTCGCAAGCGATTAGCGGAGTGGTGTCTTAACCACTCAGCCGCGGAGGCCCTAGAACAATCTATATTAATAAAAGAACAAAACGCTCTGTCTGTGTGTGTGTGTTTACGATAACTAGCAAAATCTGCAACACGTACAAAGCTCATTTTTTTTTTTTAGAGTAGCCCAATGTCTGTCCTCATGCACCTAAGATTCAAAATTTCAAAATTCTAATTATTAACCGAGTAATTTATTAAAATCTAGCACTCACTCGCATTAAAAAATTGCATTTTTTCTACTTTTGTCCCTTTGTTTTTATACGGTCGGTTGGTTGTTTAAAACATTCGCATTAAAAAAGCTGAGACAGAATTAATGAAACCAATTTGAGTCTAACATTTCAAAAGTGACTGTTTTTTTCCCCGAAAACCTTTAAAATCCATAGACCGGCAAACTGTCCGTTAAAATGAAGATTTTTAATCACAGCTGTTGTTCGTTAGATTGTTGACACTTCGTACATTAGGATGTATGTGTGGTTAGCTATGTTGCAGTAAAATATATATGTGTATATATATATATATATATATATATCTACAGGGTGATTCTAAATTTTTTTTACAATAAAAGAGGGATGATAGTACGCATCAAGACAAACAATATTAAATGGGAGACCAAGGGTCCAAAACGTTTTCCAAAGGAGATAGCCGCCATTAAAGTTTGAGGACCAAAATTTCAAATAAACATAAAAAACGGAAAAATCGGTCGATTGATTTGCGGTTTCCACTAAAATTATTCTTTATGCCGGCATTTTCTTGAAATTAAATTATAAAGATAAGTTTCAAAAAATGCCGATAGAGGGCGCTTTAGACTTTGGAGTAACGAACAACTATTTTTTGCATCTCATTAAATGATTTCAAAAGCTTAGTCTTAAACTTAAATTTTGAGCTCAAAATCTGAATAGTAGGGAGTGGTTAAGTAGCACAAACTGAACTGTGCTTAAGGGGAAGGGGAAGATTCAAATTTAAAATAATTATAAAAAACGGAAAAATTGGTCGATTCATTTGCGGTTTAAAATAAAACTATTCTTTAAGTCAGCATCTTCTTGAAAATAAATTTTAAAGATTAATTTCAAAAAATTCCGTCACAGGGCGCCTTAAAGTTCAGAGTAACCAACAATTCACTTTAACCATTAACTTTTGGTTCTAATTAAATGCTTACAAAAGCTTTTTAAATGTTTTCGGAAGCTTGGATTTAAACTTAAATTTTGAGCTCAAATTCTGAATCGTTATGAGGGGTTAAGAAGCGCAAACTGAAGTGTATTCAAGAATGGAAATTTAACCCTCCTTCCTCCACGAACACAATTCAATTTTTCATTACTTAAACACTCCCAACGATTCAGAATTTGAGCCAAAAATTTAAGTCTATGCATTTAAAAGCATTTAATGAGATGTAAAAAAATAACAATTAAAAATAGTTGTACGCTACTCCAAAGTCTAAGGCGCCCTCTATCGGCATTTTGTGAAATGTATCTAATTTATTTTTATGAAATTGCTGATTTAAAAATTAGTTTTAGCGAAAACCGCTAACGAATCGACCAATTTTTCCGTTTTTTACAATCATTTGAAATCTGAACCCCCTGAACACAGCTAAGTTTGTCTACTCAACCACTCCCAGCTATTCAGATTTTATTTAATTTCAAGAAAATGGCGACATAAAGAATAATTTTAGTGAAAACCGCAAATCAATCGAACAATTTTTCCGTTTTTATGTTTATTTGAAATTTTGGTCCCTGTACTTTAATGGCGGTTATCTCCTTTGGAAAACGTTTTGGACCCTTGGTCTCCTATTTAATATTGTTTGTCTTGATGTGTACTGTCACCCCTCTTTTATCGTAAAAAAAATTTAGAATCACCCTGTATATACATATATATATATATATATATATATATATATATATATATATATATATATATACGATGCTTTTCAAGGAGTTTTATTTTAAATCATTGATTAAATTTAAATGCATTCTATTGAATTTAAAATTTTATTATGGCTTTAATTTGTTTTTAAAACGAACATAAAATTACTGTTTAGCGTAATTGTTCGTATCGGCAGACGATATACACCATAATAAATTATGAAATAACAAAATGTATTAAATCATGGAGGAATGAGATAGGTGGAAGGGAAGTATTTTCTCTGGAAGTGATGCTAAAAATGTAACCCTGCATTAAGTCACATTAAGGCCAAACAAACCACGTGCTTTGACACGCCTATCAATTGAAACAGGTTTAAACCCGTATTTTTTTGCTATTATTATTTTTTTTTTTAAAGAACTAATCTATCGCTTCACCGGTAAGAAATTATTAATTATTTTATCATATGTGTTTTAAATATCAATATGGAAAATTATTTTAACGTTTTGCTTGAAAATATATAAAATTCTTTTGTTAATATCTTAAAATCGTCTGCAGTCAGAAATCTATAATTTAGATTAAAATTTATTACTTAAGTTTTCATACATGATTTTAAAAGAATGTTTTCATCACTGTACTTTAAATATTTATTTACATGCAATTATTAAGTCATAAACATTTTTCATCTACTTTATAAAGTATTTAAAATTACATTAAATTAGAAAACTTTTAGTAATACAATTTTTAGTTCGCATCAAATGTTTTCAATATCTTATTTAATTTCAATTTGACATTTAATTATAGCTAATTTTCCAATTTCTTTTATTTTAAAAGCGAACATTTATTTTAATAAATAATAATAGAACAAAGACTATTTTAAAAATTTGCTATTTCTTCTTAAAATATGCTTCAGTTGTAATTCATTTCTTTCAATTCGTATTATAATACAAAATTTCTTCCATGTCCTTTTATTTGGAACATTAAAATTTGAGCGATAAATGGATTCATATTGCAAACCTTTTTTGAGCCTTACTTCACCTCCACCTATCTCAATCCTCCATGGGATTAAATATCAGAAATCATGGAGGAATGAGATAGGTGGAGGTGAAGTAAGCCTTAAAAAAGGTTTGCAATATGAAACCATTTATCGCTAAAATTTTAATGTCGTAAACAAAAGAAAGTTGAAGGGATTTTGTATTAATAAGACGATTTGAAAGAAATGAATTACAACTGAAGCATATTTTAAGAAGAAATGGCAAACTTTTAAAATGGTCTTTGTTTTATTATTATTTATTAAAATAAATGTTCGCTTTTAAGATAAAAGAAATCGGAAGATTAGCAATAATTAAATTTCAAATTAAAATTAAATAAGATATTGAAAACATTTGATACAAACTAAAAATTGTTTAATAAAAGTAAAAGTTTCCTTTTTTTTAATATAATTTTAAATATTCTCTAACGTAGATGAAAAATGTTTATGGCTTAATAATTGCATGTAAATAAATATTTAAAATATAATGATGAAAATTTTTTTTTTAATCATTTATGAAAATTTAATAAATATTGATATAAAATCTAGATTTCCGATTGCAGACGATTTTAAGACATTAACAAAAGAATGCTATCTCTTCAAACAGACTCTTAAAACAATTTTTTATATTGATACTCAAAACACATATGATAAAATAATTAATAAATTCTTACCGGTGAAGCGATATATTAGTTCTTTTTAAAAATCAAAAGAAAAAAAAATACGGGTTCAAACCTGTTTCAATTCATATGAGTGTCAAAGCATAAAACCACGTGCACGTGGTTTTGTTGGTATTTAATTGGACTTAATGTAGGGTTACATTTTTAGCATCATCCCCAGACATAACTCTTCCGCACTCTATTAATTTCTTTTTACTCTATGATCAGAAATAGTCCCTATAAGAATCGAAGCAAAATTGGTTACAACCATAATGTTTAGGCTTATTAACATATAACCCAATCTCAACCCGAAAAGAAAAAAATAAGATAAAGAAATAATACAGACCCTACTCCAACCGAGCAAGACAAAAATTCCATGAGCATAAACGCAACCAGAATCTGAAAATTCTGTTTGAAAAAACTATGGATTCGATATTCGACCCGAACCAAATCTGAATCCTACAAAAATGTTCAAATGAAGCAAAACCCGATCCGAACAAGAAAAACAATTTTCGTGGACGTGCAACCTGACCTGAAACTAAAAAAATTCTTTAAAAAAAACCCGAAATATGACCCGAACGAAATTTTAAACCGATAAAAATATTCCAGAGAACAATAACCCGATCCGAGCCAAATAATAACAATAATAATAATTTCCGTAGACTTAAACCCGGCTCGAACCTAAAAATTTCCATTTGAAAAAACTTTAAATTTGATCCAAACCACCTGAATCCGACCAAAATATTCAGAAGAACTATAACCAGATTCGAATAAGACAAAAGAAATTTCTTGGACATGAACCCGATCTAAACCTAAAAATTCCATTTGAAATAATACCTGAAATTAAAGTCGAAGCAAATCTGAAGCTGACAAAAATATTCCAAAGAACCATAACCGAATCCGAACAAGACAAAAAATTTCCATGGGCATGAACTCAAACCGAACCTAAAAAAAATTGTTTGAAAAAAATCTCGAAATCTCAACTGAACCAAATCTGAATCTGACAAATATATTTAAGTGAAGCAGGGCTTGAAAATTCTGAAAATGTTAAGGTTCCCAGCTGGGAACCTAAATGAAAAATATAAGCTCCCAGATGAAAAGTATAAGTTCCCCAAAAAAATTATGTATGAGTATTTAAAAAAAAATTTCCGTTTTATCGCGATTTTTTAAAAGAAATTTGCCGTTTTATCGCGATTTTGAAAAAGAAATTTGCCGTTTTTTCGCGATTATTTGATGAAATCTGCCGTTTTATGGCGATGTTTTAACGAAATCTGCTGTTTTTCAAATTTTTTTTACCGAGATTTTCCGTTTTTGTGATTTTTTAATGAAATTTGCGCTATTTCGCACGATTTTTTGACGAATTTTGGAGCATTTTTACAATTTTTTGACGAGATGTGTTGTCTTTTCGCTATTTTTGGACAAAATTTGTTGTTTTCCATGATTTTTTAACAAAATTTGCTGATTTTTTGCGATTTCTTAATGAAATTTGCCGTCTTTCCCGACTTTTTGACGAAATTTGCCGTTTTTTCGCGATTTTTTGAAGAAATTTGCCATTTTATCGCGATGTGTTAAGGAAACTTGCCGTTTTATCGCGATATTTTACAGAAACTTGCCGTTTTATCGCGATGTTTTAACGGAGCCTGTTGCTTTTCAAAAGAAAATCTTTACAAAATTTGCCTTTTTGGGGATTTTTTTAATGAAATTTGCGATGCTTCATACGATTTTTCAACGAAATCTGTTGTCTTTTAGATATTTTTAGACGAAATTTGCCGTTTTTCCCGATATTTTGACAAAATTTATTGTTTTCCATGATTTTTTTAACGAAATGTTCCGCTTTTACGCGATCCTTTAATGAAATTTGCGTTTTTTCTGCGATTCTTTTGTTGAAATTCGGCTTTTCCCGTAATATTTTGACGAAATTATGCATCCCCCGGGCCGCTTAAGAGCTATTTTTTTTTGCCGATTTTTTGCTTAATTTACGCGTTATAATGCGTCCGCGGCATTGCTAGCGGACACGGCAAAATGTTAGGTTCCCGGCAGGGTTAATGCCACCTTAACCTTTTACAGGCCAAAGTTCCCAATTGGGAACATAAGTTAAAAAAATTATTACAAATTAAATTTAATCAAAGTTGACTCAAAAAAATTAGGCAAAAGAGTAAAAAGAACCCTTGATTTTTTAAAATAGAAGTTACATTCCTATCGTTAATGAGGAAATGTACAGAAAATCATAAAAAATGATCAATGCCCACTATAAAATAATCAGTCATAAGAATGATTTTTTGAAACAGATTTTTTGAATTAGATAACAAGATTTTTTTAAACAGAGGTTATATTCCTATCATTTATGGGGAAATGTGCGGAAAATAATGAAAATGAAAAATGAACACTGGAAAATGACCACCGGAAGTAACCAATGTTCCCAATTGGGAACATTCTGAAAATTACATATAAAAAAATTTGCATCATATTAAATGACTAATATCCCTTAACTAAAGCATAAGAAGGTATAATATGCAAAAAAATAATGTAAAATATGCCTGGATCTGAATTTGGCCTGTAAAAGGTTAATGATAAAATATGCGTTTCTGGAAAGGATTTCTGGGTTCCCCGGGATCCCGGGAACGCTATTTTTCGAGCCCTGAGTGAAGCATATCTTTATTCGGACAAAGCAGACAGAATAATTTTCGTGGACACGCAACCTAAAAATTCCATTTGAAAAAAAAACCCGAAATCTGAACCCGACAAAAAATTTCCAAAGAACCATAACCGAATCCTAGCAAGGCAAAATAATTTCCGTGGACATGAATTCGATCCGACCTTTCAAAATCAATTTGAAAAAATACCTGAAATCTTAAATGAACCAAATATGAACCCGGCGGAAATATTCCAAAGAATCATAACCAAATTCGAATAAGACAAAATAATTTCCATGGACATGAACACAATCAGAACGTAAAAAATATGTTAAGAAAAATCCTGAAATCTAAACCGAACCAAATCTGAACCTGACAAAAATATTCCAATGAAGTATAACCTGATTCGAATAAGGCAAAATAATTTCCGTGGAAACACAACCCAACCCAGACTTAATTCCATTTGACAAAAAAAAAAAAAAAAAAAAAAAAAAAGAAAAGAAAAGAAAAGAAAGAAAGAAATCTGCAATGAACGAAATTTGAGCGCGATAAAAATAATTCAAAGAACCATAACCGGATCTCAGCAAGGCAAAATAATTTCCGCGGACATGAATCCGACCCGAGCCTTAGATATCAATAAAAAAAAAAAAATACTGAAATCTGAATTGATCCAAATCTGAACCCGACGAAAATATTCCAAAAAATCATAACCAGATTCGAACAGGACAAAATAATTTCCATTGAGATGAGCACAATCCGAAACTAAAAAATTGTTAAGAAAAATCCTGAAATATGAACCGAACCAAATCTGAAACTGACAAAAATATTCCAATGAAGTATAACCTGATACGAACAAGGAAAAATAATTTCCATGGAAATAAATCCCGACCCGAATCTAAAATGTCTAGTTGGAAAAAAAAAAAAAAAAACGATACCTGAATTGAACCAAATCTGAACCTGACAAAAATATTCCAAAGAGCCATAACCGGATCTGAACAAGAAAATAATTTCCATGGAGATGAACCTAATACTAACGTAAAAAAATTCTTTGAAAAAATTCTCGAAATCTGAACTGATCAGAACCTGAACCTGACAAAAATATCTCAGTGTAACACATTTTTATTCGAACAAGACAGAATAATTTTTATGGACACAATCCGACCCGAACCTAAAAATTCCATTAAAAAAAATCCCGAAATCTGAATTGAACCAAATCTGAACCCGATAAAAGTATTCCAAAGAACCATAACCGGATCTGAGCAAGGCAAAATAATTTCTGTAGACATGAATCCGACCGAATCTTATAAACCAATTTGAAAAAAAAAATACCTGAAATCTGAATCAAACCAAATCTGAACCCGACGGAAGAACCAAAACAAGATTCGAACAAAAGAAAAAAATTTCCATTACCATGAACAAAATTCAAACCTAAAAAAATTGTTAAAAAAAAAACGAAATCTGAATCGAACCAAATCTGAGCCTGAGAAAAATATTCCAGTGAAATATATCCTTAATTCGAACAGGGCAAAATAATTTCCGTGGAAACACAACCCAAACCGAACCTAAAAATGTTATTTGAAAAAAAAAAACAAAAAAAAAACAAAAAAAAAACCCGAAATCTGAACTGAACCAAATTTGAATCGGACAAAAATATTCCAAAGAACCATAACCGGATCCGAACACGACAAAATATTTCCAAGGAATGAATCCAATCCGAACCTAAAATAAATGTTTGAAAAAACCTGAAATATGACACAGGCAAAATTTGAAACCGACAAAAATATGCCAAAGAACAATGACCAGACCCGAACAAGACAAAATAATTTCCATGAACATAAACACATCCGAAACCTAAAAAAAATCCGAGCGAAATCTGAAATTGACAAAAATACGCCAAAGAACCATAACCAGATCCGAGCAGGACAAAATAATTTCCGTGTACATAAACCAGGATTTTTTTTTTTTTTTTTTTTTTTTTTTTTTTTTTTTTTTTTTACGGATTTTTTACGCAGACAGCGGCACGAATTTCAGACAATGTATTTCCACATATTTCGAATTAAAAATAAAATCATACAAATTCCAAGTATTATTATTAGGGATCCGGGCAAAGCCGGCGGGTCAGCTAGTTCTGAATAAAAGATTTCCTAGAATACCGGAGAAAATTTTCAAAACAAGTGTATGCTTGCAGCTTTCTTGCCATTTTACGAGTGGTTTTTGTAAGTGGGCAAAAGTAAGTGAATTTGTGAGCAATCATAAAAATTACTGGGTAGGAAATACACCATAAATTTTATATTTTGATTTATTCGTATCATTTGTCAACAAGACCAAGTGTTACAGTGTAAACACGGCACCAAGTTATTATTCAACAATAAACTTTTCGTTTGTTGTACATATTTCTTAAATTTATAGTTACTTAAAGGAGGGAGGGGCGAGGCAACTTACACTTAAGGGTAGGGGTTGATGATGTTTAAATTATTTACCACCTCAAAATCACATATACTGCAGATATTTGTTAAGAGGCTACTTCACTCAAATGAAAAGACCCGTTCGCTAATGCTAATCCTATAGGAGAAATTTATAAAAATATCTCGATTGCATTTCAATATTTTTAGATGGTTCTTTTTGCATTGGATAACTCAGATTGATCTGAATGGAGGTCGTTTTTTAGTTTTTCGATTTTGGTTGCAGATATTTTTTATGGGGTTGCTTTCGCTTTCCAAACCCGTTCTAAAAATGAAAGCGTCCTTGTAAAAAATAACTGTAAACAAAATGAAAAAAGTAACTAACGTCATGCATACAGATCGATCTCAGATATCCAAAGCCAAAAAGTCATTTAGAAATATTGAAATGCAACCGAGATATCTGTATAAATTTCTTCCATAGGATTAGCATTAGTGAATGGGTCTTTTCATTTGATTGAAGTAGCCCGATTACATTCGCGAGTTTGAAAATTTTAAAGCTGTATGTGTTAGGGATGCTGGTAAACACAGGCAATAAAAATTTCAGGGTGAGAGTGGTTTAGATGAAATTTTTAAAGAAAACAAAAATTGGAGTCTGTGAAAATACACAAGTTTTTAACCCCCTATCACTGGACAAAGCTGACATTTATTTCGCGTTCACCATGCTATTTTACCAAATTCTTTGATCTTTCTAAATTTTGGAAAAAAAAATTTCCAAGTGATGTAGCAGATCCGTTAGATTTTCATGGCACTGAAATTACAAATCCTTAGATTTATCATAAATAACAATAATAATAATAATTTTAAAAAAATCCATATTTCCATTATGTTACTTTTTTTGGCTTATTTTCATAATTTCAAATTTTCTGACTTTTCCTCACGCAGGAAAAATTTTCCTAACATTACCAGCCAATAAAAAATCGCTGATTTTTTCATGCTATCTATGTCACCTCTTGATGTTCTTGAAGATTTTTTTTGAATAAGTTTTGGTTCTTACGCTTAAAGCGTTCAAAGTACCGAACTTTTCATATTTGTAAATAAAACATTTTTTGATTGGAGGATAAATTTTTAAACAATAAAATAATAAGGATAATTTCAATTTTTAAAACAGTTTTGAAAATTAAAAATCAGTGTCGAAAATTAATTTTTACTTCAAGCAGCCGGTGGCATTTAGTAAAATTTTGGTTTATTTCTACAGTTTTATGTTTGGCTCATAATTAATGTAATACTTCTTAGACCCATGTGCATCCTTTTTCCATTTCAGATTTCTAACCCAACTAGGAAGCAGGACGTTTCGGTCCCGCCATTTCGGTCCCGAGACACTTCGGTCCCAAGACATTTCGGTCCCTTCTCCTGTAAACTGAAATTGTGTGAAATAAGGCATAATTTTATAGGGAAAATTGCAGAGTTTTTAAACTGAAGACCACAAAATTTTAGTATAATGTGATTATTAGTGCCCGAAAACCACATACACGTATAACTCTTATCCAAAATATTTTAATTCACACAAATTTTGTATGGTAATCCTAATCATAATTGGTAATCCTAATGATAATTGGTAATCCTAATTATCAAAACAGTTAGTAATTTTAATATAAAAATCAAATTAATATTTTATTAAATATACTTATTAATTAATAACATTATTAATTTACATAATGAATTTTACTTTAAAATAAACTCAATACATAAACCATTTTATATTCAATACATCATTATATTTTCTAGCAGTTCTAAACTGAAATTTATCCTTTACTTGTTTACTTATTGTTTATTTAAAATTATTGAAATTTAAAACAATTAGTACAGTTAAAAAAGTAACTAAAATTAGAATTAGTATTTTTTTTTTTCTGTGAAAGTAGAAACGAAAAGGTAATAAAAATAAATGAATAAATAAATAAAAGCTCAGTTTTGTCACTTAAAAATTAAAAATAAAATTATTTAAAATATTATATTACATTTTAATATATTTTATTAAATTATATATTATATTTTGTACATAATATTTATATTATGATATTTATATATAATATTTATATTATTATATTTTTAAATATTATTGCATTAATTTTATGTAAATAAAAATTAGAAAAATAATCATCTTATTAGAATAAAATAGGCTCAGTTTTAATAAAATTAACTCACAAAAATTGTCTTCATGGCGTGAGAAGACTTAAAAAAATGCAATGAATAAATACTATAATTTAAATTAATAATAATAATAATAATAAAAAGTGACGGGGGCAATTTTTTAAAAACAATTTTTTTTTCATATCATACCCAGTTATGAAATCACTATTGCTTTCGCAATGTTAATAATGGAAAGTAACTTATGAAAACAAATTTATAAGATGCAACTTTGTATTATAAAAAAAATAATAATAATAATAAAATGTTCTTCAATCAATATATCTCATTTCTGGAATTATCAAAGGAGAGGGTGTAGACGGGTGATTTGTGAAATATATATATATATATATATTATAACGTATAATTGTCTGATTGAATTATTAAAGACATTTATTATTAAATTAATTGGAAGAAAAAAAGTAAGCACAGTTTTCTTTATAATTTAATTAATCCTAATTTAAAGGTTCTGGCCATGCGGCCGGTGGCTAGTGCTAATTTTGCCCTTTATCATGGAAGATTGCTAGATTACAGGATAGCATAAAAATTTTTTAAATATCTAGTCTCTTCTATTGTAGACGAACTCTTACTGCTCCTGTCCCTGGCCGACGAAGCTCTCGCGAGCTAATGCTATTCCTATGGGAAGGCTATATTCTAATATCTCGTTTGCATTTCGACACTCTAATTTTTAGCTCACAGGCTATCATAGCCTGAGAGCTTATGTGCCCGTCCGTTCTGTATGTACGTTCGTACGTAACGCGATAACTCATGATAAAAATATCCGATCCACTTGAAATTTTGTACATAGGTATAGCCTGACAAGGCGCTTCCCTGATTAGTTTTTGGAGTTCATTCGATATGTATAAGAGGGGGAACGGGGGGGCTCATGCCCCTCCCCTTAGTTGATATAAATGGGATTTTCATGCAGAATTAAGATTTCGTTCAAAATTTAGATATAGGATCATTCTGATGAGGCGATTCCGTGACTGTTATTAGGTGTTCATTGAATAAGTATAAATAGGGGGAACAGGGGTTCTAATGCCCCCCCCCACCTTAATGTATATAAATGGCAGCAGAAATTTCAAGCTTGAAAATTTCAAGCAGAATTTTCAGATTGCGTTCAAATCTCTGAATAGTTTTGGAAGTTTAATGGTTAAGTATAAAAGAGGGGGATAACTCCTTTTAAATTATATAAATGCTAAATGTGTTTTTGTTAAGAATTATCACATTTGCTCTGAATTTTGGATATAGATTTTTTATATGATAAAGCATGTTTTTGATAGTTTAGGATGTTCAATCATTAAGTATAAAAAAGAGGAAAGGGGAGAGCTGTTTCCCCTTCTTAATTTTTTTTCGAACGGACTTAACCCTTGAAAATATAAGGCTTTAATGTACAATTAGTATGCATAGCTGTGAGCTCAATGCCATCGGTTTAACTGGGCAATATTCTTTTTTATTATTTTCATTGGATAGGGGGGTACTTTCTTATATCGCTCCTTTTTTACTTTTTCGATTTGGAATGCAGATATTTTTTATAAAGTTACTTTCACTTTCGAAAGTGAAAGTGCTTTTTAAAGAAAATCGGCAAGCAAAATCTAAAAACTAAAAGAGGAGCGATGTCGCCATGCCATTTCAACTATCAAGTGCAAAAAAAAATTATGTAAAAATATCGAAATGCAAAACAGATATTAGAATATAGCCTTCCCATTGGAATAGCATTAGCTCGTGAAAGCTTCGTCGGCCATGGGCAGGAGCCTTAAACAATCACTTTTCCGTTTTATAAGCACAATTTAAACTAGTCGTTGGGGGCCACCGTAATACTTACCCATCATGGATATGTATATGAAAATAAAACATGTGAAACTATTTATACAATGCATTGCAATTCATAAACAAAATTTAAATATTGTTAATATACATAGTAATGCTATATTAAAGAACTGCTGATGTACCAATTTCGACAAATTATATAAAACGCCAAACTACTCAAGTAGTACCGAACTGCGTAAAAGAAACATCCTTATAACTCCAAAAATAATAATTCTATTAACTAACAATTAACTGCGTCGGATTAAGCGTCTCATTTTCAATTAAAATATACTTCTGAATTGAAATTTGAATGAAATACAGGGTCATGAAAAATCGAAGAATGTGGAAAACAAGATTACAAATATCTCGGCAACTAATAATTCTATCGACTTTGTTCTATATGCAAAATGTGTGTTATTTTATTGCCTTTTACGTCCATTCCTTAGAACAAAAAAATTCGAAAATTTTTATATACCTTTCATCAGAATGAATTTTTCGAGAGTCCGAAAAAAATAGTTCCGGATAATCGAGGTTGCTCATATTAAATAGGGTTCGTCCCATTCTTACATACTAACTACATACAAAATTTCAAGTCTCTATCTCAATTTGTTCGGGAGATAGAGCGTTTACAGACAGACAGACAGACAGACGGACGGCAAATTTTTTTTTCTAAAAATATGTTTTTCGGAATCTCCACTATCTAAAACGTGTAAATCCGTCAAAAAATTTTTTTCGATTTTCAAAACGATTGCAAGACTTACCCTATACTACGTATGATGGGTAAGTAAAACTACTTGGAAGAAAACTTTAAATTTTTTGATTTCCCTAAAGCAGAACTTAATAAATCTAAATCCATCAAAAAAAAAGGGGGGGGGTAGGTTGCAGTTTATAATTTTTCTAATATTAATTTCATTATTCATAACATGCAATTATAAAAATTACAGATTCAACGTGTTTAAGTTTGGGTATTTTAGTATTACTGCTATATATGTGTTGATTAGGAGTATAATTTCAGGAGATAGTATTTATAAAAATATGAAAATGTAGTTTAAAATTAGAAGCACTAAATTTTGAATGTTTATAATTCAAAAACTTACCATTCAAATGATTTGAAATTTGGTATCTAGGCATAATTTAAACCGAAGATTCAAAATATTTTGTTAAAATTGGGTATTGTCATTGAAAAAAAAATTAAGTTTGGGTTTGTTTCAATCTGTAAATGCCCTCCTAAGCACACTGTATATACATAATTTAAAAGTAGACTTTATTTCCAACCGTTCTGTACCAGTAACTTTATTGTATGATAATATAATTTGTTGAGGAATTAATAGAGGATGTTTGCTTTTTTTCTATGACTGTACAAAACGCTAACTTTAACGGTTTGTTCTGAAAAATCTTGCGTTGCACAAAAAAAAAAAAAAAAAAAAAAAAAAAAAAGCAAAATGAGTGAGATTAAACAATTTCTAAACAATACCTGTTGTTAGTTTCATGCATTTCCGAACATAAATAAAAACGTATAATACAAAGTTGCCCTTTTTGATTTAAGAACACCATTAAAAGAAAAGGTGATTTAAATCGTGATTTAAATCATGATTAAAATCAAACTAATTTAAATCAACTATCCCTGTTAAGAATATATATTTTAGGGAGAAAGGGAAAAAAATATCTTAATTTCATATTTGTGTTTTGGCATTTTGAGAAAAAGATCTGTATGATCAAGTCAAAGGGCTGTGTCCTTATAAATATTCATAATAATAATAAAATAACCTGACAAATTGCATCTTTTGAGATAGCAAATTAAATTACTAGATTTCATATTTGTTTTATCATGTTCTCTGTGCTATTTTTTTTTTTTTTTTTTTAAATTTTCTGCCGCAAGCTTTATTAACAGCAAAATTTTCTGCAACATGAATTTATTAATAATATAAGTAGGAAAATGTACTGAAGAGTTAACATGGCTTAAAATATTATATGTTTTTTCTTTATTTTTTTAATAATCTTATCTTTTTTTAACCAGCATGCAAACGAAAAAGTTAAAAACCTAAATTTAATGAATCAGTATTAAAGGAATTATTTAGAATATTTACAGTAATTTATAATACAAAAGATTTTAGATTATTTTTCTTAAGATTTTTTTCTTAAGAGTACGAGGTAAATTGCTGCAGTTTGTAGCAAAGCACCACAGATTTAACAAGTTGGAAATTGCACGTGAACGTAGCAAATGAGGTGCGTTCGTACGATAACGAAGTTTTAAAAATATTAAAATCTTGCTGATATAGTAGAGCGTACTTCGGATACAGTATAGTAGTCGAAGTCTTTTTTGTGTTCCTGTAAATATACAGAAAGTAATTTTTATTACACCTCAGAAACGTATATCTTATTCATAAAATGTGAAATAGTTGAATATAATTAAAACACGCCCCAAACAATGTTTCCCCGCATAGCATTATGTAGTGGAATACTTTTGTGTGGCCTGTAATTTAATAATAAAAATGCTTTGCATCACAGATTGTACAGAATGCGTATTTTAGTATATACTTCATAGATTCATGCCAATTCTATTATGTTCGAATGAGTGTAACATCATAAAAATGCATTTGAAACTTTTTTCCCATTGAACGTAATGTAATGGAATACCTTTGATTGTCCCTGTAAATAATCTATGCATCCGACTTTCATAACATTTGAAATGACTCGATAAAATTACGTAATAATTATATGTTTTTAAATTTCAAACGATTAAAATGCATTTGAATTTTTTTTCCCAATTGACCGTAATGTAACGGAATCCTTTTGATTGTCCCTGTAATTGATCTATGCACAAATTTTCATAACATTTGAAATGACTCGACAAAATTACACAATAATTATATGTTTTAAATTTCAAACGATTAAAATACATTCGAAACTTTTTTCCCCATTGACCGTAATGTAACGGAATCCTTTTGATTCTCCCTGTAGTTGATCGATCCATCCGATTTTCATAAAATTTGAAATGACTCGATAAAATTATGTTATAATTATGTATTTTAAATTTCAAACTATTCGGTTGAGTAGTTTTTGCGTTGTTATATGCGGACGGACTGAGCGACAACAATAGGTGCTACGTATTTACATAATTACGAACGCACCTAAAAACTGCAATTAGATAAATTTATTCAGGTGAGGGGTGGGGGGAGGCACTGTATACATACGCATAATTATTTAAAATAATTAAAATCGTAATTAATATGTATACATACATATCTATTTTTTTTTTTGGGGGGGGGGGGCTAGATGTTTAGAATAAGATCGTTCTTATTTTTTATGTAAAAAAAAAAAAAAAAAAAACTAAAAATTATTTTTTTATTTCAGATTTTCACACAGAACACATCAAAACATGTGTTATTATGTTTTCGAAATATAATTATTATGTAACTAAAGCATTATTTAATCGTATAAATGATTCAGTCTTCTAGAAACTTCTGATGAACCTTTACTAATTTTAGTGTTTCTTACTTTAAATGAAAACTATAATTTGTATTAGCTACGTTTAGCGGTTCAAAGATAAAAGTTTTCCTTCTGCTACAACGTCGCCGTGTTTATTCCATAGAAGTATCAATAATTTATTGATACTTCTATGGTTTCTTCCAGGGGGACTGAATATGATCAGGGGTCTGTCTAGACATTTTTCTCAGGGTCCTGTTTTTGTGAAATTGTGAACAGTTTTTTATATTTGTAAAAAAATCTAATACATAGTAATTTTGAGAATTTGAAATGATTGTTATATTCAGAGTTTTTTTAATAATTTTTAAAGAATATGTATGTTTGTAAAATACATATATTTTCTTTATTTATATTAAAGTGACAGGTCAGATTTAACTTTTCAATTATGAAAAGTTAAATGAAAAATTTAATTTAAAGCTGGAAAAAATTTGTAAAAATCCTATTTTTTAGACAAAGAATTTTGTAAAGGGTCCTGTTTTGAAATGGAAAATTTTGTTGGGGGACCTGTTTTGAAATGGAAAATTTTGTGAAGGGTTCTTTAAGAGACACAATCTTTATCTAAACAGGTTCCTGGTGATACAGTAAAACCTCCATAAAGCACACTTCCAGGCAGACCTCTTTTTCACGGACAATTATCCAATCCCCATTCCCAAAACCTAAACTTTTGTATGTTCAATCTCTGAATGACGAGCATTCCGAATAGCGAACAGTAATTTTGGCGATAAAGAATAAATAATTGTTTTTTTTTTTTTTTTTTAACGGAAAAAAGTAAAAAGTCTCTAAATTTATCAGATCTATAATTTTGTGATCACAATGAATTTTTGAATCAATGTGGGGGAATGGGCTGAGAAAAATTCCCCCTTCCACTTCCAGTCTTGAATTCAGTGAGTGGCCATGGAGGGACAACCCTCCCCCCCCCCCCTCCCTCCCGGAGCAATGAAATGTATCAGGAGTGGAGAAACTGCCGAAATTTTTACTAGTATTCATGATAAATTACCTACTAAAGAAGAATCAGTTGATTTTATCGATTACATACATTCCTGCAGAACTTACAAAATACAAAAGCTTACTCTATTAGTGATGACGAAACAGATATTGAAACTGGAAATATGCTTCTAGTAATATCAAGGATTTCCAAGAAGCGGCAAAGCACAATAAGTAGTTACACATAAAAAAAAAAAAATAAATAAATAAATAAAACATGATTTAGAAGAATTAAAACTACTAATAGAGTTCAACTCTCAATTTGAAAAACATCAAACATGTAATCGCAAGCAAAAGCAATATTTTGTAACCAATTTTTTTCGTAAGAATGCAATAAACAGTTGATAAAGGTATACACAATTTTATTTCGCGTTTATTGCTATTTTTTTTAAATTTCTAATTAATCTTATAATACAGGCGAGACGTTAGGGCAAATGAGAGTCAATTAATGAAATATCATGTATTTTTTAGCAATTTTTATATCTTTGCGATTTTCTCAATAGCAAACAGAAACCCCTTTAAACAGCGAACAGTTTCCACGCTCCGAGGTGTACGTCATTTAGAGGTTTTACTGCATTAAAATGTAGTCTAGAAATATCAAAAGGACTCATAATCTAAACAATGCTCTATATCTTGCTACAATATTCTATAAACCGCACAATTTTTGGTTTCAACTTCTGAGAAATAAAGGATTTTGCCTGTATATATAAAACAGTTTAAAATCATAGTTTGTCTTCAAGTTTATATAGATATATGTATAATTAAAATGAAATCACCTGTGTGAAATTCAAAGAAAAGATATAAAAATTAAACAAAATAAAATAAAAATGAAAGTAAGAGGAACTATGAATATCTTATGGATTCGTCAGTGTCTTTAAAGATGAAATAAAGCATCACTGAAAAACTGCATTTCGATTTCTGGGGGGAAAAAAAATAATAAAATAAAATAAACGATATTGGTGAAATGCATAACAATTTTTATGAAGGATATCAAAGTAAAAAATAAGAAATTAGAACTGAAAACAGATTTTTTTTTAATCAAATCATGAATCATCAGCAGTTGTTTTTGCAAAATTTATAAACTTTTTAATAAAAGATCAAATTTAGTTACTCAAATTCAAGATCAGGATTTATTAATAATTTTTTAAAGTCTTCGTGATGCAATTTTATTCGCGGTAAACTTGTATATATTTTTTAAATTACATAAATTTAATAAAGTAAATAAAAATTGATATATGCTAAATGTAAGTCGTTTCATGAGCATTGTCTGCTAAGGTGCCTGCCTACCTTCAGAAGGGTTTTTTTTTTTTTTATATTTGAAAAATTGCCTATTTCTGTGCATTATATTATATAATATAGCTAAAAATTATGAATAACATGTAAAAAATATTTATATTATTAAATATTTTCATTTTTAGGCTCAAAACATACATAAAAATTGCTATAAAATGGCACTTTTGCAAAACATCAAAACTCAAGTTTAAATGAAGATATTTTTATTCTGTAAATTTTATCATGATTAATGAAACTTTCTTGAGGTACTGAAGCATTTCTTTAACTATAACTATGTTATTAAAAAAATTATAGAAGTTGAAGTTCTTACACACAGAAAAATCAAGAAAATAGATAACAATTCATAACTTGTATCAACTAAAATACGAAAAAATAATTAACTATCATAATAGTAGAGGCACAAAACCTAAATAAACTCCTTAAGAGTATTTTTGCAAAATTTCGTAATGTTACAATCATGATTTTTCGAGTTATGATGTTTTGCGATAAAGCAAAATGTGCAAAATCTCATTTGGAGAAAAAGCTCAAAATGTAATTAAAAACCAGATTTTACCTATTAAATGACTGATATTAAAATGCCTGTAACTCGAGTTCTAAACAAGATAGAAACACAATTCAAACTGATTTAGAGAGCTAAAATATCAGGGTTTAATATTAAACCAAGTATAGAAAATCAGATTTTTGACCGAAAATTGCATTTTAAAGGTAGGCAGGACCTTAAAAACAGCCATCCGCATCGTTTCATACCGTGTGCAATTATATTTGATGCTAAAACTCTTGTTTCCGCAACATCTGTTCTTACTCTGAATGCTGTTTTGTTTAAAAATTTTCACATTAAATAAATGTTAACTCCAGCAGAAAATTAAAAATAAATATCCCTTTTTGTATGATTTAAAATTACTTCAAAAATCTGTTCCGGAAAAAAAAACAAAATGTTTGGAGGATTTTTTATAGATATTCCATCTTTCCATAATATTGAATTCGCCACAAAATTTCTGAAATTCCTCGTTATCGCTTATTATATTATTTAACTACATATATTAAATATAAATGTATATAGTTAATACATTTATAAATCTAAATACTGTATCTAGTTCATTAACACAGGATCAAAAGATCTAAACAGGAGACTAAATATAATTTCAGATTTATGACATTATTGTTAAAATTTTTACACGTTTCTAACAAAACAATAAAATTATGAACATAACAAAAATGTTCATAATTTCACAGAAACAAAGATTTGTGAGGAATGTTTTGTCAGACCAGTTTATTTCAGTCATTAAAATATTTTCATTTGTTTTAAAAAGAATATTTTCAAGTGGGTAAGTTAAAATAATTCTTAAGGGTGTTCTTAACTGCTCGGCTCAACAAGCAAAAAACGTTTTGACACATTTACAAATTCATTTTTTAACAGAAAGATATGAAATTAGAATGCCTGACTATGAAAGCGATTTGGAATCGAACCTATTTTTCCATTTTATGATAAATAAATTACCTATCCAGCTCTAAGTTATTTCGATCAGGAGATCCCCCGTTTTTCTCCTGCTTTTCGACCGGTTTTTCTGATTTCATCGGGAAATATGCTCAAAAGTGTCATCTTTGAAGGCTTGTTATGAAAAATCTATTGTGTTTTTAAAAAAACTGAACATTGAGTGCAATTAGGCAGTTTCTGAATAACAGCACCTGCTATTTTCATGCATTTCCGAACAAAAATAAATTAAAGCACGTGTCACAAAGTTGTCCTTTTTGATTTAAGAACACCCTTAAGAGAATCACATTCCACATGCATTTACGAACAAATACATACATTATTAATACATTTTATATTATAAAATAGTTTAGAAAATAAACTTTTAGACATTTAGGGTAGATTGCTATTTTACCTTAAAATAGAATCCTGAAATTATATTAATCCTTTCGGGTCTTACATGTCTTTTAATTGAGCATTATTTTGTTTTAACAAATATTTTTGTTACAAATTATATATGATAATGTTAGTACAGTGTCTATGCATTTACTATATGACAACATTAACGTTTAGGAATTTAGTAATAATAATAAAATAATAAATATTTGCTTAGATCTCTTTGAACCGTTTGCGATTCTTTTATTTTAAGCACATATTTCACTCTTTAATTTTAAAAATGCAGTTTACATTCCTGAAAGAATCATGTACAGTAAAGCGCAAAAAGTATTAGAAAGTTGTAATAAAAATTAAATTTTACTGCAATACAATATTTTCTAAACATATCCAAAAACTCTTCCTTAGCCTATTGTCATATGAATTTGAATTAAACAGTACACAAAACAACAAGATTGGTTATGTTTAAGGCAACGAAATTATTCCATTTCGACAGCCATTGTTAATGTTATTAATTTAATTAAGCAATTAAGAAATTAATTTAATAAATATTTTTTTTCTAAAAATTGAAAAAAAATCAAACCCGAAAGGGTGAAAGAAAGAAAGAAAGAAAAAACAGAGAACATTATTAAAACTTTTATGATAAATTGCGATTGCAGCGTAATAGTACAATAAAATACACTAAAAAGTCTTGTAAATATTTTTAAAAAAATATCAGTTTGTTAAAGCCGCTTTCTAAGCCTTTACCATACTTTTTTTAAACTTATTGAAAAATAGATTTTTAAAAATATGAAATTATATTGAAGAAAGCGAAAAGGTGAAGGATACAGTTAAAATTTTTATGATAAACTTCGGCTGTGCTTAATAAAATATACTAAAAAGGTCTTGCTAGTATTGAAAACACTATTAAAATCTTAAAAATGCTTTCTAAATTTTCATTGTATAGTATTTTTCTTGCAATACTCATAAAAAAGTATTTTTACCTGAAATTATATTTAAGAGAAAAGGGGTGGATGATAACATCTGAAGTTTTATGGTAAACTTCGATTTTAACAAATAAAATAAACTAAAAAATCTTGTAAATATTAAAAAACACTATTAAACTGTTAGATATTTTTCATATTTTTATCGGATAATAATTTTCTTTTCAAAAATTTATTGAAAAATAATCTAAAAAATTCCTGAAATCAGGAAATAACAAACATTAATAATAATAAATCCTAATACAGGATAAATTCCCATGAGCAACACCCCTTAAATATTAAAACATATACCAATTTCTGAGTAAATGGAAGGGTAAAAAAAATTACCTGAATACGGTTGTTGCAGTTGCTTGAAAGAAATCCTCTGTCAATCCAAACGAATTATCTTCCCTGAACCAACAATAGTAAATTTCTCTTAAAAGCACTTAGTCCACAAAGATGAAACGTTGTTAAATACAATACAGTCTCTCCAAAAATGAATAAATTTTAACGATGTGGTATTATTTTTGTAACTAAAACAATTCACCTTTTTTCTTTCACAAAGTAAATGAGAGAAGTTAGTACAGAGCACAAATCTACTCTGAGTTCACTCAGCAACTACTAATAAAGTTTCCTAAACTAAAGTGAAGACGATGACACTATACCTTGATAGTATTCAAAATCCCAGAATTCTTCCTTTCATTAGATAAAGATAACTCCGCCTTCTATAACAATGTACAGTCCCCATGGGATATTCATTGCTCCCCCATGTATAGGATTAAAATTTTTGTTTGCCTACCTTTACAACACCAAACATTTACCAAGGACGAGTGCAATCTAAAAAGGTCACTGATTTCAAAGTCCCCTAAAATGAAGACATTTTCGGTACAACAAAATTAATCATCACATGTAAATACATATTATATTATATATTGAAATTTCCCCAATTCTTTAACTGCATCAGTGGCGTATTCAGGGGGTGGGCTGATGGGGCTACAGCCCCCTCCGAAATTTGTAAAAAACATAAAATATAATTACGAAAGTCTATCAAAATGTAATGAAATGTGCTAAGATAGAATTATAGGGAGCACAAAAACATTCCGTTTTATGCGAGTTTTCGTTAAAAAGGTATTATTTCGCAGAGACCGCAAAATAACTAATTCATTTAAGTTTACGTTATACACAAGTTATCTTTATTCGGCATAAAAATTATACTAATTATGACGAAAACCTGCCTAAAAAGAAATTATTTGCAGTCCCATGCGATTCAAATCTAACAGGTTCTATATAATACTTGCATTACCTGCTATGATAAAAATCTGTTAAAGACGGAAAACATAACTTTCTTTTCATTTCCTCATTTCCTCTTAGAAATGATCACTATATCTCAGTCCCCCCCCCCCCTCCGAAATGATAAGTCTAGATACGCCACTGGACTACATGCTATGAGATTCTATGACTGCCAAATGCGGGTCATTTGCCTGGATATAAAACGTACGTTTTTCTTTTATTTATTGAAATTTTGTTAAAGATTAGTCTATAAAAATTTCTTCAATACCTGTAAAATGTTTTTTTTTTTCTTTGGTGCCGTCAAATTTTGACAAATTCCATCTAGTTATGAATGAAAAGAATGTTCTACTCGAATTATTATCTTTGTTAAGGGGGCTCAGGGGTTGATCAATACGGAAAAACATGTAAACAGAGCTCTGGCTTCGAGCCCATATAAAAACAGAAGTATTCATAATAATGTTATGTTATATAGATGCAAAAAAATAAAAATAAAAAATAAATAAATAAATAAATAAATAAATAAAATAAGCCATTCCATCAAATAGATTTTTTTTTTGTGTGTGTGTGTGTGTGTTAGGCGTCAAAAATCAAGTTTTGAGAAAACGCGACTTAAAGTTGAAATTATATGGATGCGGCTATGAAAGTGTTGATACATAAATGATTATAACTCCGTTAAAAATGCAAATATTTTATGCAGTTTTTTGCATTGAGTTAAGAATTAAATGATTAATCAAATTAGATCATAAAAAAAAATCAATTTTTTGAAAAGTTTTCAACCCCTGAGGAACTACCCTAATGTCTCCCGATATCTAAAACAACTTATGTAATAACAATTTGATTTTTAAATAATTTTTTCTATTGAAACTGAAAATGAACCACCGATTTCGTAAGTAGATAATTACAGCTCTTTTTGTAAAAAAATGACAAGAATAATGAGATTAATCCACGCGGTGATGGGCACTTAACTTTCTGTTTAGCCTACATCAGTCACCGGTGACTAATAGTGTAAAATATGGTATAAAACTAAAAGAAAATATATTGTTTTAAGTTAGTTACTAAGAAAGAATAATCCCGTTATAAATAAAAATTAAGCTCATTTTAAATAAAGTTTCAGTAATTACTTAAAACAATATAAATATTTTTATATTGTTTTATTATCATGTCTCAGATTGCCAGTCACGTCGCCGGTGACTAATTTGGAACTCAATGTGTTAAAAGCCTACACTAGTCACCCAAAAAGACCCGGCTGATAATGTTAAATCTATGGGTGCGTTATTTTCAAATATCTCACTCAAATTTTAATACAGTAAAACCTCCAAATAATGGACACCTCGGGAGCGCGGAAACTGTCCGCTATTCGGAGGTGCCCGCTATTGGGAAAAATCTCGGATATTCAAAAATTGCTAAGAAATACTTAAAGTGTCATTAATTGACTTTTATATGTCCTAAAATTCTAATATATGATTAATCAGAAATTAAAATTATTTGTTAAGCAAAAAAATTAAAATAAAATGATACATTGCTTTATACACTGCTTGTTACATTCAAAAATGTATTTTAAAAGTTTCCTTTAGCATTTAAAGATTACATTGTTTTTTTTTTTTTTTTTTTTTTTCAATGTGAAGTTTAAATCATGTCAATAGTTTCAATTTTCCTGAATCATCTTTTTTTTTTAAGTGTCGCTGCTGATTGTATTTTGCCACTTCTTAAAAGCATAAAATCTCAAATCTTCTGGAGGGGAGTGTGGGAAGGGGGAATATTCTGATGCTCCGGGGTGTAATGTCCCTCGGACCATCCCCTGAATTTAATACTGGACGTGGGAGGGAAGGACCGAGTGGGACCCGGCCAACTCTCTACATTTATCTATGATCACAAAATTTCGACACATTGCCCTGACAAATTTAGAGGTTTTTACTTTTTTTTTTTCTTCGTTAAAAAACAATTTCTCATACTTTATCGCAAAAATTACTGTCCGCTATTCGGAATGTCCGTTATTCAGAGGTTAAACATAGCAAAATTTAGATTTTGGGAGTGGGGATCGGTAAACTGTCCGTTAAATAGAGGTGTCCGCTAATTGGGAGTGTCCGTTATGGAGGTTTTACTGTATTTTTACTTTTTTTTTTCTTTTTTTTTTTTTTTTTTTGCATAAGATAGTTGAAGACGATCTATAACCGGGCTAGTTTTTACTTTTTCGATTTTGGTTACAGTTTTTTTATTATTATTATTACTTTCGGAACCGGTTTGAACCAGATCAGAAATTGAAACTATCCTAATATGAAAAAGAAATATAACCAAAATCGAAAAATTAAAAACGAGTCCGGTTGTAAATTGTCCTCAGCTATACTATGAGGGGGGGAAAAAAAGAAAAGAAAAAGAAAATTTGAGCGAGATATTCGTAAAATTTGAACGCCCCCATAAACTTAACATTATCATCCGGGCTCTTTGTGAGTGATAGGCAAAAAATACTATTGTGGAAATCTCACTATTCTTTTAAGAACTTTGCAAATAAGTGTATTGTGATTTTATCTAATCTGTTACTAAGAAGTGTTTTGAGTTGCAAATGATTTGCTTAGTATTTTTTCATAGGAGAAAAGCTACATTTATATAAATGTTCTGGAAAATAGCTACATTATGAAATACAGGGTGGTCATAAAAAAAACTTTGCCGATATATGGAGCTCTAGCGGCCAGTCCGCTCAACCGATCGAGGTGAAATTTCAGATATAGCTATTCAGAGGTATGAGCTCGAGATTCTGTGAACAACAACAAAATGGCGCTCACGGTTACGGTTATAGTTACAGAAACTCTAAAATTTCCAATGGCAACACCCATTTTTTTTCATCGCAAAATGCTCAGCGCATGCGAAAACCCTAAAGAGCGTTGGAACCGTACGTGTATCGCAAGAAACGGACATGTTATGCACGCACAAAAAACCGTTCTGGGAATCCTCCCCCCCCCCCCCCCCCCATAGAAAAAACTCGATTGGGGCGCAAGGAGGAAATTTGCACGTGACACAGAGTCAGTACACTAATCTCTGATTACAATACAGATCGGAGAAACTAAAACTTTTATTTTGATTACGCATTTTCCACATAGGTGCCATCACCATTAATTGCCTGTGATACCTCTGAATAGCTATATCTGAAATTTCATTTCGATCGGTTGAGCGGACTGGCCGCTAGAGCTTCGTATATCGGCAAAGTTTTTTTTATGACCACCCTGTATTAAACTTTGATTGCTTCGCTGATGCTTTCTAAATAGGATGGAGCAAAATATTCTGTATGAAAAGTGCAAGCTACTTTTATCAGTACACGAATTAAGTAAAACTAATATTGCAATTTCTTTAATAGCACTTAAAAGTACCATCGTAGCATAAAGGATTAAGACACGGGATCAAAATTAAATACACCCGATAAATTGTTAAAAAAGTTATTTTCCAATGTTAGTTTTTGTTATTTTTTAAAGTTAATAAATGTACCATATTCCCCGCATTAGCTGACCTGCCGGAAAAAATCGAGATACACCATCATGCCGGAAAATATGAGGTTTCGCTACTGAAGGATGAATGACTGAATGATTAACTTTTTTTTTTTTTTTTTTTTTTTTTTTTTTTTTTTTTTTTTTTAACATTTTTCAGTCTAATGAAAACACATCAATGCTTATTTTTCTTTTTGTCTGTCTCACTTATTTTAATTTATATTTAAGTTATGACTAGTTTTTATTTATCTTATTATTATTATTATTATGCAAAATTTTCATGCACGACGTGTCTACTCCAGGATGACGACATTAAGTTAATTAGATTATCACATAAAATCACTTTTTTGACATAAGTTAAGCATACATTTCTCTCTTTGTATGTTTAAATAATTAATATATTTTTCTTATTTTATTTATAAAAAGAATATTTCTTTTCATATGTATTCTTTTTCCATATGTTTCTATATCTTCGTATATATTTCTATATTTATTTCATATATATTTTTATATCTTCTATTTCATAATAATTTATGGGATAATTCTTTCTAAATTGTAAATATTGGATGGTTACTGGGGAAGAGCTTTGTGTGAAATGGTGTGTCACACATAAAACATGCTTTTATTTTTTTTGTGTAAAAATGGTTAACTAAATAATTCGAAAAGTGAGAACAAACTGTATATTGTACTCTGCTTTCCCAACAGTAGTCGCTGCAACTGAATAAAGCTAATGAACCACATTCCTTTCCGTTTTCGAAGTTCCTCGCTTTTTCCGGGAAAGACCAGATACTCATACTTAAAAATCTGGTCACCTCGAATTTTGTGGCATGCTGGCTAGTGCGAGGGAATACGCTATGAAAACTATTTACTTAATTCGTTCTTTTACCAGGCACTTATTTTCGCATGAGCAAATTGGGACTTTACCCAAAGACCTCGGACTTCAAAGGGCCCTAAATCCATATATTAAGGGTGTATTCGAAAAAACGCTTTTCCACCTTCAGCAGCTCGAAAATTTCCGATACAATTTCAGACACATTTTTTAAAGTAGAAACATGAAATTTGCTGAGGGGATTTTCGAAGAGACGTATAAGGTGCCGTGTGATGTCTTTTTACGCTCAATTGATTAGAATTTGATTTATGAGCAATTAACTTTTCAGGAAGACCCTTTTTTTCGTTCCCAGATCTCCCACTACGGAAAAATCGGTTCAAATTGCCGTTTTTGATTGCTTTTTTTTTTGAAATATTTTATACACTTATCAAAGAATCGACAATCACGGCACCTTGAGTAGTGTCTAAATAAGAGAATCTGTGAGTTCGATGCGTTTGAGAGCAAAAGTGAATTCAAAAATAAATCGGAAAATAAGCAGTTTGAATCGAAATACACCCTTAATTTATAAAATATTTACTTTTTCCCCAATCCCAGCTCTAAAAATTTCCAATTACAAATTGAATCTTTAAAAGATTCTATTAAAACTTTCTGAAAAATTAATTTCATTTTGAACACATGAAACTCAACGCTTTTGAAAAGCTAAAATTGCTAAAGTGATATGAAAGAGTTTTGTTCTGTACTGATACAAAAGTAGTGTTTTTAATAAATAAGATTCTTAATTTAGAATGGACAGAGCTTTGAAATTTCTTCTATTTAAAATCCAAGGAGTAAAAATATTATGTACGCATTAAAACACCGCAGTTTTAAACTCTCTGCGTTTCAAAAATAAAACTTCCTTGCAGAATTATGCAATTAGATTTTAGCCAAAACTTTTACTAAACAACAGTTGTATTTGAACTCTGAAATCAATGAATTTCCTTGCATCTACGTGGCAAATACATTACATTTATAGACATTACAATTTGGAACCCCGGAAAAAATCGCCCCGGTAAAAATCACCCCCGGCAAAAAAGCCATCGGTAAATATCGCCGCGGTAAAAATCATCCCGGGTGAGTCATGATTCGGACTCAAAATACATATCTTATTATTTTATTTTTATCTATTATTTTTATCTGTTAGTTCTTTAAACCACGTCTCATTTTAAAAATGCCAAATAATAAAAAAATAAATAATTAAATAAATAATAAATAAATAAAAATTCTCCTTTATTCGCCTTTTACCACCCGCTTTAAAATCTCTCAACTATTTTTTTTCTTTTTTTCGTTTTCCCCCTCCCCGCGGTAATA
Organism: Maratus speculifer; assembly: GCA_964019185.1. NCBI lineage: Eukaryota > Metazoa > Arthropoda > Arachnida > Araneae > Salticidae > Maratus > Maratus speculifer. The sequence continues at coordinate 32,977,146 of OZ025289.1, forward strand.
TTCTTGTCCAAAATTCCAGAAATTATAGAAGCTCATGTATTTATTTCTAACTCGTCCACAATTGTAGTTATTTCTTTTTATTAAACACTTTTTCAATCTGCAATAATTCTATAAATATTGCCTAGATCGAAACCTTCCATTACTAAAAATGCATATCAAAATTACAGAATTTTATCATCATCAAGAAAAGTTAGCTCACACATTCAAACAATACTTGTAAAAAAATGCGAGTATCTAACATTTTCCTTTAAAAAAATTAAATCTAGTACCTATGGTATTACAATAATAAATTTATTGTAAATTTATTTAACTGTGATCTGGAAACATGCCTTATGTCCGAAGACACCATGATTTTTTTTTCTTTTAATAGTTATTTTTTTACTTTTTGTAATGAAAGCTACCTAAAAAACACTAGATTTTTCAAAAAAAAAAAAATCTTTTCATATAATCGGAGATTTCCTATCATTAAAAGAGGTGAATATTGCCTTTTGTAAATAGCGGTTTGATGGCACTCTTTCTAAAAGGTATTTCCAGTTGAGAATGGAATTTTTCTCCTGGTTACGATGATAAAAAAGAAAAATTAAAATGTTTAACTATTGACAACATAATTAGAAAGTATTGCACATGCATATACATCACACTTTCAGTTACGTTAAATTGTACTAGGCGAAATTCCTTTTTTAAAATGCAGTATTAACCATTAATTTTAAAATGTAATTGAAGCTTTTCATGTGTACTGAACTATCATTTCTATTTAGGGTACAAAATATATATTTTTTAAATTTTAACAAAAAGTATCTTCTATGAAATTTCCAAAATCTTATTACTCATCTTATAATAAAAGAAAATTAGACACATTAATAAAAAATGCAAGATCACTAGATTTTGTCACTCATGTTTTTCATAAACTTAAGATTATTCTCAGGGAATGTTATCTTTCACTATATGCATATACTGTATACTGACATAACGAATTGACAAAACCTTATCAAAATTTAATGAACAAAGCTGAGGTAAAAGAACTAAATAATTTATTATAAATGTATTCAGTTATTTTATATTATAAAATAAAGATGTACAACTGTAGCCCGGGGCCAAAAGGCGATCCGAAATGGGTTAACTTAAGATTCGCGAATTTCGTAAATTTATGTCTTCAAACGAATCCGAATTTTTGTCCGTAAGCCGCAAGTATAGGGTAAGTCTTGCAATCATTTTGGAAATCGAAAAATTTTTTTTGACGGATTTACACGTTTTTGACACTAGAGTTTTCGAAAAACATATTTTTAGAATTTTTTTTTTGCCGTCCGTCTGTCTGTCTGTCTGTAAACGCTCTACCTCCCGAACGAATTGACATAGAGACTTGAAATTTCGTATGTACTTAGTATGTAAGAATGGGACAAAGCCTATTTAATATCAGTAACCTCGATTATCCGGAATTATTTTTTTCGGACTTTCGAAAAATTCGTTCTGGTGAAAGCTACATAAAAATTTTCGAAATTTTTTATTTTAAGGAGTGATCGTAAAAGGCAATAAAATAACACAAATTTTGCATAAAGAACGAAGTTGATCGAATTATTAGTTGCCGAGATATCTGTAATCGTGTTTTCCACATTCTTCGATTTTTTATGACCCCGCATTTCATTCAAATTTCAATTCAAAGATATATTTTAATTGGAAATGAGACGCTTAGTCCGACGCAATAAACTGTTAGTTGATAAGATTATTATTTTTGGAGTTATAAGGATGTTTCTTTTTCGCAATTCAGTACTACTTGAGTAGTTCGGCGTAGTGATGGGCGATTCTGGAAATTTTGAGAATCGATTAAAATCGATATCGTATAAAACAACATCGATCATAATAAGAATCGATTTCTGAGTTCTAGAATCGATACTAGAATCGATATTTCGATATTCAGGTTCACACAGAGAAGATCCAAATTACTAATTCCAAAACTTAGACAATCAGCAGGACCGTAATTACCGCCTCCCACCCCCCATCACCATTTAGGGAGGCATAGAATTGATCTATTGCAGGTTTTAGAGTCGGATAATAAGAATTTTAAATTTTAAAATGATTGTCACTTATGGTTGTCACTTACACAAAAACTTTGCAAATTTGAGAGACATAACTCAACTAATAACACACTGAGTAACTTGGCATTAAACCGAGGATAAAGAGTGCCAAGAGCGTGTAACTAGGATGGAGAACAAGGAGTATAGACAAAAAAAAAAAAAAAAAACTTTTTTTTTCTAATGCCAACCAAATGTTACACGAGATAGTTTGGAAGAACAAAAAATATGCCCCATTCCCAAGGGGGTAGGTAAACCCCACTGGCGACCATAGCCCAAATGTATCTTTTGTCGAAGTTTCAAAATGAGGATTTACAATAAAATAGAACGAGAATTGGACATTTAAAAAATTGATGCATACTTTGAACGGCCCATTGAGTAAAGATTGGCGAGGAAGGAGGGGGGGGGGGGGCGAGGGATTAGAACGGACGAACTTGGAAAAAAAAACATAATTAACTAATAACCCAAATAACTGAGCTCCTAAACAGAAATATAGTGTTTAACTTAGTGTTGAATTCATGGGGTGGCCTGCGGGGAACATGCACTCTTTGAAACTATAAAAAGTGCCAAGAGCATGTAACTAGGTGGAGAGAGGGGTAGTAACAGAAAAAAAACGAGGAGATAAAAGCTTTATAACGATATGTTACATGAGATGGTGTGGAAGAAACAAAAATATATGCCCCCCACCCAGGGGGACAAGGTAAATCCCAAACGGACAGAAGGGCGACCCCGGCCCAAATGTATCTTTTGTTGAGGTTTCAAAATATGGATTTATAACAAAATAGAACGAGGATTAGACTTTTTTAAAATCGCAGTCATAATTTGAACGAACCTGTAAGTTAAGATTGGTGAGGAAGGGGGGGGGCGGTAGCACGGGCGAACGTGAAAAAAAAAAAAAAAAAAAAAAAAAAAAAAAAAAGTGGCATTCTGAGAGTGCCGATAGAAGTGAAACCTTGAACACTTACGTGTGTATTTTTTGAATCGTTGGGATATATAATTTTTAATCGTCAGGAAATACTTTTAAATGAATAAAAAAGTTTCTATAATATTAAAGAATATATTAATCTCCATAAAAAAACCGCGCGATACCGTATGTCCAGCTATTGTAGTTAACTCACTATAATTACTTTCTTACATTTTAAAACGCGATAAATACACCAACCAAAATTAGACCATATTATCGATACCTTAATCCTTATCCAAATAAATCATTTTGTATTAATGCCTGTTACAATATCTGTAGATTACTTTTTGAATTATTCAAATCGGACATTCCATTCAAAAGATATTACGAATTTTAAGATGACAATCTAAAGAAATAATAGCGCTGCTGAGTACTCGGTGGCCAATAAGCTTAGGGATTACGTGTGCGATCAAACGATTGCGGGTTCGAACCCCAGTTTCGCTAATATGTATCGATGTTTTTTTTTTCTTTTTTTCTTTTTTTTTTTTTTTTTTTCGAAGAAGTTTGAAAAATTAAAATTTTAACACATTATGGGTCCGTAACGTGACCTGAAATGATGGGAGAAAATTTCTTATGCTAGATTTGTAATGTATGAAGCATAAGCTTTCAATAGACATATTGTATCAAGAAATGAGAAAAAAACCCTCTGCCCCCCCCCCCCCCAAAAAAAAAGGTCCTATAGGGGAAACCGGGAAACTGGAATAACAAAAAGAACGGCGAGAAATGGTTAGCTATACTAGATTTTTTCTCATCACTGTAACTCCTATAGAAGCAAAGTTATAGCCTTTTAAAGATTGAAATGAAGTGAAGAAATAAGCAAAATTAGGTGAGTGATCGACAGGGGGGGGAGGGGTTCACAGCTCTGGGGGTGCCATGTAGCTTAAACTTTTAAGTTAAAAATGGTAGAGAATTAAATGAGCGAAATTTTAAGGTGTATATTGGGAGAGGGTGCAAGCCCCCCCCCCCCCCTCAAAATTTTTTTTGTTTCTTTTGAAGAAACAAAAAAATATGCCCCCCGGCGGGGCGCAGTTAAACCCCAAACGGGCGGAAGGGCGACCCTTTATTTATCTTTTGTCAAGGATTTAAAATGTGGATATAAAATAAAATAGACCGAGAATTGGACATTTTAAAAACTGTATGCATATTTCGAACAACCCTGTAAGTTGAAACTGACGCGGAAGGGCGGAATTAGAAGAGACGAGCGTGAAAAATAAAACATAATAAACTAATACTTCAAATAACCGGCCCGCAGGGGATTACCCCCCCCCCCCCCCAGAAGTTATGAGATTTTATGCTTTTTAATGCACAAATTGCGATCCCCCCTCTCTTACAGAGCTGTAAAACATGATGCCTTCCTCCGGAGTCGCAGAAAAATACCTGCATTCAACACTGATTTAGCCTAGAAAAAGAAAAAAGAAATCGAAATCGAAATCGAATCTAGAGATTGACATCGAATCTGAAGATCGACATCGAAACTAAAGATCGAAATCGAATCTAAAGATCGACATCGAATCTAAAGATCGATCTTACGGGCACAATCGATTTTACATTTTTACTTTCTTTTGTAACTTTACAAGAAGAGAGTATTAGATTCGTGAAAAATTTTGACTTCCCGTTTTCGATGGATTTATATATTTTAGAAGGTCTTTAACACGATTTCATGGTTTTTAAGAAATATCTGTGTGTGTGCGTGTGTGTCTGTCACTCTGTGAGTCTGTATACGACAAAAATTTCTGACCATTCTATCTCAAGAACAAATGCACGGAATTCCACAAAACTTTAGATTTAGTTTGACCTTGATATAAACTGAAACTAATTAATTTTTGGTGTATATAGCCTAACAAGTGGCGCTGCTGTGCTGCATTTTTTTCGATTTGCGCAACAGCTATATCTGAATAACGAATGAACGGATTTTCATCACATTTTAGATCCAGTTAGTCCTTGACATGAATTGATGTTTTTTTGCATTTTGTGGTGTATATAGCTTCTCAGATGGCGCTGCTGTACTGAATTTTTCACAATTTCTACTCAGCGCCATGTGAAAGGGGGGGGGGGCGAAAGGAAGCGGTCGTTCTGAGCATGAAAATTTAGGGGGCGCCAAATTTTTACTACTAACATCACTTCTAGCCTATCACAAGAAAAAGTTAATAGAGGGGGAGGGGCTAAATTGGAACTTTGAACCGGGTGCAGTTCTCTTTTCGCACGCCTCTGTTTCCATTTTAGCTTTATCTCAAGAACTAATGCACGGACTTTCATAAAAATTTAGATTCAATTAGTCCTTGATATTATTTGATGCTAATTACATTTTGGTGGAAATCGCTTAATAGATGACGCTGTTATACTGCATTATTAATGATTAACGCAATAGCGCTATCTCAAGAACGAATTTTCATCAAAATTCAGATTCAGTAAATCTCTGACATAGTGTTATTTAGTTCTTGGTGTAAATTGCCCTACAGGTGGCGCTGATATGCTGCATTTTTTATGATTTCGCAATAGCTGTATCTCGCGCTTTCATAGATTTTCATGAAAATTCAGATTCAGCTGGTACCTAATAAAAATTGATCCTGATCAATTTTTGGTGTACATCGCTCAACAAAAAACGCTATTTTACAGGGGGGGGGGGGGGTTCTGAGGTTTCTTTAATTCTTCTATCTTAGAAACTAATACACTAAAATTTTGGAATTGGCCGTCTATTTTATCTTCGATTTTTGGAGGAAAATGAAAATTATATTACCTTCAGAGAAATCGATTAAATCGATTTAAAAAATCGAAATCGCCCATCACTATCGGCGTGTTGTATAATTTATCGAAAGAGATTCATCAGCAACTCTTTAATACAGCATTACTATGCACAATAAAAATATAAATAAACGTTTAAATGTTGTTTTGGAATTGCAATCCATTTTATAAATAATTTTCAAATGTATTATTTTCATATATTATATATGCATATATATGATGGGTAAGTATTACGGTGGCCCCCAATGACTCGTTTACAATCGCTTGAAATTTAAATCCTCTGAACACAGTTCAGTTTGCGCTACTTAATCACTCCCAACTATTCAGATTTTAAGCTAAAAATATAAGTTTAAATCTAAGCCTACGAAACCATTTAATGAGATGTAAAAAATAACGACAAAAAATAGTTGTTCGTTAATCCAAAGTCTAAAGCGCCCTCTATCGGCATTTCTTGAAATTTATCTTTATAATCTATTTTCAATAAAATACCGACATAAAGAATAGTTTTAGTGAAAGCCGCAAATCAATCGACCAATTTTTCCATTTTTTATAATCATTTGAAATTTGAACCCCCTGAACACAGTTCAGTTTCTGCTACTTAACCATTCCTAACTACTCATACAGTTGGCAAAAAAAGTATTTGTACACTTCATTTTTTTAAATTATAATGAAATTAAACAAAAGATTTAAGCAAAAAATACTGTAATACATTAATTTAACGCATTATAAATATTATAGAATCAAAAACAAAATTAAACGAATCGATTTTTTACATTATAATAAACAAATATACAAAAATATAATGCAAAAAAAGTATTTGTACACTATATTAACGTAATATAATTAATGAAAATTTAGTAAAATGATACAAATTAATATTTTGTGCGAATTCATTTAGCGTTTATGACTACTTCTAGATGGTGTGACATGGATTCCATCAACTTTTTTGTATCGGTCTGGTTAATGTTATTCCATGACACAATAAGAGCTTCTTTAAAACTGTTTTTTACCAATACATATTTTTTTTCGGATTTTTGCATCCAATAGCATCTGCAAATTTTCTATTGGATTCAAGTCTAGAGATTTTAGAAGAATTACCAGTCGTCTTGGAGTATTGTCGTAAGCATGTGCTGATGATTACAGCAGTATGCTTTGGTCTTTATCCTGCAGAAAGTGAAAAGCTTCCTCTATGCATAATTTCTTGGCACAGTTTAATAAATTATGGCGCGACACATCAATGTATGTTAAACCTGTCTTTCCATTGTCAATAAATTTTAAATGTCCTGCTCCATTAGAAGCTATGCACCCCAAAATTATAATATTCCCCCCCAACATGCTTGATAGTTTGAAGTATACATTTTGGATCTAGAACAGTTTTATTTTTACGCCAATTTTTTCGAATGCTTGATGGTAAGAAAATTTCGAATTTTCCCTCATCAGAAAAAATTACTGTTTTCCAAAAATCCAATGATTTACTTCTGTATGCGAAAGCGAATAGTATGCATTTTCGCCTATTTGTTTCGCTGATGAATGGATTTTTCCTTGAGGTTCTTCCTTTTAAATCTGCATTGAGAAGAATATTTTTTATTGTTTGAGGTATTACTCTGATGCGAGAAGATGTCGCAAGGTCTCCAGCAAATTTTTGAACCGAACGCATAGGATTTTTTAAAGCTTTTTTAACAACACTCCTTTTTTCCCTCATTGTTAGTTTGCTAAGAAGTCCTGGTTTTCATTGAATTTCGATGCTTTTAATTTATTCATAGTTTCTCACTATACATCCAATAGTTGTAAATGGTAATTTAATAGCTTTTACAAATTCTTGTTGCGAATTTAAATTTTTATTATGCTCAATCATAGGATTTCATATATCTAGAGGTGCCTCTCTAGTATTAGGTTCTATACTCAATTATTTCAAGAGCAAATTAGATTAAATGTCAGACAAATATAATATGAACTCAAAAATTATTATCAGCTTCTGTAAAAGTAGTCCTTTGAACCATAAACACTATAAAACACAGTACATATCAGGATGGAGAAATGTACAAATACTTTTTTTGCAAGAAATTTTTAAACTTTTCCTATTAGAAAATTATTTTACATCTTTATCGAAATTTTCTGTTGTGTAATTTAAAACGCACGATAAACAGACTGTATTAAAACTATTTTTGACAAAATATCTGTTTTTATTTAGTTAAAAATTAAAAATTTTAGAGTGTACAAATACTTTTTTTGCCAACTGTATTTAAAGCTCAAAATTTAAGTTTAAGTCTAAGCCAGTGTGACCGTTTTTTCAAGCTAAATGCAGGCTAGATTTGGACTGACAACAAGCTAAAAATAAATTCGATGGTCCTGCCATCTATTGATGGGCAGTATATCAATAGACTGACAACTATCTTTTAGCCTGAGTTTTTAGCTTGATTTAGCTTGTTGTAAGTCCTACAACAGTCCAGATTTCTTACAACAATCCAAAAACGGTCACACTGGTCTAAGCTTACGAAACCATTTAATGAGATGCAGAAAATAACGGCAAAAAATAGTTGTTCGTTAATCCAAAGTTTAAAGCGCCTTCTATCGGCATTTTTCGAAATTTATCGTTATAATTTATTTTCAACCAATTTTCCCGTTTTTTATGTTTATTTGAAATTTTGGGTTCCAAACTTTAATGGCGGATATCTCCTTTGGAAAACGTTTAGGACCTTCAGTTTCCTATTTACTATTACTCGTCTTGATGTGTTCTATCACCCCCTAGTGTATGTACCATGAGTTTAGGGACACCCTGTATATAGCCACAAACTGTTGATAATACCTTTGCCAAATGAATTGGATATGTTGTAGACTGGGTAGGAAAAGCTAGGGGAGTAAAACTGCCCCTTCTCTGAAACAATATATTTTTTAAATCTGTTTATAGGCCGTAGATTCCCCCTACTCCTGAAATAGAATTCTCTCTGCTTTGATGTGGTCTCCGAAACAGAAAAAAAAATTTTGTAAGTGGTCCTTCTCTTTAAAAGATTGTGCACCCTTATTATAAAATAATGTACATACAATTGTTAAACCTAATTATTGCATAATTATGAATTTCAAAATTTATTTCAACATTTTATTCAACATTCCCAAGTGCAATGAGTTTGGAACTGAAGCATTTCCTAGAAACGCATTACATACAATTTACAAAACATTTTCCTCTCTTTAAATACAAAGGGATGGTAATGAAGTTCATATTTTTATTCTAAGGATCTTTCCATTTATGCAGTAAGGCTTGTCAAAATTACAATACAAATATGCATTCTTGTTACTCAAACCCAAGTCTTTTTGTTATCCAAATCTAAGCATGTAGTTTGCGCCTGGTTGTTTATATTCACCCACCTCTGCAGACAATAGATAAGTATTTATCTAATTCTGTTACCCCCATAAATCGGAACCTTATCTAAAGAAGCAGGATAATGAAAGTTTTCTCCTAAAGAAAATTCCTCTTCTTTTCGTCTTGATTTTATTCCTTTAAGCCCAAAACAGACATGACTACTCTGAAGTTGAACTGAATTCCTGGAACTCCCTTTTCTTTACTCCCCACTTGCGGTTTACTGACAATAGAACACAGAGAAGATACAATGGCCAGGGAGATAATTATCTTAAACTTACTGAAGGGAAATATTTCCGTCCTACACTTGGATTGAAGTTGAACTGGATAACATAAAACCACCTTAGTTGAACTGAAAGTATTGCAATCAGTATTACAAGTATTGCAACATTGCTCTGTATATAATCTTCCCTTTTCCTCTATCCAACGGAAGTTGATTCTTGAATAAAGCTAAATATATTAAACATCTTTCCTCAAACATAAACTGTGAATGTAACGAGTTGAAAGAAGAAAGAATTGATAAATTGTATTTCTTTAATACTCACCCCCCGCCCCGTTCGCCGTAGAAAGCCCCACCTTCTTCCCTGTAGAAAAAAAAAAAAAAAAAAAAAAAAGAAAGAAAGAAAAGAAAAAACATGTTAAAATTCAGATGCATTAACTCCCCCCCCCCCCATAAACGAATATTTTAGGTTCAAATACATGAGGAATTAGCATCCAATTAGCTCTAATTTGCTGTCTCATATTAGAATTTGCTCCGGTTAAGGTATCGAAATATTGCATTTAGAATGGTAGGGGAGAGCGCTAATTTAACGCTACCCCCCCCCCCCCTACTTTCGAATATCAAAATTTCAAAGGTGCCAAAATTTAGCTCTTAATTAGCTAGAATTTGCTCAATTTTTTTTTAATCGAGATATTTTACTTTATATTAAGGGAGCAAGCGTTAACTTAGCACCCCCCCCCCCCTCCCACTTTCGAGTAGCGAAATTTCGAAAGTGCCAAAATTTAGCTCTAATTTATTCTCTAATATTGGAATTCGCACCGTTTATTTAATCGAGATATTTCAATTTATATTAAGGCGACAAGCGTTAACTTAGTACCCCCTCCCCCACACCCACACACACACTTTCGAGTATCTAAATTTCAAAGGTGCCAAAATTTAGCCACTCATTGGGTTTAAGTTTAATTCGCTCTCTAATATTGGCATTTGATGCTTTTTTTCTTTATTTTTTTTTTAAATCGAGATATTTCTATGTATATTAAGGGGGCAAGCGTTAACTTAACCCCCCATCCCACTTAAGAGTGTCAAAATTTCGAAAGTGCCAAAATTTAGCTCCTTTTGCTCTCTAATATTGGAATTTGCTCCGACTTTTTTATTGAGATATTTCAATTTATATTAAAGTGGCAAGCTTTACCTCCCCCCCCCCCCCACTGACGAGTATTGAAATTTCGAAGGTGCCAAAATTTAGCTCTCAATTAGTTCTAATTTACTCTCTAATATTGGAATTTGATTCGTTATTTTACATCGAGATATTTTAATTTATATTAAGGCGGTAAGTGTTTACTTAGCCCCCCCCCCCCCCCCCCACACACACACTTACACACTTTCAAGTATCGAAATTTAGAAGATACCAAAATTTAGCTCTAATTTGTTCTCTAATATCGGAATTTGCTCTAATTTTTTTTTCAGCGAGATATTTTAATTTATATTAAGGGAGCAAGAATTAATCCCCCTTCCTCCTCCCACTTTCGAGTATGGAAATTTTAAAGGTACCAAGATTTAGCTGTCAATTACATGTAGGGGAGACTGGGGCACAATGGACCACGGGGTACAATGGTCCACCCCCTATTTTTGATATTAATTCTGTTTTTGAAAGCTTCATATTTTAGTATATAGATGGCAGTCATGAAGTAGTAAAAAGAAGTTTGAAACCATGTGCATAGCTGACATTTTAGCCATTTTATGCTTGATAATTGATTTGACACAGGGGGAGTAAGGCAAAAGTAAATATTTTCAGTGAAACATATCTTCATTTATTTATTACAGATTTGTATTTTGAAAGACATTGTGTGGCAAAATAAAAAGGTAAGACAATACATTATTATATTTATTATAACTAAAATAATAGAATTCTAAATTTCTTTTTTTTATCATCAAGTTTTTGTCAAACTGCCATATGGGGTACAATGGACCATCAGAAACTGGGGTACAATGGACCATGGTCAATTGTACGCCAGTTTTGTATCCCATGTTTTTAAACGTTAAATATTATATGTGAAATTCAGAATTAATAAATTACTTTACTTCTGTGTGTAGATTAATTAATGATTCATGTTGTGTAATGCATTTTTGAAATATTTATCTGTATAATATATGCTTTCAAACATAAAAATTAGCTCAAATTAAGAATTAATAAATTATTTTATTTCTGTGTGTGAATTAATTAATGATTCATGGTGTGAAATGCATTTTTGAAATATTTATCTGTATAATATAAGCTTTCAAATTTAAAAATTAACCCGATTTGAACACCAAAAATTAGTAAACAAAATATTTTGTGCATTTGAGGGTTTTTTTTTTAATTTCATATAATTTGTTAATTCAATATTTCTGCACTTATATATACATGCATCCATAATAAGTTAGATTTAAATAAAATAGTAGAATGAGAAAAACAAAAATTATATCTACCTATTAGTTTGTATCTAGATATAATAATTAAATAAGGTAAAATTCATTAAAAAATACAGATGATGTAAAGTAGACAGGAAAAATTTATTATATTTTTTTCTTAGTCATGTATTTAGATATATAAATATTTCTTATTATAAAGGTTTATATTTAATTTTAAGTGGCATCATTGTACAAAAAAGATGCATATTATTTTTCATATTTCTTTTAGCAATGCCAAGAAACAAGCCTAGGAAAACCAACAGAGGTATTGTGCCACATGAAGTTATGAAATAGACAGTAAAATGTATTGTGGATGATAATAAATCTAATTGTTCAATCTGCGACCGGTATAATGCCTTAATGATAAAAAAAAAATGAAGAATTTTTTTTTACTTTAGTTAGAGCTAAAAGAGTGAATAAACAAATAAAAATTAATAATAAAATGTGAATAAACAAATAAAAATGAGTAATAAAATGTGAATAAACAAATTATGATATAGTTTATCTTTCTTATTGTTAAAAAATGAACTACACTGATATATTTTTATTCAAATTACAAGTGGTCCATAGAGCCCCATGCTGTGGACCATTGTACCCCGGCATTGGGGTACAATGGTCCACTTTGTCACTTGTTATTTAGAAAAATATTTTTAAAAAAGTAAGCATAATTATTATTTTTGAGTTGATGCAGTATAAACTTTAATGTATAGTTAACATGCATGTACTTGATCAAAAGAAAAAAATCAATACTTTAAGAGTAAACAGTCAAAATTAATAAAAGTGGACCATTGTACCCCAGTCTCCCCTAATTTGCTCTCTAATGTTAGAAGTTGCTCCGGTTTTGCTGTCGCGTGATTGCAATTTCAAGTACGGGACAAGCACTAGCTAGCCCCTCCCCCACATTCGAATATTAAAATTTCAAGGACGCAAAAAACTCTAACATTAAATTCTGCTCTCTTTTTTTAACACGCTTCTATTAACTTCACCTATATGTGAGTTTGTAACTCTCATAATTATCTAAAGATTTTCTCAAGCAATTTTGACTAAAAATTGCATTCTATGGTTTTCGGGCACCAGAAAATCATTGGGCTAGGTTACATGTTCGAGAAAAAAATTTAATGGGTCATATTGGGTCATTAAGGGTCTGGGTCAAGCTATTTATATTTAAAGAACGGCGTGATCGATTATAACGAAATTTTGTATGTAACAGTTTTTTGGCACGAGAAAACTATCGGGCTGGGTCACATGTTCGAAAAATTTCGATTAGTGGGTCATTTTTGGGTCATTATGGGTCCAGCCATTTTTATCTAAAAACGGCTCTAACGATTTTGACCAAATTTTATATTTTATCATTTTGGATTACTAGAAGACCATTGGGTTAGGTAACATGTTCAAGAAAATTCGCTTAGTAGGTCATTTTTGGGGTCATTGTGGGACATGCTATTTTTATCTAAAGATTTTCTCACGCAGTTTTGACTAAAAATTGCATTCTATGGTTTTCGGGCACGAGAAAAATATTGGGCTAGGTTACATGTTCGAGAAAAATTTTAATGGGCCATATTGGGTCATTAAGGGTCTGGGTCAAGCTATTTATATTTAAAGAACGGCGTGATCGATTATAACGAAATTTTGTATGTAACAGTTTTTTGGCACGAGAAAACTATCGGGCTGGGTCACATGTTCGAAAAATTTTGATTAGGGGGTCATTTTTGGGTCATTATGGGTCAAGCCATTTTTATCTAAAAAACGGCTCTAACGATTTTGACCAAATTTTATATTTCATCGTTTTGGATTACAAGAAGACCATTGGGTTAGGTAACATGTTCAAGAAAATTCGGTTAGTGGGTCATTTTTGGGGTCATTGTGGGTCATGCTATTTTTATCTAAAGATTTTCTCACGCAGTTTTGACTAAAAATTGCATTCTATGGTTTTCGGGCACGAGAGAAATATTGGGCTAGGTTACATGTTCGAGAAAAAATTTTAATGGGTCATTAAGGGTCTGGGTCAAGCTATTTATACTTAAAGAACGGCGTGATCGATTATAACGAAATTTTGTATGGACAGTTTTTTGACACGAGGAAACTAATGGGCTAAATCACATGTTTGAGAGATTTCGACTATAATGATCATTTGTGGGTCATGATGGGCCATAATGGATCATGTCAAGCTACATCTAAAGAACAGGTGAATCGATTTTAACGAAATTTTGTATATAACATTTTTTTGGCACAAGAAAATCATTGGGCTAGGTCACACTTTTGAGAAATTTCGATTAATGGGTCATAAAGGGTCTGGGTCAAGCTATTTATATTTAAAGAATGGCTGGATCGTTTTTAACGAAATTTGGTATGTAACAATTTTTAGACACGAGGGAACTAATGGGCTAAGTCACATGTTCGAGAGATTTCGATTATAAGGGTCATTTGTGGGTCATTGATGGGTCATGCTAATTTTATGTAGAAAATGTCTCTCACCATTTTGACTATATTTTGTATTATGATATTCTCGGGCAAGAGAAAACCATTGGACCAGGACACATGCTCGCGAAAATTCGATTATTGGGTCATTTTGGGTCATAATGGGTTAGGGTTATTCTAATTATATATAACAACGATTCAATCAATTTTACCCAAATTTTGTAACGAAACGTCTTTTGTCACGAGAAGATTATTGGGCAGAGTCGCAAGTTAAACAAAATTATATTAATGGGCCATTTCGCTATATTGATGAATGCTGTCAAGTTCATTTTATCTAAGAAATGGCTTAAAAGATTTTGATTCAATTTTATATTCTACTGTTTTTGATTACCTGGAGACCTTTGAGCTAAATCACATGTTTGATCAAATTTGATTAGTGGGTCATTTTGGGTAATACGGGTCAGGGTCATGAGAAAATGGCAGCAACCAATAAGTTGGCGATATTTCACAAAATATTGGCGACATTTGGCCGAAAAATTGACTATTAAGATTACGAAAGCCACAACACGTATTTGGTGCCAAATGAAAGAATGTCTCCAAATTTGGCTATATCTGGCAAAAAATGTTGTCTTTCATAATGTGAAGAATTTTTTTTATACATTCTTAATAGGATTCGAGATGCATGGTTAAATTAACCAGAGTCGACCAAAAAAAGTGATTTGGATCGATGTCCTTTCGTTGTAAATTTTAAAATAATTATAGTTTTAAAAAACTAAAAACCACGCTTTTAAAGTAATCAAAGTAAAAAGTGAAAAATAAATATAGTTTAAAAAAACTAAAAAACACGCTTTTTTATTAAGGTACCTTGCGGTAATAACGCCACGTTAAGGTTCTACCAATTTTCACGGCTTAGTTTTAGATTGTATTTTTTAAACAAATATAGGATCTGATACAGCAACTCATTGACTATCTATATAAAATAAAATAATTTAACAGATATGTATTCATAAAATGTAATGGCGTTTTTTCTTGACCAATACTATTTGGCGTTAATACCCACCTATATGGGTAATAACGCCATGCAAACAAAATAATAAAATAAGATGGAACAATGGCATGTAGATTGCCCAATTCTAAAAATACAAACTCTACAGCTCTAGAAATTGACAAATTGCAATCTAAGCTATTGAAAATGTACAATTTTTTGTGACTCTGAAAGAAAAAGAAAGCTGTGGTGGTGGCGGGGGGAGGAGGCAAAAGAATATCAGATTCTAAGCTACGTTTTGCTTTAAAATGACCATTTAAATAGAATTATTAGAAACATTGCACGGATTATTTGAATCAGTATTTATATTTCCATGTATTCTATGCGATAGAAAATATTGATTTTTTTGTGAAAGTGAAAGAAAAAAGAGTGAGGGGGAGCTTCAACAGAATATAACACCCTGTGACTCTCTTTGCTTAAAAAGTACCGCTTAAATATTATTATAAGAAACATTGCATGGTTTTAACCATTCATAATGTAATATTTTAATCGCGTGAAGTTTTATAATAACTAGAGTTATATGTAATAAATATGTTTGTTAAACCTTAACTGTTGTTAGCGTCTCATATACCGCTGAGTTTTTCAAGTTTCAGAGTTTAACTTGCAATTTTTAGTTTAACTATAGATACCGGGAAAATTTTGTTCCATTTGGAGTCCTATTACTATCTCTAGAAGCTTTCGAATAGCTCAATTTTATTTATAATAGTCCTGTATATAAGGTTCAATACAAAAATAATATTCTAAAAGTTAATTTAACATTTTATTCATCGTTAGATTAAGCGGTCTGACAGGCCGCTCACAGTAAGTTATGCGACAATTTTTGTCACAGCAGTTAAGGGTTAATACTATTTTAGTAATCTAGAAAATAGTTTTTAACCCATAACTCCACACTAATGCGGATTCTCCAAACCTACAGTTAAATTGTCGACGTTTTAAAGAGCATGCTTTAATAATTTTTTAAACAGTTGAATAAAATTTGTGATTAAAAAATATTATCCCAAAGAGATCTCTTATTCAATTTTATGCATAATTCATATGGTTATATATCATTATCTCTATATTAGCAACAAAATTAACCTTTAACTGCTGTTAGCAATCTGACTGAACACTGTACCCCCTCTCCCCTCCACAAGAAAAATAGCGTTTAACTTGTATTTTCCAGTTTAACTATAGTTACAACTGAAATTCTCTTTCGTTTGGAGTTCTCGTAATATTGTTAGAAATATTTGAATAGATTAAATTTAATTAGAATTAATTCTGTACAAAAAATTTAGCGCAGGAACAGTATTCTATGATTTTTAATCATGGATCGCATTTTAACCTTTAACTAATGTTACTACTATTTTTCTTTTAATTTTTTAGTTTAACTTGTAATTTTCAGTTTAACTGTAAACACTACCGAAATTTTGTTTCATTTGGAATTTTAGTACTATCACCAGAGACTAAATAAGTGAATATTAAGTATAATACTCTTGTATAAAAAGTTTAGTACAAAAACACAATCCTATGAGTTATTCCCACCTTTTATTCATCTTTTAGGTAGCTTTCATTACAAAAAGTAAAAAGCTACCTATTGCAGCCGTCCGGGGGAAAGCACTTCCGGAAAATTTTGGTATATTTTCACCGATCATGACCCCCAGACCCCAAAACCACCCTCCGTTTATATGTTGACATATATATATATATATATATATATAACCATATATATATATATATATATATATATCTGATTTTTGTCATGCGATAACTAACGTATTTATGAACCGATTTGAATGAAACTTGGTATGTACATAGTACATACAAATGTCTCGACCGAGTTCGTTGGTCAGCATCATCCGCCATTTTGTTTCAAAATGGCGGCCATTTTAAATTTTTTAAAAAATTTAAAATTTAAATTTAAATGCGAAAAAATTAAAAGTTGAAAAATATTTTCCTTTTACGTGTTAGAACTTAAAACAAAGATTCCAGAACACTTTTTATTTTGTCTATATCTTAAAAAATGACTGAGTTATAGCACTTTGAATTTTTCTTATGGCTGACATTTTGAAACGATCTGATTTTTGTCACGTGATAACACGCGTATTTATGAACCGATTTCAATGAAACTTGGTATGTACATAGTACATACAAATGTCTCGACCGAGTTCGTTGGCCAGCATCATCCGCCATTTTGTTTCAAAATGGTAGCCATTTTAAAATTTTTAAAAATTTTAAAATTTAAAGTTAAATGCGAAAAAATCAAAATTTGAAAAATATTTTTCTTTTACGTGTTAGAACTTAAAACAACGATTCCAGAACACTTTTTATTTTGTCTATATCTTACAAAATGATTGAGTTATAGCACTTTGAATTTAGCTTATGTCTGACATTTTGAAACGATCTGATTTTTGTCACGTGATAACACGCGTATTTATAAACCGATTTCAATGAAACTTGCGATGTACATAGTACATACAAATGTCTCAACCGAGTTCGTTGGCCAGCATCATCCACTATTTTGTTTCAAAATGGTGGTCATTTAAAATTTTTTAAAAAATTTAAAATTTAAAATTAAATGCGAAAAAATTAAAAATTGAAAAATATTTTTCTTTTACGTGTTAGAACTTAAAACAACGATTCCAGAAATTTTTTTATTTTGTTTATATCTTAAAAAATGACTGAGTTATAGCACTTTGAATTTTGCTTATGGCTGACATTTTGAAACGATCTGATCTGAACGATCCACAATGTTGCTTTAAAATGGCATTCACTTTATGATATCATGGAATTTGGTGACTCTCTAAATCGCTTAAAATAAAACCAGGTTGAATAAAAGATGACTATTTTCTAAAAATTCCTATTAATATTCAGTCTTGACAAAAACTAGTTTCAATCTTATAAAATCACTGATTTTATAAGTTTATTTCCGCTAATTTGAGCTTAGTATTTTTGAACAATGTAACTTACCTTAAAATAAATAAATAAATTTATAAGTATATGAAAGCTACCTCTTCCTCCCGGCATTGCCGGAAGGACTTTCAGTTTTGTGATCTCACAAACCGCATCACATTCATACGTTACAATTTCTGTCACATCAGTCAAAGGTTAAATTTATAAAGTTTTGAAAAACCGAACGTTGAGAAAGCGGACAGTTAAAATTTCGAACTCAATTAAACAATCCAGTGGAAAATTAATAGAAACCTGATTTTGAAGATGTTCGAATCTGAATCTCGAAAACATTTTGATATAGTTTTATTTACAAGAGTTAAAAATTATTTTTTACATTAGTAAAATAATAATAATAATAATAATATAATAAAAAATAAAATAGAGAGATTATTTTTTAGTATTGGGCACCCCCCCCCCTTAATCTTACCATTTCAACAATGATGATAATGCTGTCCCATATTAATATATAAACCTCCTTCGGATATAGTTCGGCCACTAACGCCAATTCCTGGCGTTATTACCCCGGGATACTTATTGCGCAGTAAATACTAAACTACAAATTATCTCGAGAAGATATCCAAAATTTTCTACAACAATTTGAAAGTACATGAAATACATTACAAATTTATGTAATAAACAAAGTATTTCTGGATAAAAAATATAGTCTTCAGATCAAAAACCTTATCTCGCAAATTTTAGATCAAGCGTTAATTTTAGTTGCTTGTAAAAAACAATAAGACCTAAAAATGAAACAAATTAACTTGAAGCTGTTTTTTGCGATTTATATGACTCAAAACCCTTCTGCGCGGAGCACATGGGTGTCATTTACCTGATTATTTCATAACTATGCAAAATATAAGCACTTGGCGTTATTACCCCGCCTGGCGTTATTACCCCAGGGTACCTTATATCAAACTAAAAAGTGAAAAATAATTCATTATATAAGCTGAAACCGAAAATAGATGAAAAATACTATATTACTATAAAATCATTGTTATTATAGAAATCAATTAATAAGCAATAAATAAAATTATCGTGGAAAAAAAGCGTGGGGTGCTTCTTAAGAACTGATAGATGGAGCATGGCAGATGGTTTTTCCACGATAATTTTATTTATTGCTTATTAATTGATTTCTATAATAACAATGATTTTATAGTAATGTAGTATTTTTCATCTATTTTCGTTTTCAGCTTATAGTACGAATATTTTTTCACTTTTTAGTTTGATATACTTAAAAAGCGTGTTTTTTAGTTTTTTTAAACTATATTTATTTGTATAAATTATACAAAATAATTTTCAGGTGCAATTTTTAAAACATTTATAGGATTAGTTAATTCAAATAGAAAATATCGAATCGTCATATCGAAAGTGTAATAAAATATTAATGCAGTAGTGCTAAAATATTATCCAAATTTTTACTGATCTTTAAATACATTTATCTCTAA
This sequence comes from Maratus speculifer, assembly GCA_964019185.1. Lineage (NCBI taxonomy): Eukaryota > Metazoa > Arthropoda > Arachnida > Araneae > Salticidae > Maratus > Maratus speculifer. The sequence continues at coordinate 32,996,783 of OZ025289.1, forward strand.
AGTTCAACGTCAACATTATTTATCGTTTGCACAAATAAGAAATTTATTGGTATGTATATGTACAGGTAAAATTACTGTATGAAAATTGAGAGAAGGTAGATTTGTGTCGAGCGAAGATTGAATGCTAAAAATACTCGTTTGGAAAAGGAACAAAAAGGCGAAATTACGAATGCATTAAAATATTGCGAGATGTTACAAAATGATAATCTGCTTACAAATTCTCAGACCGGACGATATTTCCTGTTCTTCTATTACTATAGCTGAAGAATTTCATAATTCAATATTAAAAATATGAGATAATCGACAATTTATTGAGGCAGATGAGCTGATATTGAATGAAGAATGTGAATTTAACGAATTTACAAAGGTATGATTTTTTTTTTTTTTTTTTTTTTACTTAGTAATATATACAGGGTTCTCGCTGTCGCTCGCCATTGCTCCAAATTGCGACTAAATTCTTCATTTGGCGAGTAAACAAGCGATTAGATTCGCCAAATTGCTAGCGCTCAATTTTTGCTTTTGCTTTTTTTCCTTTTCATTTTTCATACATATGAATATATGAATATTTTTAAATATATACATGTTTTTAATATATTTCTAGCAGATAGTTGAAATTAGATTAATAACAATCGTTGTCGAAGTTACAAAAACTTCAGATTATAAAAACTTTATTTTAGAACCTATTGAAAAAAGGGAGTACATTAAAGGATTAAAAATATTTTGTGCTACACGGCGAATTTATTTGGCTAACACATTTTGCATTTCACGAATGCTTTTTATTTTTAATTAGCCAAATAACCAACGTTGGTCAAACGTCAGCGAGAACACGGAAACATGTATAAATGTAATTGAGCAAAATTATTAATATTTAAAGTAAAAGACATTTTAAAATATTCAAATTTTTTATACTTTCTGTAATATTTAATTATATATGCATTATTTATTTATTTATATTTATTCTTTTTAAGGGATATTGCAGTTTGAATCCCAAGCGTAAGCACTGACTTTCGCCACTTTCGAATATCATAGGTGTCAATATTTAGTTCTCAGTTAGCTCAGTTTTCTTTCCCAACTTTATAGGTTTATACTAGAGATGTGTCATTTGTTGAGGAACTATTCCAAAGGAACGGTTCCGGCGGTGGAACTGAACGAACGGTTCCTGTCTGTAAAAAGGATTCGTTCCTTTTCGGAACGGTTCCTCGGACTAGTTCCGAAATGAAACCATTCCGAAAAGGAACGATTGATCAGACTCGTTCCGAAAGGGAACGATTCCTCGGACTAGTTCCGAAATGAAACCATTCCGAAAAGGAACGATTCTTCGGACTAGTTCGTAAATAAAATCATTCCGAAAAGGAACGATTGATCGGACTCGTTCCGAAAGGGAACGATTCCTCGGACTAGTTTCGAAATGAAACCATTCCGAAAAGGACCGATTCCTCGGACTCATTCCGAAATGAAACGACTCCGAAAAGGACCGAATCCTCGGACTCGTTCCGAAATGAAATGACTCCGAAAAGGAGTGAATCCTCGGACTCGTTCCGAAATGAAAAGACTCCGAAAAGGACAGATTCCTCGGACTCGTCCGAAATGCACCGACTGCGAAAAGGACCGATTCATCAGATTCGGTCCGAAAAGACCGATTTCTTAGATTCGGTTCGAAATGCATCGTTTCCGAAAAAATCGGTTCTTGTTCTTGTAGATTAAAGAGTTTTAATAAATTAAAGTACGCTATTTTATTTTAAAATAAGATATATTTTGATTTATTAAAGCAAAGTGTATTGCCCAAATGCCCTTCGAATGTGTATGAAAAAAAAAGCGGGGGGGAGGGGGGGAGGGGGGGAGGGGAGACGAAGAAAAACGAAATAAAGAGAAAAGAAATTAAAGTTGTAGGAGGGGATAAATGTTTAATAAACTACAACTGCGCATTATATCCTCTTAAATTTAATGTTTAGAAAAATAGAAATATATTATTTTACTTCATTTAAGATATTGTCTGTTACAAATTATTTACTGTCATCTGTGATTTAATTATAATACTATCTGACGTGTTCATGCAAAATTGATCTAAAAGAAATAATTTACAAAGTTGATTTTTTATATCTGAGTGAAAAAAAAATGCCCCAGCTAGGATTCAAATAGAGAACCTAAACGTGTTTTATCGATTGAGTACCAGGATCTGAAGGTAATGGAACACCATATAGTTTTAGATACATGCAAAGAAAGAAAAAAAAAACCTGATTTGAAACGGTTTTGAATAATATAAGAAATACATCATCATGGCATAAACATTGCACTTTAATGGGATAATAACTGATTTTCGATTATTTTAATAGTTACGCACTTTTATGTACATTTCGGTTTCATGTTATTTTTCCTCAAGTATAATTTGAATTTGAAAATCTTCTTTGTCAAAAGAAAAATAAGACCAGCTAATAGCGCTCGCTCATGTATCATTTTATACGTTTGGCGTCTTGTTTTTCTCTCCTGAAGAAGATGATTAAAGAACAATCTTGAAACTCTCGAAGATTGTTTTAATCAACTTACATTCAGGTTTATTACATAGAGGAAAATCTGTTTGAACAATAGTCCTTTCAATAGAGACCGTATTGGGTCTCTACCTAGCAAAATTCATGATAATTCTGGAAAAAGGTTTTTTTTATGTTTTTTAATTCGCTAAATCCGAATTTTCAACTTCCCACCAAAATTTTCCTCGGCAACTCCCCTAAAATTTGGTAAAATACTCACCTCCTCCCCCCCCCCAAAAAAAAAGTTATTTAAGAAAAAAATCAATTATTTTATCGTTTTAGTAAAAAAAGTATGCAGAAATTTTGAAAGTATACAAAATTTGCAACAAATACGATGCATGACTAAGACGTAAGATGAACGGGAAGAGGAAAGCCTGCCTCTCAACATGCGCCGCAGCGCTACGTTATGCAATTCCACTTAAATTCCTCAAATCTGAGACAAATATTCAGAAGGACCACACAAACTAGTTTAAAATTACTGTAAAACATATTCAAAGATGTAACAGTATGTATGGATGCCTCTAATATGCACGCATTTAGTAAAAACCTCTAGAAGTAAGTAATTTTAACAATTTTAAATTAAATTAAAAGATTTATTAAATTAGATTGCATTAAATGAACATAATGGATATTCTTTTGTGTCACCTATAAGCGACATCAGGACTGAGGAGGTTAACCAATCGCATAATATGTCTTCGCTCTCCCGTTACTCCTCCGAATTTTTCCTCTAAGACTTACTTTATGTTTTGGGATAGCTGAATCCGAATTTTTAACTTCTCACTAAAATCCTCCCTCAAGAAAAGAAAAAAAAAAAAAAAAGAAAAGAAAAGAAAAGAAAGAAAAGGTAAAATGATACGCAAAATACGTTTAATTTCGGGTATTATAATAAAAAAATATTAATTTTAATATATATATACATATATATATATATATATATATATATATATATATATATATATATATTTAATTAAAAGTTTTTGGAAAAAAATTAAATTCAGAAAGCAGGCAAGATTTGCAACAAAAAGATACGTGACATCATGACGTAGCATGAACTTGGAGGAGGGACTGTGCCTCTCAACATGCGCTGTGGCACTGTATCGTCTGCAGCCCCGTGTAAAAGAGGAGGGGTGCGACGGGGACGGTCACCTCGATGGCGGAAACTTATGGGGCGCCAAAATTATACTACCAACGTTATGTTTTGGCCTGTCGCAAGAAAAAGTTGAGCCCCCCCCCCAATTTACTAGGGGAGCGCTAGATTGAGACTTTGCCGCTGGTACAGTTTTCTCTTCGCACGACCCGGGTCGCCTGAGTCCAGCCAACAGAGACCATATAGGGGCTACCTAGCAAAATTCATGGTAGCTCTAGAAAAGACTTATTTTATGTTTTGTGGATAGCTGAATGAAAATTTCTCCCGGCAATTCCTCCCCCTCAAACACATGCACACAAATTTTGGTAAAAGCGGAATTGCATAACTTAGTGCACGTAGAGCTGTGAGGCAGGCTCCCCCCCCCCCCCCCCACATACACTCCATTCATCCTAAGTGATAATGTTATGCATCGTACTTTTTTGAAAATTCTGTCTACTTTCTGAATTTTTAGATAATTTTTCCACAAAAAATATAAAAAACCTATATTGGCGATTATTTTACTTTTTTCGGGGGGGGGGGGGGGGGGAGGAAGGAGAAGTAAAAAATTCGGATTCAATGACCCAAAAACATAAAATAAGAATTATTGAAAGTTCGGAGGAGAGAAAAGGCAAACGATGCTCCCCCTCCCCGTTCATCCTACGTCATAATGTTATGCATCGTATTTCTTGGAAATTTTGTCTGCATCTAAATTTATAGATACTAAAAATTTCGCTAAAACAGTAAAAAATTGTATTTTTTTAAATTTCTTTTGGGGTGCATTTTATTAAAAATTGGGGAATTTAAAAATATTCTTTAAAATATTTAAAAATATTCTTTTCTGCTTTTAAAAATTGGGGAATAAAAAATTTTTCTCGAAATGGGCAGACTTCGAAATTCCCAATTCCTGAGGAATCGTACTGAATTGGACCAACTTGGAAAACGGCCGGTTACGAGGACCGATATATAAGTTAAAGATTACGCTGGGGTGAATTTTGAAGAGGAAACAAACCATACACCCTGATATCAAATATTAGATCAATAAAGAAATTTCCTACGCAAAAATAATAAAATAAATCGAAGGTCATTTGACGACAGATTTCGGAGGGGAAAGCAATGATTACATTGAAAATCTAATAGACCGCCGCAACAGCCTGATGACCAAAACCAAAGGTACAGTAAAATTTCATGGATAAACTATAGCGATAAATGAAAGGTCAACCAAATGCAAATTTTCAAGAGCAATTATGCTTAATACAATAAATCATAAAGTCAGGGAATACTTATATTATGGGGAATAGAAATAACTATGCTAATTAATAGCGCACACAGATGGATAAAATGAACTCTTAAAAACAAAATGATCTGTCCAAAATATTTAAAAATTAAAACAAACCATAAGAAATGATATGAAAAAATGAATACGTAAGAAAATAAATTAATTATAAATAATAAGTATTAGGGATTGCATGTTGCTCCGAGATCTGTTATGCCTGTTTCCGGATTCGTTCCATTTTTCGTAAAATAGTTTCGGACGCGATTTTTTCCCTTGGAACCTTTTTTTAAAAAAATCCATCCTATTTTATCGGATTCCTTCCTTTTTTCTAAGATTCGTTCCATTTTTATCGGATTCATTCCTTTGATTACAGATTCGATCCTTTTTTTCTTGAAATCGTCCTTTTTTCTCGAATTCGTTCCTTTTTTCAAAATCGTTCCTTTTTCGGAATCGTTCCTTTTTTTACGGATTCGTTTCTTTTTTTTCGTGAAATCGTCCTTTTTTCTCGAATTCGTTCCTTTTTTTCTTGAAATCGTCCCTTTTTCTCGAATTCGTCCCTTTTTTCAAAATAGTTCCTTTGTCGGAATCGTTCCTTTTTTTACGGATTCGTTCCTTTTTTTCTTGAAATCGTCCTTTTTTCTCGAATTCGTTCCTTTTTTTCTTGAAATCGTCCTTTTTTCTCGAATTCGTTCCTTTTTCTCAAAATCGTTCCTTTTTTCTTGAAATCGTCCTTTTTTCTTGAATTCGTTCCTTTTTCTCAAAATCGTTCCTTTGTCGAAATCGTTCCTTTTTTTCGGAACGGTTCCAATTCGGAACGAGTCCAAAGAACTCATTCCTTTTGGTGAACGAATCCGGCTGGAACGGTTCCTTAAAAGGAACGATATTGCCCATCTCTAGTTTATACTCATTTTAATCTTACTAGAATTGTGTGTTTTGCAGATTAAATTGATGGTATATCCTCTAACCTCCAAATATAACTTATAAAAAATATATTTATGGGGTTTCTCATAATTTTAAATTCTTTAAAAAAAAAAAAAAAAAAAAAAATCTTTGTTTTTACAGTATTATTTCACAAGTACATAATGTCTTCATCATAAAATTAAGTGAAAAATTTACACATATAAATAAAATAAAAACAACCTATAGCGAAATTAATAGATCTAAATAGCTTGATATCTAAGAAGAAATAAACATTCAATTATCGGAAATTTAAATGAAAGGCAAATTTTTATTTAGATTAGCAAAGTTTATAATTTGTTATGCATGTAGCATAATGCATGCTAAGAAAATCTTTTTTTAGGAGAAATATTAAAATTATGAACTTAAATTAAATTTATTACTTGTTAAACGTCAAACTTATTTAATATATTGAAACGAATACAATAAACAAAATATTAAAAAAAAAAAAGAAAAGAAAAGAAATTCACATTTCCACATTCTCAAAATTTTTTTATTTTTCACAAAAATAAAAAAATTAACTAATTAAAAAACAATGATTTATAACACCTGTTACAAATCAGGATATTTTTGTAAAGTATTACTGAATAGTGGAATAATTTATAACAGGAATACTTTCTGCATCCCATACATTTTTATGATATTAATATCATAAAAATAAATTTAAGTGGTTCATAACAGAATTTCTAAAACTGTATCCAAGTGGGAACTACTATTTTTCTGCTTTCATGCTGTATCACTGTGCTCAGATTTTCAATGATAGTGTATTATACACAATTCATCAACAAATATTTACATCTGATTTCTACTAAATATATACAAGATTTTATAATTTGAAGCAAAAGTGTTGGAAGTAGTGTTAATAATATAAAATATTTTAACCCAGTCTTTCCTTTCCTTAATATTTAAAATTAATAACAAGGAAAGTCTCTATACGGGCATACTCCGAAAAATCTGAAAAAAATACAGTATGTTCTTCTTATGAGGATATATACGTTTATAAATAATTTTCGGCGGAACCTCCGTACCCTGTTTGTAAAAATAAATAAATAAATAAATAAATAAATAAATAAAAAAATAAAATAAAATAAATAAATAATAATTTTGTTATTTGGCGATTTATCATAAGTTGGCGATGAAAAGAAATTTCAAAAAATATTCCTTTCTTTTTCTAATGTAAAATGCATTTTAAAGGAAAAAATGTTCATGTTCAATGCGTTCAGATAAATATCTTTGGTTTTATCAGTTTTAGTTTGTTTTAAGTATAATTTCGTTATGTTGATATTTGTATGTATTTATATTCAAATTTAACCATCAAAATTTGAGAGTTAAAACGAAATTAAAATTAAAATTAAATAAATTTTTTTCAAGTTCAAAGTCCAGTTGAGCATTGTCAATTCGATTTTGTTGCTATTGAAACATCTGACTTTTATTTTTGAATACTCTTAAATGTATGAAAATAATTTTACGTATTAAGAATTTTTTATATATGAAAATATTTTTTCCAGAGGTAAATTAAATAACTACAACAACAAATAATATATATATATATATATATATATATATATATATATATATATATATAATATAGTAAACTCTCTCATTGTTTATGTTTAAATTCTTTAAATACCATTTACACGAATTCTAAAATCCAAAAGTTTTCAGTTGCATTAAAATCGTTTGCTTTTGGCGGGGGAAAAGTGCTGCTCGCCACATCGTGTGACACTTTCGTCTTTTCACGCCAAATATTCGAAAGTATTTCATTTTTTTACATGTTTTCTACTGCAATTCCGCCGCTAATTTTCACTGATCCTTTATTACACACAATAGTAGTTTAATTAGTATTTTTTTTTCAAAAAAAAAAAAAAAAAAAAAAAAATCGGAGTATGTCCGGTATGGAGAGTTTTCTTGTGAGAAAATTATACAATTTAGCCCTTCCGTTTTGGCAACAAAATTATTTTTATATTAATATCGTTAATCGTAGCTATCCAAATAGACTTACTGAAGTTTAATAATTATTTCATTGTCTGAAGTCTTACGAATGTACAGTAAAACCCCGATAATTCGAATTAATTGGGACCAGACCCGATCCGAATTGTCGAAAATCCGGATTATCCGGAGAATTAGAATAAAATGAAATAAAATAAAACATACTTATAGAAAATACCCTCTATGTAAAACTTATTGATTATATTGACCCCTTTATGTAAAACGTATTGATTTATATATATATATATACATATGTAAGGGATCCAAGCAAAGCAGCATAGTAAAGTTAATAAAAAATTGGTAATATTCTGTTTATTAGGTATATAAGTGTTTTATTTTTAAACTGCAGAACATTAATGTGTAAACAAGGGATTATAATACATCATTTATAATTTTATTTTTGTATTTAACATAAATTGTTTTATGCTACATTTTTGAAAATGCTACGTCATAGCTGACGAGATGGTATGACGAAAGGGTATGATAACCTCTGACATAGGGAAAGAAAAGAAAAAAAAAACCCCACAAAATTGCGTTACTTAATTATTAGACAACATTACTACAGGGTGTTGCCGTATTCGATAAACATATTCAGAAGGGTGATAAAAGAGTATGAAAACTTTCCATTGAACATGAGGTTGCAATCCAATTATTTTGTCACAGATACAGATTGTTTAAGGGTGTATTCGAAAAAATGCTTTTCCACTTTCAACAGCTCGAAATTTTCGGATTCAATTCCAGACGCATATTTAAAAGTAGATACATGAAACTTGCTGAGGAGGTTCTTGAAGAGACTTATAAGGTGCCGTGTGATGTCTTTTTATACGCTCAATTAATTAGAATTTGATTTATAAACAATTATCTTCTCAGAATGACTCTTTTTTTTTTTCGTTACCAGATCTCTCGCTCCGGTAAAATCGGTTCAAAATGTCGTTTTTGATTGCTTTTTTTGGCAATATTTTCTGCATTTATCAAAGAATCGACAATCACGGCACCTTGTGTACTTTCTAAATAACACATTTTGACAGTTTGATGCATTTGAGAGCATAAATGAATTTAAAAATAAATCAGAAAATAAGCAGTTTGAATCGAAATACACCCTTAATTTAACTGAAGTCAGCTTGACGTTAATAATTATTTATTAATAAACTGTTTGTTTGTTTTTATTTTCTTTTTTAAAATGATATCAATTGTTTTATTCGATAATTATTAGTTAAACTCTTTTTTTATTGTATTTCCTTTTTAAAATAATAGGAATTAGTTTAAAAATATGAATGTATAACTGGTATTTGAAAATGGAATTTTCGCCAAATTGGCGTCAGAAAAATAACGCGCCAATCTGGAGCATATATGACATCTGTGCTGATAAATCAAGAACTCAGTATTTTTATGCTAGTTCGGGCAGATAATAAATCGCCAAATATTGTACCCGTGGCTCTTCTTCGTATTTCATTAATTATTTAAAATATAATAATATTGTCCTTTCACTCATTTCATTTATAATACATAACTTTAATTTGAAACTGAAAAGTTTAAAATTCATGTATTTTATTTATTTATTTTTAAGGAAAAAGAACAGAAAAAAATAAAAATAATGATATTTTAAAGCTTTATAATTGCAGCGAAGGAAGAAAACGTAAATAAATCTAATTTACCACAGCACAAATCTTACCAAAGGACTTTGCATAGTAACCCATAAGATGTGTTTCATTTGAATGTTGCCATTAAACAACCTTCAAACAATCGTGATTTTTGTACCACATACGTTAGCGTAATTTATGTATAAATTACTACATGGCTTTATTGCTGATTGATTCGTTGCAACGAAAATAAAACAGCAAAAATGATTTTCTTATTAGATTTTTTTTTTTTTTTTTTTTTTTTTTTTTTTTTTGTAACAGAAAGAAAACATTTTAAATCTTCAAATACAACTCGGTTTTGAAAATCGTGTTTAGTATTTTTAATGATGTGTTCCATTATAACGATAATAAAAAAATTATACCAAAAAAAAAAAATAGACATTAAAGAATGATAAATATTAAATTTAACCCTTTCAGGTCTGGTGTACTATTAAGAGTACATGTCTTTTAATAGGATATTATTTTGTTTTAAGAAATATTTTTGCTACAATTTACATGTAGTAATGTTAATATATGGTCTATGCATTTACTATATACAGGGATGAGATTGACCAAAAAGCAAAAAAGCTGAAAACTGCGCGAACGACGTTTGAGCAATGACAGGAATTTCAATCGCAACAAATATACTTGCTATTAATAAATATATATTACATACAATTTAGCTTTGCATAAATAAAAAAGGAATTATTAACATGAAATAGACAGAAAGTATTTGATTACAATAATGAAAATTTATTTTACTAATATCAGGGGTTATTGTGACTCAATGAAAAATTCTGAAGAATAAGTGATGCAAAGCAGAAAACCCTGAAAATTATCAAATGAAAAAAATACCAATTTCAAAGGTCCCATTCAATCAAAAAGATTTGGAGCAGAGAGAAAAAAAAAAAAAAATGTGACAACAAAATTAGTTTTTAAAGCAGCAAAAAAGTCTTTGGAACAGAAAATTCCAATCCAGCAATAACTCTTTTTGTTTCGCAATCTTTTGACGGAATTGGCGGCTTTTCCGCGATCTTTTGACGAAATCGGTCGTTTTTTCGCGATCTTTTTACGAAATTGGCCGTTTTTCGCACTTATTTGATGAAAGTTACTGTTTTTACGCGATTTTTTTTAATGAAATTTGAAGTTTTTTCATTAAATTTGCCGTTTTTCTGCGCTTTTATGACGAATTTTGCAATTTATTCGCGTTTATTTGATGAAATTGGTCTTTTTATCGCGATTTTTTGACGAAACAGATCGTTTTTTTGCGATTTTTCGAAAAAATTGATCGTTTTTTCACGGATTTTTTTAGACAAAATTGATAGTTTTTTCGCGATTTTTTTAGACAAAATTCATCATTTTTCAGAGATTTTTGTGAGGAAATGATCGTTTTTCCGCAATTTTTTTACTAATTTGATCGTTTTTCGACAAAATTCATCGTTTTTCACAATTTTTTGGGGAAATTTAAATTTTTTTATTACGAAATTTGCGTTTTCATCCCGCGATTCTATAAAGAAATTAGTTTTTTGCGCGATTCTTTAATTAAATTCTTGGGATTTTTTTTAAACAAATTTACGTTTTTCCATGACTCTTTGACGATATTTCCGTTTTACCCGTGATCTTGTCTCAGAATATCCGTTTTCTGGCGTTTTTTGGACAAAAATCACATTTAACATTTAAACAATTCTTTTTCCACGATCCTTTGTGAAATTTCCACTTTTTTTTTTTTTTTTTTTTTTTTTTTTGCAGTCGTTCGACGAAATTGTCAATTTCTTTCTGCGAACAATCGACAAATTGAATTTTTCGGCGACCATGTGTCGAAATTCGTGATATTTTAAAATTCGAATTTTCCACTAAATATAATAATCTTATAAACTCGGAAAAATCGATCGAAAAATCTGAAAATCCGAGGTATACACGGAACACAATCGCCCATGTTAAAGTTTTCTGTTTTAAGACAATGCCGTTATGTTTTTCAATGAGCATTCGGCGATCGCGATGAAATAAGATACCCACCGGATACGATAAAGGACCTCTCGTAGTTGAAATAGAGGCATATTTAGATGTGGATTAAAATTATTTTACAATTCTTTTTTTATTTAAACGAATAAAAAACGGAAGTCTGCACGAAATAAATTCTTGAAAAGTCAGAAAAAAAGGTAAAAAGCGAAAATTTAAAAAAAAAATCGGAAAATCCGAAAAAAGCGGAAATTCAAAAATGACAAAAAAGCTGAAAACCGCGGATCCGCAGGAGAATCTCACCCCTGTATATAACTTGATTTTTGATTAGGAATTTCTTAATAATAATAATTATTATTATTTCTTAATTCCCTTTGCGCTGTTTGCGATTCTTTTATTTTAAGCATATACAGTCAAACCCCGTTAATACGCGCCCTGCTTAATACGCGAAACCGCTTAATACGCGAATTTTCTTTGGTCCCTTGAAATACTCCTATCTTGCGCATATAAAAACACCCCCTTTAATACGCGAATGGTTAATACGCGAACCCGTTTAATACGCGAAATTTTATCAGTCCCTAGAAAAAATAAGTTACGTTTAATACGCGAATGAGCTTAATTCTAAACATAAGAATTTTTAGATAAAGTATTTTCCCAAGCATTTTATACAACAATTATTTAACTTATTTTTTATACAACAATTATTTAAACCCAATTTAATTGATCATTTATTCCCTCAAAACCACATACTGACTAGATTTGGACTCCGATCCGAGACTAGCGCAAGACTAGCCCAATCAAAACTCTCCCAAGAAAATCTCATAAGCGAGACGAGGCTAGCGTTGTGCAAAAGTTAAAAACATTATGTCTGCTTTGAAAAACACATGTTTTCATTTGGAGAGTATATAAAACCATATTGTAAAATTTTAATGGAAATTAAAATTTTTAAAAAATACAGCATTTAGAGATTTTTAGTTTATGCATTTCGGCCTATCATGAGACGCAACTGAAGAATATGTATAAATTAAAAAATAATTGATACAAAATTTCTTGAAATCAGTAAAAACTTGAGTGTTTTGTCGTGGTTTCGTATGCTTTCTCTCTGTATGCATAGGCTCAAAAAATCAAATTACTCAAATCAGAATGTACCTTCAATTCAATACTTTTCTTGCGATTTTTATCATTTAAAAATATAAATGTAGACAATTAAATTTATAAAATCATACAAATTTGAAGTTTATATAAGGTTTATTCATCGCGGACGCGGGCTGCGCGAGTCAGCTAGTTTTTATAAAAAGCAAAAATTAAAAGAACTTTTCCCCATATTTAAGAATTTATGTGATTCCCCCCCCCCCCTCTTCACTAAACTAGAGCGGTAGAACCGATAGATGGAGCATGCGCTAAAATCGCAGATTAAGCACGTGAGTCTTCCCAATCGCTGTTTAATTAGTGCTGTGTTATTTTAACAAAAAAAAAAATAGTTGCTCGTCGCTCCCAGTATTATCTAGTCTACAATATTGATCTATGCTTTTATAATGTAGTCTTAACTATGGCAGAAAGAGCAAAACATATTAAACGAAAGGCTATCTCCATCACTGAAAAGTTACAAATTATAAATCAATACGATGCCCAAGCGTCTCAAATAAGTCTACGTTCGCCAAAAAAAAAAAAAAAAAAAAAAGGCCTATCTGAATTAACTTTAAGGACTTTGTTAAAGAATAGGAATGCCATCGTTAATCAAGCTGTGATTGGAGGAACAAAGAACAAGAAAATAAAAACTGCCAAGTTTGGGGGCATGGAAAAGGCCCTTCACGAGTGGTTTGTTCAAACGCGTTCTACGAATATCCCAATAAGCGGCTTATTAATACAAGAAAAATCTTCTGAAATCGCAGCAAAAATGGGATTGCTAGATTTTAGTGCTTCAAATGGATGGCTGATCGATTTAAAACTCGGTAGGCATAAAATTCAAGCAAGTGTGCGGTGAGTCAGCTGCAGTCAACATTGAAGATGTTCACTGTTGGAAAATTAATGTGCTTCCGCAGCTTGTAGAAAACTACTCAAGTCGGGATATTTACAACATGGACGAATTTGGGCTTCTTTACAAGCTGACACCCAATGAAACAAAGGCCATGAAAGAAGAAACATGTCATGAGGGCAAAATGAGGAAAGAGCGTCATACTATTCTGCTTGGTGCCAACTCTGATGGATCAGATAAATTAAAGCTGCTGGAAATAGGGAAATCACACAACTTGCGATGCTTTAAAAATGTCAAGAATTTCCCTTACCTGTACGAAAGCCAACGTAGAGCATGGATGACGGGCAACATTTTTACAACGCGACTCCGTAATTTTGATCGGCGTATGAGAAAAGAATCACGCCATGTGTTATGCTTGTAGACAACTGCCCTGTGCATCTAAAAGATAACGAAGACTTGAATAATGTCGAACTAGAATTTCTACCTCCAAATTCGACAAGTGTCACTGAACCAATGGACCAAGGAATAATTAACAGTGCCAAAGTAAATTGCAAGTCTCGCGTCGGAGCATAGAAGAGTGTCACGCCAACAACGATTCCAAATTGCTTTCACAAAGTGGGTTTTGGAAGTAGCCAGGACATCATTTACGCAGAGCAAACCTCACACTCTAATGTTGAAGAAAATTGGCTGGCCGCACAAGAAACTGTAGGGGAAAATTTTGTTGATTTAGACACGTTCATTAATATCGACAAAGATCGAGTTACCTCCGAACTTAGTGGTATGGATGATATCATCGCCGATGTAACTGCGACTGACAAATCGCATGAGGAGGAAGAAGATGGTGAATCTACGCTTCTGGCCCCATCTCCATTTACCAAACTTACAGATACAATTTCCTAAGACAATATGCGTCGTCACTGGACGAATGACCCTCAACAAGCGAACTTTACCACTACCTAATTAAGGCGGAAAACATCATGGTGATGGCGCGACCGCATGTCGAGCAGGCCAAAATTGACAACTTCTTTTCCAAAAAGTAATTTTTATGACATAATTGCCTTCAGTAAGTTTTTTAATGGACTTTTTATTATTATCAGCACTATTTATTATCGCATCTATCTGTTCTATATAGCTAACAAAGATTTCAATTTTGTTAACATTAGTTTTAATTAATATGGTTCGCAGAATTTTTTGTGTTCGTCTTATTCAGTTTTATGTGTTATACATAACAAATTTAAATTTTAAAAGACATAGGATTTTTACTTGAGAAAATAACGATTATTTGAATTTTCAGCTTTCAAACGTTTCTGCTTAATAAGCACATAATGATTAAAATAAATAAAATGTCATTTTATGTCTTAAAAACGCTAAAAATTGACCTTAAATGTGTTTTTTTCCGCATAGATTGTTATTAAATAGATCACTCGACGAAAATTCGCGACCTCCGGTTAATACGCGAACCCGTTTAATACGCGAATTTTGATCAGACCCCTGATTCGCGTATTAACGAGGTTCGACTGTATTTCACTTTTCAAATTTAAAATAAAAGATACTTTCCTGAAAGATTCATGTGTAATAAAAGGCAAAAAATATTAGAAAGTTATAATGGGAGTTTAATTTTATTGTAATACAATATTTTTTAAACATCTCTAAAAAAATTTCCTTAGCCTAATCTCATATCAATATTAATTGAATAATACTCAAAGCAACAACACAGGGGTAGGAGTGACCAATTCATAAAATATAGGACATTTCTTGTGAAAAATATAGGACATATATAGGACATTTAAAAAAAAACGCTATTGGATATATATTGCTATAAAATACATTTTTAAAACATGATCTATGTTAGTTCATAATTTTTCACCAATTAACGATTGTAAATCAAGATACAATATTAAAAAAATAGGTATCAAATTAATTTTTCCATTGTTATTCTTAAATCTTCTTGGTATAAGGGAAATTTTCCAAACCAACAATGTTAGATTTCAACAAAATCTTTGATAATCACAGATCCTTATAAAATCAGATTTCAAGGAAATCTGTTATGTTTGAGAAAGGCTCACATGTGATTTGATAGATGCCTTTGTCAATGCATTGTGAACAATCAACAATGTGTAAATTAAAGATTCCAACACTATGCCAAATTTTCTCATAAATTGTACTTCTCTATCCGAAATTTTAAAAGCTGATTTATTTACATTAGGACCATTTGATCAAAAGATTAGCATATTATTTAGATCCAATTTAAAGGCTTTCATTACATTCATTTTGCAGTTAAATGATCTAAAAGCTTACTTTCAATATATTTTTCGGTAATACCACCAATTTCCTCACTCCAATACCAAGCAAAAATGTTTAATTGTCTTAAGTTCTGGTCATTTAATGTCTCATCATACATGAAAGTGACAAAAGGGGGATTCTTTGTTGAAATCATCACTGACAGTGATTTGTTTTAAAATATATAACTCAAAGCCATGAACAATGGCACATGGACTTTCTTTGAATTTAACTGTATACCTTGTGGCAAAGAGGAAACTGCAAACATTTCAAAAATAAATTTTGCATTCCATCAGATGACTGAAATAAATAATTAATTAGGGCCATGTGAATTATCCACAGAATCTTGGAACGTTAGATCTTATCTCCCTCATTTAAAGTCCAAGTACACAGTCCATTTTTTTTTTATTTGATATTCAAACTCAAGCTTTTTCTGCCAGTAAAATGCACAAAGCGAGAATGAAGCTAATGGCTTTGTTTTTCTGAATTATCTTTGTGCATCGTTTTTTGGGATGCTGCATTAATTGCAAATAACCACTGTTAATGACGGGAACATGATATGGTAATGATCTTTAATCTTCACACACCATTCAGTAATTTTTTTTTCTATGCCCATCAATCTGATCTATCCAAGCATTACATGTTTTCATTAATTTATGTTCACATTTTGACATTGCATTAATGTAATGCAATAAATTTGCCTTTTCTACATTAAAAAACAAAATAAATAAAAACGATATATTGCAGCTGAATACACGGTAAGAGAAACTAAAGTACTCGCAATGAAACACAGAACCACGTTGAACATTGGACTAACTCAGTGAGCAAAGAGATGCATGTGAAAACAAGCGATGATTTTAATACCAAATATGTGAGAAAGTAGAGAAATATAGGACGATTAGAAAAATATAGGACAATACAGGACATTTTTTAAGGTTATTTTATAAATATAGGATATATAGGAAATATAGGACAACTCTGACCCCTGAACATTCATTGTCTTTGAAACAATTAAATATTCGTTAAATATTAATGAATTCATTTGGATGTCTAGCGTTAATGTTATTAACGTAAAGGTAATTTTTTCTAAAAATTAAAAAAAAAATTCCGACCCGAAAGGGGTAATGTAAAAAATTGTGTTAACGTAGTAAAGAGTAAAACATAAATGAAATGTCCAACCGTAGTCGTATTTGTTTAATCTCTGCTAGTTTCATTCTTATTACTCATAATATGCGTAATAAAGTATAATAGTGATATAACGGACATTTAAAACTTACTAGCAATAAGTATCGTCATCAGTGTTGAATTCAGGGGGGGGGGGACATCCCCCCGGAGAATTGAAATGTCCCTTTTTGGAAATTTTGAGATTTTGTGTTTTCAATGGTCAAAATGGGCAATTTCACCCCCGGAACTCTATAATGTCCCCCCCCCCCGGAGCCAGAAATATCCCTCTTGGAGAAAAGTGTCTGAATTCAACACTGATCATCATCTCTAATAATAATTTTTATGACGCATCTGAAAAACCTGAATTCTTTAGCACAATAAAAACATATACGAAGCGAGAGACAAAAATGGAGAATGATATATTTATGAAAATATTTCTGTATCATTTTATTAAAGATTTTCTCAAATCCAAAGGAGCTACTTTCTAATACATTTCTGCATTAATTTCTTTTATAAAACGCATAAGACTAGCAAGTACTTTTATTCAGAAACTGTATAACTGAATTGCGTTATCCCTTTTTTGGTAAACGCAATTTAAGAAAATACTGTCAAAATGAGTGTTTTGATTCGAATTTCTAGAAGCGACAGCATGGGAAGGGGGAAAAATCTGCAACCAAGTAACAAGAATTTCTTATATTTCACGAAGTATTTACAAGTGTATTATTTACCAAAAAATGGAAAACGCTATTCGATTTAAAATCCGTTTTATTAGTCAGTCTTGTCAATTTTATACCTTTACAGTTAAAAATTAGTCAAAAAATGTGTCAAACTTTTGCGTTGTTGAGAAGTGAATTTAAAAACCATCAAGAAGTTTATTTCCAAAGATTACGTTAACATAAGTTCTTTATCGCTATAAATACTTTTACAAATCATGCTTCTGTCCTACATATCTTAAAAACGAAGAATCATTAAGTATAGTTCAGGCCCGACTCGACTACGTGTAGAAAAACAATGCAAGCCTGATTTCGTTCCGGCGCGAGTCTGCTATAAAAAATACACGAAGTAACTGTCCAATACCGATCTCTACACTATAGAAGTTACATTTCTGTATTCATGTCGTCAGACTAATAGTATTGGCTCGTGGTCGTGATGCACATTTATATTTATTCTCCTTAAAGCCATATTCATTGAAAATAGCTCATATTTCATCGTCCGGGTCCGTGCACACAGACCTCTAGGTGAGAGTTATGTGAAAAAATAGAAAATTCAATGTATATTTTTTAAAAACTTGCATTAGTTGATTTATTTATTTTGTGTTACAAAAAAAAAAAAAAAAAAAAAAAAAAAAATCTAACAAATAGTGAAGTGGTACTTTTTCTTGCGTATTTGTGTTTATGAACTGGAGTTCCAGCTTTATTTCGTCAATTATCTCATTTGCGACCAAAAAGTGGATTGGCTTCCAATCATTTGCGCATACCTCTGCAAAAGTGGGTCTATTTCTTATAATTCCAAGCCGGTATTTCTACTGTTATCGTTACTGTCTCCGATACCATTTTAGGTAGCATCCATTGAAGTATTAGAGTAGAGGTATTCGATATTTCTCCAAATTTGTTCCGATGTGTCTTGTAATTGCCTGCTGATGATGTTATATTCTCTGATAAGACTTTCGACTGTTTGCCGAATTTCCTGTATTTCTCCTGATGTTGCTTCTAACTCCATGTCAGTGTTTCTGTTGCTGTTGTTACTGTCTCCGGTATCATTTTGCTGAACTTCTATCAGTTCATCAGAGAGTAATCTCCGAACTGCAAGAATTTCGCTTCTGCACATCGGACAACTAATGATACTGTATGACAGCCAAGTCATGAGGCAACTTTCGTGGAATATATGTTTACAAGGCTCTAATTTTGCAGCGTCTTTTTCTTGGATTTCTTCTAAGCAGATGGAGCACATCATCTCAGGTTCCTTATCTTTCAATTTTCCTTCATCATTGTCAAGTGGGCTCTTACAGTTTTTGCAGTGTTCCGTGTCCATTTTGAAGAGGTATAAGAAATGTTCCGTGCGAATCCTAAAAGCAATTTAAAACTATGTCAGAAACAAAACTCGTAGGAAACATAAACAACAACGAAAAATCATGCGTCAAGCAGAGATTGCGAGACAATTTCCAACACACTCAGAATACAACAAAATTTCACCGATTCGTAAGGTGAAAGATTATGTCTAATTTCGAAAATGCATCGCATTTCAAAACTCACTTTAGCAGTTACCATCAATCGACGTGAAAATAGTCTGTTTTTTGGTGTCCTGTACATTAGGGTGGGCCGAAAAAAACTTTTTTTCGATTTTCGATGATGGCGAGTGCGGAAAAGCGGCCATTGATGGCACTTAGTTCACACAAAAAATTTGAGATTTTTTGGACAATTCTTTACCCTGCCGCAAATGGCTAAAAGTTTTGCCAAAATGCTGATTTTTAAATTTTTTTTAGCGAAAAAAAAAAAAAAAAAAAAACTAGATATTAAAGTTTTTTTGGGGTTGTATTTAGTTGAAAAGATGTATTTAATGCTCCAAATGTTTAAATAACCTCTAATTATGCATTAGTTTATTGCTATGTTCTTTAAAAATGTACAGATTTCAACTTGTTTTGCGTTCCGTACCAACGCGAAACAACCGAGAACTCCTCGCATGGATGTGAGCTGCACGCCCAGTTTTACTCGCCTATAAAAACCGGCGAATTTAAAATACACATAGCAATTAAATAATGCATTACCAGAACTTATTAAAACATTTGATACGTTAAATATTCCTTTCCAAGTAAATACAACCAAAATAAACTTAATTTAACATTTTTAAATCTTTTGCTAAAAAAGTTCAAAAATCAGTATTTTTTCTAAGCTTCAAGCCATTTGCGGCAGGGTAAGGAATAATCCGAAAATTCTCAATTTTTTTGTGTGAACTGAATGCCACCAGTGGCCACTTTTCCGCACCCGCCATTATCGAAATTCGAAAAAAAGTTTTTTTCGGCCCACCCTACTGTACATATCCTGTAGACTTGTATAGACATTACGTAATATGTTAAAATTTAGTTCAGTTATAACTTAACTAAAGGAAAGTGTACTGCAATTGAAGATTCCCCTTCAAACTATTTCCTTCAATAAACGGAAATTTCCTCGGTATTTTTTGTGTAGCTATATATCAGGGTTCGCGAGTTTTTGCCGAATAAGGTGGAAAAAACCGCGGAAGAAACCTCCGAAAAACTGTCCCGGAAAAAATAGGTTTTTGCCAAAAAGGTGGCAAAAAAAGGCTATCCATTTAATTTTTTTCCCCAGAAAGAGAAAAAATATTTCACGAAAGAAAAAATAAACTGCATACTTAATTAAAAAATCAATATTATTCTAAATTTATTTTAACTTTTAAATTAAATAAGTATAATTATGCACTTTATGAAAGAATACTAACTTTTATAACAAGATTATAAGTGAAAAAAATACCAATTTTATATAAATAAATAGAAACTTCATTTATTCATGTTTATACAATTATTAATAATTCACATAATAGAACTGTTGAGACTGAGTAAAGAATTTGTGTTTATAGTTGTACGCTAGAAATTCGAAGAAACTGTTATAGTAACCTAAATTTAATTTAATATAAAATAATATTTAAAGCAGAAAACTATTAAATTTCAAATTTTTCAGCAATATCTTCCTCACAACCTAAATTTTGCTGTTTTAGCATAGCAGTAAACAAGTTTTGAAAGAGTATCTGTTGATAGTTTATTTCGAATCTTAGTTTGAACAATTGAAAAATTTGAAAAAAATCTTTTAATAGCAGCACTACTTGCTGGACATATTTGAAGGTGTGCTACTAATGAACAGAAGTTTTTTGAAATCGCACAAGCTTATTCAATACTTCTCCACCAATTACACGCACTGACACTATTAATCACTTCTTCTGCAAAATATGAGCTACGAAAGGGTTTTTCTTTTAGCTCGAAATTTATAATATAAGATATAAAATTGGGATTGGTTTTAGATAACCATGCTTTACAGCTTTCTTTTTGTTCATAATTTAGAAGTTCACCTTGTAATAACTTAGCCCTTAGTAGATTATAATGCTAAGTGGTAGGTAGCGTGTGTGCCGCTCGGCGAATAATCCAGGCAAGAATACTTAATGAAGAATCTATTTATTACTGGTAGAACAAAAAAGATCCTCTGGAAAAATATTTACAGCATTAAAATTATTATAAAGCACGTAGGCTCTTATACCAACCAGCTTCAACTAATGTTCAGTTTGAGTTCCGTAAATACGAAGTTCGTGATTGACGTAAAGTCTCGCTAAATTACACACAACGTAGAAGTAAAATAATTCACAGATAACTGCGTTATCAAACCTCTCAAGACGAGAGTTATCGCTTTCTCTCCATGCGAGAGTACACTCCGCGATGCTGCACGGGGTCTGCGATTAGAACACCTTCTCAGATCCGCTGGCGGGATCTTTCTTCTTCCAGCTCTCTAATCCGGGCTGCTTCACTTATCCGAGAGAACACTCCGAGCTCACCGCTCTGCTCTCTCTCTACTCTGCGAGAATCTTTTCTGCAAGCCCCTGGCTTCTTCTTTTCTTCCGATCCAGGTCCTCCTCTAGACCTCCCCTTAGAGGTCACAAACCAATCATGAACCTTAATGATCTTTTTCTCATTAAATGATTAGTAAAATCGTGCGATTATTGGCACCTGAGTTTTCACTCCTACGGCGCCAGGCTGTCTGGCCTTCTGGTCATCTCGTACTTTCGCTTCCTGTCGGAGTGTCATCAAAGGCACGACCCTGGCGGTCGTCCCATTCACCCCATTGTCATCCAACTGTCGGTTCCGTTGATCGATAATGATGTAGCGATCCTTTAATATCACCGACAGTCTCACCTTGTGAATAAGGGTCACTTTGAGTTTGCAGCTTCATGGTGAAACCTCTTTCAGAAATAAATGCCTATTTCTGCTACTTTGCTTTAAAAACCTGTGATAATTCTGAATTATCACAACCTCTATACTTTCGAAGTAACAAATACGCTACAAGATGACATGGCAAAATCGTTTGTTGAAATCTCTTTTTTAATTTTGAAAAATGTGGTTTTAACTCTTCATTTTTCAAAAGATTACTTTTGGATTACTTACTCATTTTTCAAAAGCCATACATGACAAGCATCTGCTATGGTGGGGGGAGGAATATAGTACAAAAAGATAAAGTGACAACAGGCTACTTACTGAAAGTAAATCTAAATAATTTAACATTTTGTTTCTTTCTTGGAGTGTAAAAGAGACAGAAAAAAATCTAGTTTCCTAATAAGACATAACAATTTTTTCAATATATAATTTTCAATTTAATTTACTTATTTTATCTTTAACAAACTAGCTTCATCAGATAAATAGTTATAAAATAGTACCAAAGACTTATATATTTACATTTCTTAAATCTCATGATATAAAACAAAAATAACAAAATTGTATAAAATCTTTTGATAAAAAATATATATATATAGGTATATATGTATTAATGACTGATAAAATACTTTACTTACAGGGGTCTGTCTAGACTTTTCTAATAGGTTCCTGCTTTTGTTAAATTGGGAAGTTTTTCTTGTCTTTGTGAAAATTCTAGACATATTTTTGAGAATTTTAAATTATCAGTGTTTTCAGGTTCTACCCTTCACATATAGAGAAGCTAAGTAATACATTTGTGGCGAGTTCAATTGCTTATTAATATGCCATATTTTATTTTTAAATGATTATATTTGTGAAAAGTTCAATTTGAAGGTGAAATGTCTATTTGAGAGATAAATAATTTTATGAAGGGTCCTGTTTGAGGTAAAACAATTTTGTGAAGGGTCCTTTAACTCTTTCACTGTCCAAGGGTTTTCCTGTATTTTTATAAGAATGCTTATAAATTGCAAGATATTTACATTAATCACAGTTTGATGCTATAATATCTTTAATATCACTTCTTTCTATGTATGATTCAAAATAACATTCCGTCTAAAATATTATTGTCAGCAGCCATTTAAATATGATTTCTAGAAACGGAAAAAGTCAGGCAAGACGGTTAAAGGGTTAAAGGAACTAAAATTTTCCTAAACATATCTTTGACTTAAGATAAAAAAAATTAGGTATGTAATTTTTTATTTTGTTCTTAAATTCCTAAGTAAGACTGAATCCCGCCTATTTTTTAAAAATTTAAAATATTTAATATTAATAAATTAGCAAATTAAATTAAAATATTAAATAGTACACTGTTAAATTTAATTGTTTATACCATTACTATCCTTATTAGCATGCAGATTTTATTACACATTAAAGTCAAATAGGTTTTTTCCATTTTTGCCGGTTTTTTCCATTTTTCCCCTGGTTTTTTTCCAGTTTTTGCCACTGTCCTGGCAAAAATACCTTTTTGCCTCAAAAAATGCCAACTCTGCTATATATATGACCGATAGAAATCAATAAACGGAAATTTATACTCGATGTATTTTTTGCAGTCCTGTATGTGATCGAAAGAAATTAATGGTTTGCCAATTATTTTTTGTGTTTATTAATTCCATTTGAAAGCTCGTACCACAAGCTAGAGGTCTGCACGGGCCGGGCCTCGGCCCGAAGCCCGAACCCGGCCCGCGGACTGGGTTCGGGTCGATTTTCATTAACGGCATTCGGGCCGGGCCGGTCCTTGCTTCTGAAGACTCGGGCCGGGCCGGACGGGCCTAGTCTCTAATCTTTTCGGGCCGGGCCTTAATTTTTTTTCCTGGAGTATCGGGCCGGGCCGAGTCTAACTTATTTTTTCCGTACGAAGCCGAGACTAATTTTGTTCTTCCTAGTCTTCACGGACCTAAATAATCAGTTCCTGTTGAATCTTCCCGTATGAAAATCCTTTTCTCGACGTGGAAAAGTCTGTTCATAAATCAGTAAAGTTTGGCTTGGTCCAAAATTTTTTGCAAAATAGACATATACTTTTAAGTCGTCATTATTCTACAATTAAACATTAGAATTTATTCTTGTTAAAGAATCGTAGATCACTAGGCGTCTTAAAATAGAATTAAACACATTAAAAAAAAAAAAAAAAAAAAAAAAAAAAAAAAAACATGATTATGACGGAATTTTTGTTTAAACTGAAAACTGCAAATTTCTTTTAAACTGTTCATTCATGCAAAATGAATACAACAATACGCGAAAATATATATATATATAAATATACATATATTAAACATTTACATCTGCTAAGAAGGAAACTTTTTTTTTTTTTTTTTTTTTTTTTTTTTTTTTTTTTCAGTGTCTTAGAAGATTTCATTTTTACCATATACCATTTTTTAGATTTTTTTTTATGTATTAATAATACTAATGATAACTGAAACATTTACATACAACAAACAAAGGTTCATTAAAAGTGTAAATATCGCAGCCTGTGGCATTTCTGCATAAATAGAGATTATAAACATGGAAGAAAATAAAAGACAAAGATAAGTTTTTTTGGTCTGAATTCTTCCGTTAGAGTAAAGATCAATGTTCTGTAGAAATTCACCCGAGCCGGGCCGGGTTTGAGCCGAAATTTTAACTTTCGGGCCGGGCCGGGTCGGGCCAATATGTCTTTGGTTCGGGCTGGGCCCGGGCCAAAATTTTAACTTTCGCGCCGAGCTCGGGCCTGGAAATTTCGGCCCGTGCAGACCTCTACCACAAGCACAACTGAAATTGCACTTCCAGCAGTTACTGTTGATAGACAATGCTATAACCAAATTATTTTGTGAGGCCTTGTAAATGAACTTTGAATGTTATAGTATAGGTACTACATTCTGTAATTAGCATCTTGCAGTGCGTCTCAATTTTAATCTGTTAGAAATAGTGTAACATCCTTAAAAAACACTGAAAGTGATTCTTCCTCGTAGAGAAAAAAATCATTTGAAAATATTGAAATGCAACCGAGAAGTCTTTATAAATTTCTTCCTTAATCTCTTCAGTTCTGAAGCTAAAATAATAATACAAATATTTATTCATTGTTTGTTTGTTTTGGAAACAAAATGACATTGTAAATAACAGAAAAAAAATTGTCTTTTCTGAAATTGATCTTTTAGGCGCTTAGGAATTTAGGTTCAACTAGTTGCATGAGCCAATCCAAAACTTTCTTCCATCTCATACATATATCTTATTATTTCAAACAGTAGATATACGTTTCAATACTATACCAATTTTGATTTTCATCTTCAATTTCTGCTTCAGTCCATTAATCACAGTAAAAACGAGTTAATGTGGATCGATATTTCTTAAAATCAATAGTTTTCCCTTATTATGTTATTATTAGTTATTTGCAAATAGCCGGCTTAGCAGGACGTGAGTTCCCGTCTCTGCACGAGCCAATAGACAATACAACGATGAAAAATCGAGAAAATGATACAAAAAGCACTATCACAATGCTCCTTTCCCACGGAATATTTGCAAATTCAAGGAACAGGGTTGCTACACATATCGGAGAATGAAATTCTCTGACTTTTCCAGGCGTATTTCAAGAAAATTCTAGTCTAGCGGTGTAGCGCGTACACTGTAAAAAAAAAAAAAATCAAGAGGTTACTAAAAATTTCTTAGTAAATTTGTATTCCACAGAATTTTTTAGTAACCATTACAAACTTTTTTTTTTGCAAGTGAAACAAACATTTCTTTTGTAAACTGAACAAAAGAATTTTTTGTATAACTAACTTAAACCTTTTTAGTATGAGCCACCAAGCAAATTTTAGCAATAGCTACAAAATTATTTTTAGTAACCACTACATGAGCCCGAAGGGCAGGAGCTTAATTCGAGCTGCATCCAGTGGATAAAAAGAGAGACTTCTGAGACGGAAGATTTTCGGTAAAGCCGTAATAGATGGCAGCACCAAACATTGCTACCTACTCTATCTTGACATGTTTCTAAAGGGGAGGGAAAGTTCAGAGATCATTACCCATAGTAACTGCTACGACAGGATTTTCATAATCCCTTTATTTACATTCGGCGCATATTTGGCGGCAACCAGCATCGAACCCAGGTACTTTCAGCCTGGAGTTCGGTGCTATGACCACTAGGTTATCAGGGCCACGCCAAGTGAGGTTTAGTAATAGCTATTAAAAATGTAAAACTATTAACTCTATTCGTTGCTAGCTTTTTTCTAGTAATTCTTACACATTCCTTGTAACCGATTAAGATTACTAAAATTTTTTTAGTAATTACAAGGATTACTAAATTTTTTTTAGTAGATCGACCCTTTTTTTTTACAGTGTAGTGGACATGCTGAGGGTAAAAAAAATGTTATATTACTCAAAGAACACTAAAATTTCTTGACTAGAGTTGCTAATCTCAGAACTGAAGCTTTTTATCCCGATTCCCCTCCCAAATCAATAACGACCTTTCTTTGATGTTTACAATTGGAATTGCTCTCTTTAATAATTTATGATTGCAAGCTTTCAAATAAAGTTTCCTACAAACTATTCAAACTTGCTACAAAATATTTATGCACTGAGTTCATAAATATTCATTTCATTAACTTTATCCCAAAATCATTGTCTAGTTAAAATTAGTTTTCAAAAAGGGAATGGGAAACACAGTGGGGGAGATGATCAAACAATTGTCAAACTCTCTTAGAGATCACAATGAAAGCTTATCAAATTCCCTAACTTTTCCAGGTTTTAGGAAAAATATTCAAATTCCCTGGCTTATTTGGCTAATTTCACAATTCCGTGACTTTCCCAGGTTTTCCAAGTTTTCGAGGTTGTGTAGCAACCCTGAAGGAAAATTTGCTGGCCATAGCCAAAATCATACACACAAATTTTGGTTCAATTCTGTACATAAATTAACACACTTTTCGGAAGTACAATATTGGAAATTGCACAAAAATCGCTATTATAGCGCCCCCAACCCCTTCCGGCAGATTTTTTTTCAAATTCAGGGTGGACCTATTTAACCATAGCCAAACCCTTACAAAAAAAAAAAAAAAAAAAAAAAAAATGGTTCAACTCTATGCATAATTCCATACACTTTTCAGCGATACAGTTTTGACAATGACACAAAAATCGCTGTTACAGCGCTCCCTTTTGGCGGAATATTTCTAAATTGAAGAAAAATCTGCTTGCTACAGAAAAAAAAATTCGTTCAATTCTGTGTATATCTTCATACACTTTTCGATGGTATAATGGCGACATACGATCGCACACACACATGGACAGACAGACATTTTGCAAAAACATGTTTTTTTAGATCTCTGTCCCCTAAAACGTGTAAATCCGTCGAAAAAAATTCTATTACAATAATTTCTTCAATTGAAGATAGAAGAAAATAATCATAAAGTCTCAAAATTCAAGGAAAAATAAATATCTGTAAAACTATTTGATTTAGCTATTCTACATTATAACAAGTAAGAAAAATTATGCCTTAAGCATAGATTATGAAACACTTTCCAACACTTCCTGAAATCTTTAACAAAACTTCGTTATTTAGAGAAATAAGATGTTACAGTCCATAGCCAAATATGTATTCCAATACTTTTGAACAGCCCTGTATTTGATCTGTCGATGTGTGTATATATATATAGATATACATATAATGGGAAATTCAATTTAACAAGAAGATACTTAACAGGTTGAAATTTCTTTTTCGAAACTATTTATACTAATAGACTAAAACATACTTGAATACTTTTGTTCAGCCCTGTAGCTTACCTAGTACCTTTATTGTACACCAGTATATAGCTAAAATTTAGTTCAAACAAAAACACCCTTAAAGCTACTGCAATCACATTCTCAGAAATTATTATTCATAAGCGTCCGTGCATCCAATACTTTGCGTGGCGCTGAATATCAATTTATCTATATTCTACCAACATTTCTTAGCGTAAAAATGCATAACCTATTTAAAAATCACGTTTAAGTAATTTACACTCATATTCAGTAACATTTGCGGGCTCTTTTGTGTAGTCCTTTATGTCACCTATAGAATTTATACACACACATAATATGCATTGATTTAGTGAAACTTAAAAGCGCACTAGATAATGCCCGTCAAGATTTGACGGTAAATAACTTGAATGTTTCATCAGAAAAATTCTTGAATTTTTAATTAGTTGCTTTTAAACTTGTCTACTCAAATTGTGATACATTACTGTATTACATAAATGATTTCTATTTTTTTTTTTTTTTTTTTTTTTTTTTTTTTTTTTTTTTAGACGATAGATGGTCTAATCTATTTGATGAAGTAAAATAATTTTAAGTTTAAATTTTACAACTAATGATGTTTGTATTTTATCAGAAATTTAACTAAAAATACTGTGTAAGGTATTTATTTTTGCTTACTACGACCTATTTTCTTTCTGCACCCCCCCCCCCCCTCCCTCAAGTAACAATATTTACGCGAACATTCAAAGCTGCCATGACTTTTATTTTTATCTGTCTCATTCTCTAAAATCCTTAATTTGAAATTTGATGCAGCTAATTATTTATAATATAATTTTTTTATATTTGAATTTTCGTATACATTTTTATACATCTTTTCAAATATTACATCATGGATATCAATGTAATTTATTTTATAGCTGTTATACTAATATATATATATATATTTTAAAGGAATGACAAACTTTTCTTTCTTACAGACATTTATATTCTTGATAATGGTAGAAAAAATTTAACGAAAATTGTAGATCAGTTCAATTTATGTAACTGATAATTGCATGTAAAAATATTTTAGGTTAAGTATTTTAAATATAAAATAATTATTTTTTTTTTTCAGGATATTGTTCAGTGTTAAATCTTGTTCAATTATAAAGCATTCAAATAATAATAATTAAAATCCTAAAACTTTTCTTACTAATAAAGTAAGTTATTATTGAAATGAATTATCGACAAAATTCTACACGAATCATTTTGCCGGGTTTGAATTTGAACCCGCATCCTATACAAAAACTCAAAGCTTAAAACTGCTGCGTAACCCCACTACGCTATCAGGAAGGCACTGAGTAATCTTCTATAATGGAGAAGTTCTAGAATCAGTTGACGAATGCACAATTGTCTAGAATTTGGATTTTAATTTTACAGAAACTGTTTTGTGTTTTAATGTTTATAATGACTTTTTTTTTTTTGATGTATTGATATCAGCTACAACTTAAAATGCTAACATTTCCATTCTTCGTGTGTAACGGTAATTTATAAGAAGGATTACCAGTCGTAACTTTTAGCCTCAGATCATTCAGTTTATCTTCTATGTGTAGTACGACACCTTCCGTAATAAGACATATTTTTGAATTGTTAATAGCACTGAAAAAAACAAATAATAACTTTGTAATAAAAAGAAGAGCTTGTTTACAATAAGATCAAATAAATTATACACTATATTGCCATTGATTATTGGACACTTGCGAAGTTAGACATTTTGTTAAATATCTAGAAAAATACATGAGGAATCATCTCGAAACTCTTAGTGTATAAATATAATAGTATACGTCATACATCTCCGTGAAGATATTTTCCCGAAACTCCATAGGGGACCGTCAACAACTTAAAAAAGAATGAATATCTTTTGAATAACCCTGTCAAAACTAATGTAGCAAAAGCGCTCAAACTCTAGATTATGATGGAATGCCTTATTGTAATACGCCTTGTTCATTTTTATGCAAATAGCATGCATACTCGCAGAGTAATTAAGGTTTTTATAAAAATGGTCCCAAATTTTTCCAAGTTTTTTCCTTATAATTTTCAGAGTTTTTAATATAAAATAATATTTTTTTCAGAAAATATGACAAACAACATTGCACACAGTACCCTGTAATCAGAATTAAAAAATAATGAAAATTGTACACAAAATGAGTTGGTTTACTAAATAATTTTTTACTGCGCATGCGTCAACGATATCAAAATTTCATTTGCATATTATGTTAGCTATATGTATAGAGCAACTTTTGTGAAAGTCACAAAATCATAACTTGAAAATTCTGGAAATAATCGTCAATTGAATAAGTTGAAAATCCGTTATTCTCAAAATGAAGGAAAAACAAGAGGGGTTGTATCCATATATTCATTGATTAGTGTCAATATAGAATACACAATACGGGATGTACTACTACATTTGGATAAAATCCCTCATTTTTTTTTGCTTCATTTTGGAAACAACGGATTTTGTCCTTTTTCTATAGACGATTACTTTCAGAATTTTCAAACTATGACTTTGAGACTTTTACAAAAGTTGCTCCATACATTTAGCTAATATAATATGCAAATGAAATTTTGATATCTTTGACGCATGCGCAGTAAAAAATTATTTAGTAAACCTACTCATTTTTCATACAATTTTTATTATTTTTTAATTCTGATTACAGAGTACTGTGTGCAATGTTGTTTGTCATATTTTCTGAAAAAAATATTATTTTTTATTAAGAACTCTGAAAATTATAAGGGAAAAACTTGGAAAAATTTGAGACCATTTTTATAAAAACCTTAATTACTCTGCGAGTATGCATTCTATTTGCATAAAAATGAACACAGTATATTGCAATAAGGCATTCAAGCATAATCTAGAGTTTGAGCGCTTTTGCTACATTAGTTTTGACAGGGTTATTCAAAAGATATTCATTCTTTTTTAATTTGTTGACGATCCCCTATGGAGTTTCGGTAAAAAATCTTCACGGAGATGTATGAAGTATACTATTATATTTATACACTATGAGTTTCGAGATGATTCCTCATGTATTTTTCTAGATAATTAGTAAAATGTCTAAAAACGCAAGTGTCCCATAATCAATGGCAATATAATGTATTTGAGATGCAAACGCATTTAAAACTAAACTTCCAGCTGTGAAGTGATAGTTCAATTGAGCGAGGATTTCTACGCATGTGCAGTGCGTTACTCCAAAGGCAGAAGTATTTATGTACTACGCGTGTGCATACGTGAAATTTTAATTGAAAATTGTGGCTAATTAATAAAATTGTTGAACAAACAAATGTACGATAACAAATCTGTGGCCAAATACCTTTCGTTTAAAAAAGAATGGTGTGATTTGATGCAGTTGTTTGCTCTCACGGACTGTCGGAAGGAAATGCTTAGCGTTTTAAATATATAGATATCATAATAAAAATGCATGTCGTCCTTCCATTAACCATCATCGGATACATGTATAGTACTTTGGAAAGAATATACTATTTGAAATGTTTCGTATGCCCCTGTAAATGCTATGCACTTTGTATTATGCATGACTACATCGTATAACTTATATTTAGCAATAACGACGTATGTCAATTTTATTATTCATAAAATAGTTTTATATAATTAAAATATGTCTCACACAATCCCTCCCCCCCAATTTTACCACTATGCAATGGAATTATTTTGTTGGCTCTGTAAAGGCATAATAGCTATTCTTTTCACCGCATATTTTGCAGAATGCATAGTTTAGTGCACTTTGTAAAGGCATATAAATTTTAATATGATTGACAGGGTGTAACATCTTTAAAATCCGTTTGAAATGACTTTTTCCTATATGTCGTCATATTCAACTTTGTTGGAAAGCGTTAAAAAGCAAAATATTTAACAATCTGAAATTATTACTGGGATAAGTTCATCACAAGACAACTGGCCATTTCTTCTCAGTATCCCCCTTTTTTTTACTTTGTAAAATTTTACTATTTAGAAAGACTGTGAAAGAAAATCATTTGTGAATATAATTATGAATTTACATATTTTCTGTAAGAAAGACTTTTTTCCATATTTAAATTAAAGTTCTGACGTGCTTACCGGTTTTGAAGGTAAAAGAAATAAATGAGGTCTTGCTAACACTAGATTTTAAACTTTTTCATTTTCGTCATTAAAACTCATAAGCAATAATTGAACCATAAGGACGAACTCCTAACAACGATATGAATTATTAAAAAATCATTCGCAAAAAGTAAAAAGAAAAATACGTTTTTTGATAATAATGTGCAATATTCAAACAGGAAATTTTAAAATTAACCATTATTTATTTGCATTACATATAAAAGCAGATGATACACACATATTTACACAGTACTTACAGATACATGTACAAGTATATATTTGATAATACACAGTGGCTTCTATTCGTAGCCCATTTCGTATCGCAATCTGTATAATCTGTATTACAATTAAAATATTTACAACTTTTTTAACAACTTTTAAAAATTTTGTCAGAAAAGTATCATGACTGAAAGATAGGGGGGGGGGGACATGTCTTCTTCTTTCTACGGGAAAATAATTTTTTAAAAAATCTATTCGTTCCTCAGCCATTTAAGGCGGTTTTCAATTTCTTTGGTCAACAAAAGCGGAATTTTCTAACAAATTTTTAAAAGTAAAATGCATAAAATTGGGAAGCGATTAAAACGATTTAGAATCTAAAGATTTCTTTTCTTTTCTTTATTTTAATAATAATATTAAAATATTCATCAAGTTGCAAGTGATTCTGGTAACATGACGACAAGTTTTTGAATCTCTCGCTTTGCCGCGTGTTGAATTCATAGTTCAAAATTCTACATTTCTGATATTTTCTGAAAAATCTGTCTTTGCCCCCCAAAAAAAAAAAAAAAAAAAAAAAAAAAAAAGCTGTTCTTCCATGATACAGTTTCGAAATAAGAACAACTATTAATTATATGCGGCTCGAACAAAAACGTATTTAAAAATGTATTAGAATGTAATTCCTGTATATTTGAGAGCAGACTTAAGAATTTGAACTGGTAGGAAATCTGATAACATGGAAATAAACGGGAAAAATCAAGTTATAAATTAGTGAACAAAAACGGCAATAGAAAATTTTCAAAGCCCCCCCCCCTCCCTCTGACTCTGCTGATTAATTAAGAGGCCCTGATTCTGCCCCTAGTCTCTTGGACAAAAAAATATTTGTTGTAGCCTACTGTCTTCAAAATTTGTAACTGGTGTTTGGGAATATATTGCATAAACATCATTAATAGCGAGTTATAGATAACACTAATGCAACATGTAGAAAAACTTATTTAAGAAAAGAAACATACCTTTACTTAAAAATAATTTTCGGAAAAAGTCGTTAAAAATTAAATGAAAGAAATTATTGCATGTTATAAAAGATATCAGGGATATATACAAGAACAGTCAATGAATTTGAAAAAATTTCGAAACATTTCGAGCTTGTTCAGCATCAAAGCAGTTGAGAACAGCCATAGATAATTCTTTCTGTTTATAAATTCTATTATTCTCCGCGTCTGTCGATGAAATCATTTAAAATTTCATAAATGTCATCAAGTCGTTCCCAAATCCTCTGGATTCTTTCATTTGTTTCTTGTAACTGTCTGCGGATGGTGTTATGTTCCCTGACAACACCTTCGACTGCTTGCTCGATTTGTTCAGATGTGCCTTGTAATTGCCTTCTGATGTCGGTATGTTCTCTGACAACACCTTCGACTGCTTGCTGAATTTGCTGCATTTCTCCGGTTCGTATACCTGTGTTCCTATTGCTGTTTCTGCCTCCGGTACCATTTCGCGGAACTTCTATTAGTTCATTAGAGAGTAATCTCCGAATTACAACAATTCCGCTTCTGCACATTGGACAACTAATGATGTTGTAAGACAGCCAAGTCGTAAGACAAATTTCATGGAAAATATGTTTACAAGGCATTGGTTCTGCTGCGTCTTCTTTTTCGATTTCTTCTAAGCAGATGGAACATGTTGTGTCAAGATCCTTATTTTCGGTTTTTTCTTCAGCATTGTCGAGTCCATCTTTACTGTTATGCAGTCCTGCTACGTCCATGTTGAAAGAGCGCAAAGTAATTTCGGTACAAATCTGAAAAAACAATTTAAAAACTATGTCAAAACTAGAAATCGTATGAAACAGGTAGATAAGATATTTTGAGTTATTTATTTTGAAGTTGCGAAACAGCGATATCTGGTCATAGATCAAGTGCTGGCAAAGAAATCTACTTAAGGCTGTTCTCAACTGCTCTGCTCAACAATCGCAAAATGATTTGAAACATTTACAAATTCATTTTTTTACGGAAATATATAAGATTCGAAGGCCTGAATATGGAAGCGATTTGGAATCGAACTACTATGTTTCCCATTTTTTGGTCAACAAATTACCCATTGAGTTATAAGCGATGTTGATTAGAAAAAAAAAGACGTCCTGCACCCTTCCTTGAGTGGTTTTTCTTCTTTTGTATGGAAATTCGGCTCAAAACGCCCACTTTGACAATAGTTTTTAAAAAATCTATCGCGTTTGCAAAAAAAAAAAAAAAAAGAAAGAAAACCAGTACGATTTAATAGTCTTTAAAAAATCTACCGCGTTTGCAAAAAAAAAGAAAAAAAAAACCAGTACGATTTAATAGTTTTTGGACAACAACGCTTGCCAATTTCATTCGTTTCAAAAAATAAACAAATAAATAAATAAAATAAATTTGAAATTTGTCATAAAGTTACCCTTTTGGATTTAAGAACAGCCTGAAATATATAAAATCAAAAACACTCAAAAAAAAAAAAAAAAAAAAAACTTTTTTACTTGATTTAGGTATGAATGACCTGGCAGATTGACCAAGCAGCGATTTACAGCTAGGTGCATTGCACAGCTGCTGCATGTTGAAGTGAATGGAATCCCTGTTACGGATCAAACCAAGACTACGGTAACATTAAATTATCATTAATCATATAAAAAAAATAAATTCCATGACTTCTTCAGGTATAATTTAAGAAAATTTCAATTCAGCGTTTTAATGCGCTCTGGACAAGATAAGTACAAAATACCAGTTGAATAATTCAAAATATACTAAAAATTAAAATTTCCCAAACTAAGATACCTTTTGCTGCTACTCCTCTCCTTTCAAAAAAAAAAAAAAAAAAAAAAAAAAAAAAAAAAAAAAAAAGCTTTTATGATTATATTAAAAATTGCTTTTTTTGGATAATTTATGAGCGTTACAAACTTTCAAATAAAATTTCCATCTGATTCTTAAAAAAATTCTTCTTATAGCTTTCTTCAGTCTTAGTAAGCTATACAATATTAGAAATACAATAGATGCAGGAATGTAGTAGAGAGTATACGGGGGTATACGCAGAAGTTTTCCTTCTGGATTCTTCAAGAAGCTCTGTATACCTTCTGTTTCTCAAATTAAGCATTAGCGTATACCCTACATATGAAAATTCGTTTTGTCAGTATATACCCTTTGCTTATATCGTATACTCTCTGCTAGTTTTTTTTTTTTTCTTTTTACGACTGCAACACTGTATAGATGTCTGCTTGACCGGATGCTAGACACCGGATATCTGGCTTAACGGTGTTCTTAACTGCTCCGCTCAAAAAGCGCAAAACGTTTTGACACATTTACAAATTTATTTTTTAACGGAAAGATATAAAATTGGAATGCTTGACTACGGAAGCGATTTCAAATGGAACTTATTTTGCCATTTTATGATAATTAAATTACCTATCGAGTTATAAGCTATTTCGATCACGAGATCCCCCCGTTTTTCACCTGCTTTTATGCTTTCGTCGGGAAACATGCTCAAAAACGTCAACTTTGAAGGCTTGTTATGAAAAATCTATTGTGCTTTTTAAAAAACAGAAAAATGAGTGCAATTAGACAGTTTCTGAATAACAACATCTGCTATTTTCATGCATTTCCGAACAAAAATAAATTAATGCATATGTCACAAAGTTGCCCTTTTTGATTTAAGAACACCCTTAATTTGTTGCTAATTACTATGTTATTTTATTTTCTATCCAATTATTAAATTTTCCATTAATAATTGCTTTAATAATTATGAGTTTTATTACAAAAATTATAATTATATTACTGATAAAACATCAGTTAAATGGTTTAATAACAATAACAAAATAACTTTATAAGAAAACTTTCAATTGATTTCTTCGTAAAGAACATACTTTAAGGTCTAGACGAACAGCACTAGTTTTTATTACACTTAAAGAGCAATCAATCAATCATTGTTTTCGAACTGGACAAGGGTGAAACCTCGTTAAATGGTTTTTGAGGGACTGACCCTACCGAATTGACAAAGGAAGGGGAACTTTTATCTACTCCATCTTCGGTCGTAAACCTGTCAACTGATATTCCTCTCTTGAAGTTCAGATTCAGTGCACTAGAAGTGCAATTTATACATCAAAGCGCCGAAACGAAAGATCAAAGATAGCGCAAGAAGTTATTGCGAAAAACTGTGTGTGTGCCCGCAGCCTTAAACATCTTCTTTTTCTTTAACAGTACATATTCAAGATGATTAACTCCCTGATTGCTTATTGCTTTAACTATTTAAAAGATGCTTTGTGTTGTGATAACCGAAAACCTTGCGGCCAATTTTGTGGCTGCCAAATTGAAGACACCGGGCTTCCATTTGGACAATAAACTTGCTCATTCACCAGACCTAGCCCACTCAACACTATTTACTGTCTCCAAACTTGAAGAAACATTTTAAGGGGCTACTTCAATCAAATAAAAAGACACATTCGCAAATGCTAATCCTATGGAAGAAATTTATGAAGGTATCTTGGTTGCATTTCAGTATTTTTAAATTATTATTATTATTATTTGTGTTTGTAATGGATAGCTGAGATTGATTTGAATGCAGGGCGTTTTTTAGCACTTTCCAACAAAATTGAAAAGTTCTTATGCATTCGGTTTGTCTGTCCGTCTGTCCGCGCTCTAACTCCCGTAAATATACTCAGATTGCTATGAAATTTTTATACGTTATTGAGGTTTACCCTAGCACGAACCCTATTGAAAATGAAGTATCTACCATGATTAGTTTATCTACAGAGAGAATCAAAAGTTTCCCATTACATTACGGCCTATGGGGAAAAATCGTTAATATACTCGGATTGCCATGAAATTTTAGGACGTTATTGACGTTTACCCTAGCACAAGTCCTATCAAAAATGAAGTTTCTACCATGATTAGTTTATCTACAGGGCGAATCAAAAGTTTCCTATTACATTACGGTCTATGGGGAAAAATCGTTTCAAAGGAATTTTAAAGATTTTATATCCTGTCAAACATATTAAAATATGCATTCTATAAAATATAAGGTGAAAACGTAGCTATTATTCATTTACAGGGCCACACAAAAGAATTCCATTAGATAATGGTAAAAGGGGGAATTGTGTGTGACATATTTTAAATATATTAAGCTTTTTCATGTATAATAAAATTGATATATGTCACTGAAGCTTAATATAAATTATACGCTACTGTCTTGCATAATATGAAGTACATAGCATTTACAGGGCCATACAAAAGATTTCAAATAGTATATTCTTTCCGAAGTACCGTATATGTGTCCGATGATATGATGGCTGATGGAGGGATGAAATGCATTTTAATTATGATATTCGCGTTTATATTTCGCTAAATATATGCACATTATATGATGTGTATAAATGTTATAGTTGATATACAGGGCTACCCAAAAGAGCTCACCAACGTTACTGAATATGAGCGTAAATTATTTAAACGTGGTTCTTAAAAAAGCTATGCATTTTTACGCTGAGCTGCATTCAATTTACTGAGAAATATTTGCAGAATATAGATAAAGGGATATACAGGGCCACGCAAAGAATTCGGCACATGAACGCCTATGAATGATGATTTATGAGAATGTGATTTCAGTTGTTTTAAAAGTGTTTTAGTTTACAATAAATTTTACCCTAATGCTGACGTGTAATAAAGGTACAATGTAAACTACAGGGCTGAACAAAAGTATTCAAGTATGTTTCCATCTAATAGTATGAATTGCTGAAAAAGAAATTTCAAGCTACTGGGTATTTTCTTGCTAAGCTAAATTTTCCCATTATATGAACTGTCATATGAAATACCGGGCTGTTCTAATGTACTGGAATACATATTTGGGTATATTTGGCTATACACTATTATTTCCCTAAAGAACAAAGTTTTGTTAAAAATTTCATTAAGTGTTGGAAAGTGCTTCATAATCTATGCATAACGCATGATCTTTCTTATTTGTTACTTTTTGATTTTATTTGCAGATCTTTTTTATGAAGATCCTTTCGCTTTCTATTATGAAAGCGTTCTCATAATCATAAAAAATATCTGTAAACAAAATCCAAAAAGGTTAAAAAAGGCATGCATATATATCAATGTCACCTATCTTTCTATAGTAAAAAAACAAAAACAAAAAAACTAGCTTTTAAAGGAATGACTTCTGGAATGATGCTGATGTGTAAGATTTCCGGAAATAACGAATCCGGTTGGACCACTCCTTCCATTAGTCGAAGGGCTCCGTCTATGCATCGCGAAGCGATTCCAACCGGGATTGCAAAGCAATACCCAACGGAATCGCGAAGCGATTACGCAGGGGGTTGGGGAGCTTAGCGAGCAGGGGGGAGGAGCTCCCCTACACTTTAAAACAACTGTAACTGCCCATTCCAATTATACATGTTTGGGGCGCCGCACCCCATTTCGCCCCCACCCCCAAAGGGGAACTTTTTTAATTTTTATCCACAGCACTCATGTTGCATATCTTTATAAAGGTCTGAAACTGCCTTTTCCTATTATGGATGTCTTGTGTGTCCCCCTCCGCTCTGCCCCCCTGGGGGGGGCACATTTTTAATTTCTTTACAACATCAGTCGTGTGACACATCATTTGAAAGATCAGCAACTGCTTATTCATATTATGGATGTCTTGTGTGTCACCGCCCCTCTGCCCCCCAGGGGGGGCATTTTTTATTTCTTTACAACACCAGTCGTGTGACACATCATTTGAAAGGTCTGCAACTGCTTATTCATATTATGGATGTCTTGTGTGTCACCCCCCACTCTGCCCCCCCAGGAGGGGCACATTTTTAATTTCTTTACAACACCAGTCGTGTGACACATCATTTGAGAAGTCTGCAAATGCTTATTCATATTATGGATGTCTTGTGTGTCAACCCCGCATTCTGCTTCCTCCAGGGGGGCACATTTTTAATTTCTTTAGAACACCAGTCGTGTGACACGTCATTTGAAAGGTGTGCAATTGCTTATTCATATTATGGATGCCTTGTGTGTCACCCTCCACTCTGCCCCCCAGGAGAGGCACATTTTTAATTTCTTTACAACACCAGTCGTGTGACACATCATTTGAAAGGTCTGCAACTGCTTATTTATATTATGGATGTCTTGTGTGTCACCCCCCCCCCCTCTGCCTCCCCCAGGGGGCACATTTTTAATTTCTTTACAACACCAGTCGTGTGACACATCATTTAAAAGATCTGCAACTGCTCATTCATATTATGGATGTCTTGTGTGTCACCCCTCCTCTGTCCCCCGGGGGGCACATTTTTAATTTCTTTACAACACCAGTCGTGTGACACATCATTTGAAAGGTCTGCAACTGCTTATTCATACCATGGGGTATTGGCGAGCGCAGCAAGCAGGGGTAGCCTACAACTTGGAATCGCGAAGTGATTACGCGGGGGGTTGGGGAGCGTAGCGAGCAGGGGGGCGGAGCCCCCCTAGTTCAATGAAAAAAAAATAAATTATTAAAATGCAACCGAGATATATTTATAAATTTCTTCCATAGGTTTAGTATTATAGCGAACGGGTCTTTTCATTTGAATGAAGAAGCCTCTTAAATGTTTTTGAGGACATTGTTGATTATTAAGAGGTTGTTGACAGCTGGTACCGGGACCAATCAAAGAACTTTTTTTATTTGACAGGATTAGAAAAGCTGCAACAACGATGTGACAAGAGCATCAGCCTCATGGGATAGTATGATAAATAAATATTTAATTTCTTAACTTTAGCTATTTTCTTTCTAGTCTATCTAAACCACGAACTTTTTCAATACCCACTCGTATAAGATCAAAATAATACTCGTATAAGATGAAAATCGGCGACAGACTGAGCTAATTTTTACATGATTTTGTGCGTACAGTCGTTAACATGAACCTCACAGAGATTCAAAATTTTGTGCATGTTAATAGTAATTCATGTAATTAATCAGTAGCAAATCTTTGTATTGTTTTTTACAGAGAACTGTGAAAACAATTCATGTTAAACGTAATTCACGTTAAGAATGTTCATGTTAACGAGGTTTTACAGTATTGTACAACATTAGAGCATCAATTATATCGAATAACTCCACCAACTGTTTCTCGACTAACTAATCATACAGATAATTTCGTACATTTCAGTTTACAGGGTGGTCCCAAACATTATTTCGATCTAAATGCAATATACTGATCATATATATACAGTCACCGAAAAAAAAAAAAAAAAATCTCGACATTTGCGATTTTAGATGTTTTGTTAAATATCTAGAAATATAAATGAGGAATGACTCTGAAACTCCAGATGTAAAAAACAAAAATGGAACAGGTCATATATTTTCGAGAAGATTTTTTTCCAAAATCCAATAGGGGACCGTCAACAAATTGGAAAAGAACGAATATCTTTTGAATAACCCTGTCAAAACTAATGCAGTAAAAACGTTCAAACTGCAGATTATGATTAAGTGGCTTATGGTTATAAACTGTGTTTTTTTAAGCGGGTAGCATGTATACTCGTAGAGAAATTATGGTTTTTATAAAACGGTCCCAAATTTTGCCAAGTTTTTTGCTTATAATTTACAGAGTTCTTAATAAAAAACAATGTTTTTTTTTTCATAACACCCCGCAATCAAAATTAAAAAATATTAATAACTGTATGAAAAATGAGCAGGTTTACTAAATAAATTTTCACAGCGCATGCGTTAACTCTATAAAAATGCGATTTGCATTCTGTGTTAGCTAAATATATAGAGCAACTTTTGTTAAAGTTTCAAAATCATAGCTTGAAAATTCTGAAAGTTATTGTCGATAGAATAAGATCAAATTCCGTTATTCCTGAAATGAAGCAAAAAAGATGAGGAGCTGTATCCAAATATAACAGTATGTGCAATACTGTGTAGACGCTAATCAATGGAATATGGATACAGCCCCTCATTTTTTTCTTTCATTTTGGGAATATCGGATTTTGATCTTATTCTTTAGACGATAATTTTCAGAATTTTCAAGCTATGATTTTGAAACTAACAAAAGTTGCTCTATAGATTTAGCTAACACATTGTGCAAATGAAAGTTTTATAGAGTTGATGCATGCGCAGTGAAAATTTATTTAGTAAACTTGCTCATTTTTCATACAATTATTAATATTTTTTAATTTTGATTACAGGGTGTTATGTACAATGTCGTTTCTCATATTTTCTGAAAAGAACATTGTTTTTTTTTTATTATTATTAAGAACTCTTTATATTATAAGCAAAAAACGTGGCAAAATTTATGACCGTTTTTATAAAAAAAAACCTTAATTGCTCGACAATTATACGTGCTATCCGCATAAAAATGAACAGAGTTCATTGCCATAAGTCACTTAATCATAATCTGCAGTTATAGCGCTTTTGCTACCTTAGTTTTGACAGGGTTATTCAAAATATATTCGTTCTTTTTCAATTTGTTGACGGTCCCCTATTGAATTTTGTAAAAAATTCTTCTCGAAAATACACAAGCTATACTATTTTGTTTATACATCTAGAGTTTTAGAATCATTCCTCATGTATACTTCTAGATATTTAACGAAACATCTGAAATCGCAAATGCCAAGATTTTTTTGCGGTGACTGTATACATATTTATGTATATATAAATACTTTTATAAATACATCCAAAGTTATTATATATATATATACAGGGTGTATCTAAACTCTTGGGCAAAACTTTAAAGGGTCATAATACACATCAAGACAAACAATATTAAATAGAATATAAATAAATAAATAAATATATATATATATATATATACAGGGTGTCCAATAAATGACTGACCCATTTTGAATGTAAATAACACAAAAACTGTTTGAGATAAAAATGCGCGG
This sequence comes from Maratus speculifer, assembly GCA_964019185.1. Classification (NCBI taxonomy): domain Eukaryota; kingdom Metazoa; phylum Arthropoda; class Arachnida; order Araneae; family Salticidae; genus Maratus; species Maratus speculifer. The sequence continues at coordinate 33,038,515 of OZ025289.1, forward strand.
TTTGCTGCATTTTTATTTAAAAAAAAAAAAAAAAGTAAATTTTTAGATATGCACTTTGTTGAAATAGTTTGAATTTCGGCCGCTGTCGGCGGCAACAAGTTGTCGAACTTCAGACATAAATCTAGTTTTAATTCGCATGAGCTTTTCGGCTCATTTTACAGAGTCGAATCTCAGTCACCTACAGAAATAGATTTTGTTGAATGGAAAGAGATTTCAAATAATATTTATGATTGAATAATGTCAATTATAATTTAATAAAAACAAACAAAACATACTTTTTAATAAACATTAACTTTTCACACATTTACCAAAAGTAAATTGTATTGTAAAAATGTTTTTGTAACCGATTAACTGATTCTCTTTTTTACGTACAATAAATTGAAAATACGGGATAAACACGATTTTTTTTTAATGTTAAAAAATCTTAATATTTAATCTAAACACTTCTTTCATTAAATAATATGAAATTACATTTTAAAAAAAAATAGTAATATCAAAAAGCTTTAAGGGATGGATCAAGCAAACTCTTCTTGCTTGTACGTCGTGTAGTGAAATCAGAAGTTAAAACAGTAGTACGAAAATAGTGGTGGCAAGTACCCTGTCTGAGATAAAAGCGAGGCAGTGACTTATAAATCGTCACATAAAAATGTATTAAACCTTAGAATAAGTGTTCGTCTGTATTTCGTCTATAACAAATCCTGTCTTAAACACAAAAAATTATTGATCACGACGGAGAACGTAACATACAAAACTACCTGCCTAAAACGAAATATTTTTCATTTTTCCGCAAACCGAATTCATACCTACGTTATATTCATATTTTGACATTTAACATATCTGAAAATTTTATTACCAAAGCCACGACAGATTTTAAGATGCTTTTTACATATAACCCTTCCCTCTTCTTCCCCTGATTACAAACGCATCTACGTTGAAATAGAAGGATGCTTAAAAAGAAAAAAAAAATAGCGAATCACTTGTTTTTATATCCTGCGACTCACTCCTTTTTAAAATTTCATCACAGAAGGCATAATAGATCCTGAATCATCATAGACTCATCATAGGTCTACTTATTTTAGCTCAATTTTATAAATACAGTAGAACCTCCATCCATCGTTTTTCAAGGAGTACGGGAAAAAAAACGATGAATGCGGGAAAACGATGAATGCGAATTAACTTCAAAACACGAAAAAACACAATGTTTATTCATTACTAATGCAAGTAATGCATACAGTATACTAATAAATACTAATTTATTACTTACAAAACTGTAAAAGAAATAAATCGAAGCTAAATTGATATTTCGAAAAAAACAATAATATTGTTTGGTTTTCCGTTCCTTTTTTATGAAAAAATAAATTTTCAAGGCATACACCTTTTTTCTGTTCATTTTCTGCAATTTCATATGCATATGTAAGAGTTCATGCAGATTCAAAGCCGTATTTGCATTAGACCGATTTGGCAATTGAAGCTCATCGGCATGAGTGTTATCCTCTGCGTCTTCGCCATTATTTTCATTTTTTTTTTTTTTCATTATCCTTTGTATGTAGAATACCACATCTTGATCAATGATAACGTAATCACAACCTCTGCTATGTACAACTACTCTTCATTTTCATTATTGTCACCATCATTAACACAAACAACATAGATGAACTATCTTAGGATAAAAGAAGTAATTCCTGTTTGTTTGTCATATGGATTCGTATGACTTTCAATTTCATTTCGGTGAGGAGAAAAAAAAAATTACAACGATGAATGCGGGAAAACGATTTTTGAAGAACGATGGATGCGGGTTTCGTTAACATTATTTAAGTATAAATTGTGCAGGGACTGTAGAAATAAAACGATCAATGCGAAAAAACGATGGATGCGGGAACGATAGATCGGGGTTTCACTGTATTACCAAATTACTGGAACATTAGTGTTTTTCATATATAATTTTTAAAAAGTTTTTAGAATATTTCTTTAAAAAATAATGTTCTTTATTTCAAATCAGATGCAAGAGGTATTTTTAGAATACTTCTTTCCCTTCTTTTGCTCATGAAGAATAATTAAGGAAAGAGGGGGGGGGGGACGGGGGAGGTCGAAAAATTTATTTCAGGATCTATGATGCTTTTTGTAATGAAATTTTGAAAAGGGGGTAACTCGCAAGCTATAAAACAGGTAAGTACAATGTTGTTTTTTTTTTTTTTTTTTTTTTTAACATCTTTCCATTTCAGCGTAGATATGTTTCAGTTGGGGCGGGGAGAGGGAAGGGAGAAGTTGTGTAAAAGTCATCTTAAAAAGTCTCGTGGCTTTCGTAAAAAAAAAAAATCAGATGTGTTAAATGTCAAAATATGAATATAATGTAGGGATGAATTCAGTTTTCGTAAAAATGAACAATATTTCATTTTAGGCAGGTTTCCGTCCTAGCAGTTGGTTTTGTATGTTACTTTCTCCGTCGAAATCAATATTTTTTTTATGTTTAAAACAAGATTTGTTATAAACGGATTCCGTCATTCTAAAGTTTATTATATTTTTATGTGCCAATTTATAAGTGAATGCCCCACTTTTTTTTTAGACATGGAACTTGCTAAGACTATTTCCGTACTACTTTTTTAACCACTTAACTGATTTCACTGCACGATGTAGGCTAGGAGTGTTTGCGTGATCCATAACTTAAATCTTTTTAACACCACTATTTTTTTAAATACAATTTCATATTATTTGAGGGAAGAAATGTTTAGATTAAACATTACATTTTTTTCACTTAATAAAGAGGTGTTTATCTCATATTTTCAATTTGTTGTACGTAAAAAAAAAAAAAAAAAGAATCACTTAGCCGGTTATAACAACATTTTTTGAATACACTTTACTTATGGTAAATGTGTGAAAAGTCAATGAATATTTTGTTGGATTTTATTAAGTATAATAGACATTATTCAATCATAAATATTTTTTTAATCTTTTTCCATCCAACAAACTCTATTTCTGCCGGTGAGTGGAGTGTCGATTTAACATGTCGATTGAGATTCGACTCTGCGAAATGAGTCGGCAAGCTCCTGCAAAAGAAAACTAGCGTAATGTCTTAATTTCAACAGCATGTTGCCGCCATCAGCGCCATCTATTGGCCGAAAATCGAACTATTTTAAGAAAGTGCATATCTAAAAAATTTATTGATTTTCTGATAACAATGTAGCAAACCGCACATTTTTATCTCAAACCCTTTTTTTTTTTTTTTTTTTTTTGTTATTTACATTTAAAATGGGTCAGTCATTTATTGGACACCCTGTATATATATATATATATATATATAATATTTGTCATACTGTAACTATCGTATTTATGAACCGGTTTGAATGAAACTTGGTATGTACGTAGTACATACTAATGTCTCGACCGAGTTCGTTGGCCAGCATCATCCGACGTCTTGCTTGAAAATGGTGGCCATTTAATTTTTTTTATAAAATTTAAAATTTAAAAATAAATGCGAAAAAATTAATCAGGATCATTTCAGGATCTATGATGTTCTTTGTAATGGAATTTTGAAAGGGGTAATTCGCAGGATATAAAAACAGGTACGATGCTTTTTTTTTCTTTTAAACATCTTTCCATTTCAGCGTAGATGTGTTTTCCTTGGGGTAAAGGGGGGAGAGGGGGAGGTGTGTGTAAAAGTCATCTAACAATCTCTCGTGGCTTTCGTAATAAAATTTTCAGATGTGCTTAATGTCAAAATGGGAATATAATGTAGGGATGATTTCGATTTTCGAAAAAAAAAAAGAACAATGTTTCGTTTTAAGCAGGTTTCCGTCTTAGCAGTTGGTTATGTATGGTACTTTCTCCGTCGAATCAATATTTGTTTACGTTTAAAACAGGATTTATTATAAACGGATTCCTTCATTCTCAGGTTTATTACATTTTTATGTATCGATTTATAAATCACTGCCCTGCTTTTTAGATAGGGCACTTGCCAACACTATTTCCACACCACCGTTTTGACAACTCAAGGCTGTTGATCAGTCATTTTCCGAACTCCTCTTCGTAATGTTAAGTCTATGGGCATTTGATGCATTCTTATACACCTCCTCGGGAAATTAATATTTTTAACTTCTTTTTTTTTTTTTTGGTGTTCTCTTCTTAAAAGATGCCATTTTTTTTTTCTTAGGTTTAAAAATATTTGTAAAATCTATGCCGAATTTAATATTTTACGTGTAAAAAACTGACGAATTGGAAGTAAAATTTTAACACTTCATATAAAATTAAGCATAAATTTTACAAATATTTTGAAAACTAAGACAAAAAATGACATGTTTTAAGAAGAGACAACTAAAAAAAGAAGTTAAAAATATTAATTTTCTGAGACGATATTTTGAATATAAAAAGATGCGTGAAACGTCCATAGACTTAACATACGGAGGGGAATTTGGAAAGTAAATAACCAGCAGCGTTAACTACGAGGGCGGTTCAAAAAGTACCAGTGTTAGAAATGAAGACACCGTTTTTTTTTTTTTTTTTTTTTTTTTTTCAAAATCTTTTTTTTTTATCTTTCAACATAGTCCCCTTTTAGAAAGATACACTTCTCCCAACGTTCCGGCCATTTTTCTAACCCCGCCAAAAAATAGGATTTGTCGAACTCTGCAAAATACACCTCTGTCTCGGCGAGTACTTCCTCGTTTGAGCTAATTTTTTTTCCCGCAAGACATTTCTTCATGTTAGGGAAGAAGAAAAAGTCGCAGGGAGCCAGATCGGGTGAATAGGGGGGGGGGGGTGCTGCAGCAATTCATAACGCAATTCATGCAGTTTGGCGGCGACAACTCCAGATGAATGTGCTGGTGCGTTATCGTGATTGCGGCACCCATCGGGCCGACAATTTTTTCATCCCCAACTTGTCATGTAAAATATGAATTGTCGTTCCGGTCGATACGCCTACGGCCTCTGCTATTTCGCGCACCTTCGTTCGTCCATCAGCGAGAGTCATGGCGTGGACTTTTTCAATGATTTCCTCGGTCATCTGGTCGCTCCTCATCGAAAACGGAAGTTCGCCCACGTTTAAATTCGTTGAACCGATATCTAACTGTGGTCATAGATGGCGACGTGTCCCCATAAACAGCATCCAACTTTGTTTTTATCTCCTCGCACTTTTTCCCATCCAAAAACAAAAAGCGGATTACCGAACGATATCCATCTTAGCGAAAATCACGAAACACGTCTTACTCGAATGGCTACCAAATCCAAACTAACCTATCAATCAGTCTGAAATTTTTATAGATGTCGTTTTATAGATGGTAGTACACGATGATAACAGCAACTTCTCTTAGGAACGTCCTTTGTCTTCAAACACGGGTACTTATTGAACCGCCCTCGTATTTTCACTGCACGACGTAGGCAAGAAGAATTTGCTTGATCCATCACGTAAAGCTTTTTAACACCACTAATTTATTTAAATTCAATTTCATACTATTTAATGGAAGAAATGTTTACTTAAATATTGATTTTTTTTTTTTTTTTTACTTTAAAAAAGCGGTGTTTATCCCATTTTTTGTATTTATTTTTACGTGAAAAGAGAATCAGTTAACCGGTTACAAAAACACCTTTTAATACACTTTATTTATGGTAAATGTGTGAAAAGCAAATGCTTATTAAAAAGTATGCTTTGTTGGTTTTTATTAAATACAATAGACATTATTCAATCATAAATATTATTGTAAATCACTTTCGATCCAACAAACTCTATTTTTGCAGGTGAGTGGAGAGTCGATTCAACATTTCCATTGAGAATCGACTCTGAGAAATAAACCAAAAAACTAGAGTATTGTCTAAATTTCGACAGCCTATTTTCGCCACCAGCGCCATCTGTTGGCCGAAATTCGAACTAATTTAAGAAAGTGCCTAGCTAAAAATTTGCTGATTTTTTTATAACATTGCAGGAAACCGCACATTTGTATCTCAAAACTTTTTTTTTTTTGTTGTTGTTATTTACATTCAAAATGGGTCAGTCATTTACTGGACACCCTGTATATATATATATATATATATATATATATATATATATATATATATATATATATATTAGAGTTTCCAACAAAAGTGTTTTTCATTATTTTTCTGAATATCGGGGAGCTCGGTTTAGATACCCAGGTATAATTTTTTTAAAGCCTATTCATATGATTACCAATTTACATTCTTCGAAAATTAAATCATAATTTTCATTAAAAATTTCCTAAATCAAATGGATTTACTTATCTATTGCTTAAAAAATTAAGATGCAGGTCATTGTGGTGAAATTGAAACATAATATAGATATAAAATAACGCTGAATCAGACAAATTAATACACAAAATGAAATATTTAATTTATCCAGATTTCTGCTTGTTTCTTTCTGTACCATATGCTTGGCCAGGCCCGGACTGGCCAGGTCGGCTGTGGTCGGCGATCGCCGAGGGCCCCCAGCCTAAAGGGGCCCCGGAAGCGCAACTAAAAAAAGGAATATACGATTTTTTAATTATTATTTACGAACGAAAAAAATTGAGTATTTTCCAATAATAATATACGTTTGCAGTAAATTTTAAACAATTGATAGTTTTTTCATGGTAACTTATATACTTTCGTCGTGTCATGTCGTTGGACAGATGGAATAGGGCTGGTGACTGATATATCGTCGTTTCTGCAGTACAGCAGAACCCTGATAATTCGGATCAGTTTTTTCATTTTTTTTTTCAACTTTGAAAAGCGATTGGCGAAAAAGTTTCTGTTTTATTATTCAAAATACGACGATGCAACAAGTTAATGTTAAAGAAATTAGCCAATCGCTTCTCATTTGGAAGCGATATCATTGAAAAGGGGAAAGACTTGCAGTCACTTGATAAAAATCTCTTACCATTTGATATTTTATTAACCAAAAATGGAAAAATTATTTTATTTCCAAATCCTTTAATAGTCACGCATGTCAATTTTGCGCATTTACAGTTAAAAATTAGTCAGAAAGTTTCACATTATTGAGAAGTGGATTGAAAACCACCCTAAGTTTTACTTCCAAAGATTCCATTAACAGAAGTTTATTATCGCTATTAATATTTTTTTGCTCACAGGCTATCAAAGCCTGAAAACTTATGTGCCCGCCCGTTCTGTATGTATGTATATACCGTACGTACGTACATAACGCGATAACTCATGATAAAAATATCCGATTTACATTAAATTTTGGATTTAGGCTTTTTATGATAAGACGCTTCCCTGATTAGTTTTGAGAGTTCATTCGATAAGTATAAGAAGGGTAACGGGTAAAGGTCAAAATTAACGGTCGCCACTCGCCACGTGGCGACTGAACATTTGAAAGTGGAGACCGCAAAATTATATATTGGTCGCCACTTTCTTTCTTTTATTATTTTATCTATTTTTACAAATAAACGTACTCCGATGTTCAAGAGCCAAGAGGAAATGAAAACAGAAGCAAACAAAAATTCTCATTTTCCCCCTTTTCACTGTCATAGGTCGATTTCGGCATGGGAGAGGGGGAAGCATAGACTTATGGTCTCGACGGAGAGGGGGAGTGTCTACGCGTCTACCACGTGACTCTCCAACAGAAAACAGAAGTGACAATGTGAAAAATAACAAAAGGAGGATTATTGTACTATCCAGGGATGGGAACTGCAAAAAAGCAAAAAGACTGAAAATACGCGTGAAGGAAAAATTGCACCATATTGTATTCACACGCGCAAATAAAAAATTGCACCACATTTTGATCACACGCGCGAATGAAAAATTGCACCACAAGTAAGGGGGTACTTTTTGTTTAATGAATAGGTGTTATCAAAAGTTACATTCACTTTGAAAGATTTGAAACAATCAAAAAAAGATTGTGAAGCTTGAAAATCTGTTTTTGGAGCAGCAGGAAGAATAATTTGGAAACAGGAAAGTTAGTTTTTGGAACAGAAAAATTCTATCAACAAAGCATTAACTTTCTTTTTTTTGCCCCTTTGACGAAAATTGCGTTTTAAAGCGATTTTTCGACAAAATTTGCCTTTTTTCGCGATACTTTGACGAAATGTGCCGGTTTTCCGCGATATTTTGACGAAAGTTACCGTTTTATCACGATTTTTTGATGAAAATTGTAGTTTTCTGCGAATCTTTTGACAAAATTTGCCGTTTTATCGCGATTTTTGGACGAAATTTGTCGTTTTTTCGCGATTTTTTATGGAAATCTGCGTTCTTTTGGGGATTTTGTAACAAAATTAGCCATTTTTTCGCGAATTTTTGACGAAATTTGCGGGAAATTATTCGTTATTTCACTATTTTTAGTGAACTTTCTTTTTTTGCGATTAGTTGACAAAATGTTTTTTTTTTTTTTTTGCAATCTTTTAAAGAAAATTACCGTTTATTTGATAAAATTTACCGTTTTTCGCGAATGTTTCGACAAAATTTTCCGTTTTAACACGATTTTTGGACAAAACTTGTCATTTTTTCTAAGAAAACCGACTTTTTTTCGGGATTTTGTTACAAAATTAGCCATTTTTTCACGAATTTTTTAACGAAATTTGCCGGAAATTATTCGTTATTGCGCGATTTTTTAACGAATTTTGCCTTTTCTGCGATTCTTTGACGAAAATTACGCGTCCCGCGGGACGCGTAAGTCCCATTTTTTAGCGTCCCGACTCCGATTTTTTGTGTATTTTACGCGCTATAGCGCGTCCGCGGCATCCCTGTTACGTATTTCTGAAATCCGCGGAAAAAACGGAATTTTTGGGGTGAAAAATCTGAAACTTATCAAAATAACAAAAAAGCGGAAATCCGCGGAATTTCTTAAAATAACAAAAAAGCGGAAATCCGCGGAATTTCTTAAAATAACAAAAGAAGCGGAAATCCGCCAAAAAGCGGAAAATTCCCATCCCTGAATCGCCGTTTGAAGTGGACATGGACACCTGCAGCACTTGTCTTATTCGTTCTTGCAAAGTTTTCACGTGCAAAGTGTGAGCTCTTATCCTAAGATCAAAAATCAGATGTGGCGAGCGGTATTTTTTTTGTGTGTTTATATAAAAAAAAAAATATATTAAGATTTAGATCCTGTGTAATATGGCCAGAAGAAAGCGGAAAGCCGATGACGATGACGGCTGTCAGCCTTGCAAAATTACAACGTTTTTTAGGAATAAAAACCAAGCGGAAGGCTCAAGTGAAAGTCTGGGAGAAATAAACCATGAGCAGTGAGTTTAGTTTTATTTATTAATTTGGTTAAATTGCCTTTTGAATCGCGCCAAGCGGTGGGGAATACCGCAATTTACCCATTAATTTTACCCAATATTTATTTAAAATCTTATTTACTGTAAAAGCACTTATTTTCGCGAATCGTAATTTCCGCGAAAATGAAGATATCGGTGATTTTGCGAGCTGAAAACTTCGCGAATTCTATATGACAGAACCGAAAGTACTAAAAAAAAATTTCGCGATTAGAACGGGCTCGCGAATATAAGTGCTTTTACAGAATTTTAAAATATCATTTTCGATTGTGATTTTTGTTCTCAAATACATTTGGTTAAAATTAACTGCTTTATTTTCTACCTCTCGCTTTTTCTTTCAGTGTTAAAATTCACTATACGCAGTTAATGCCGTAATTTTCTACGGTTGACCGCCATGGTTTAAATCGGTAAATCCGAGGATTTAAAAATTTCAGAGAAACTTAGAAAAAAAAAAAAAAAAAAAAAAAAAACTCTCACCGATCTCGGAAATTCCGATAAATTTAATTCAGACTTTGGAGATTATGTATAATTAACGCCGTAATTTTCTACGGTTGACCGGCATGTTTTGTATTGGTAAATCCGAGGATTTAAAAATTTCAGAGAAACTTAGAAAAAAAAAAAGTTCGCTCCGATCTCGGAAATTCCGACAAATTCAATTCAGACTTTGGATTGGAGATTGTGGATAATTAACGCCGTAATTTTTTACGGTTGACCGGCATTGTTTAAATTGGTAAATCTGAGGATTTACCAAAAATTTCAGAGAAACTTAGAGGGGGGGGGGGGAGTTCGCACCGATGTCGGAAATTCTGAAAATTTTATTTCAGACTTTGAGTATGTGGATAATTTAAATTTAATAGTTCCTAAAATTCTAATGATCTAATTATTCAGAAATGGTGACTGAAATTTATAATTTTTATTATTAAAAAAAAATAATTCTCTATAATTTTCTAGTATAAATTAACTTCAAAATTGATCAGCAGTTAAGTGAACATTTCTCTTATCCCATTAGGTCAATCTCTCAGGTTCTCTTATCCCATCTTATCCAAGGACTACTGACAATATCTCCGAGTAATGCAGCAGTCGAAAGAATTTGGAGTACTGTTAAAAACATTATAAATGACAGATCAACCTCAATGAAAAAAGAAACAATTGAAAACAGATTAATAATAAAAAAATACAAAAGTGTCATTGGAGGAATTCAATCCAGATTCAGTGATTGAACTGTGGTGGAATGACAGTATTAGAAGCAGAAGACCATATTTTAATGATTAGTTTACCTATATTTTCCAACTGTAATCGATTTTCCAATAAGATGTCTGGATTTTGTAATTTTACCTTATGTCATTTCAAATTAAAATCTCATAAATTCTGGTCTATTTTGCAATCCTGATAGTTCTAGCTCAATTTTATTTTATTTATTTTTTAAATTTAAGTTTCTACAATTCATGTTCAGTTTAAGAATTAACGTGTTTATTATTTGTTTATTTGTAATTATTACATTGGATGCCATCAAGTAAGCTGCGTATGTTTATTTAAGTTGTATATTTATACGAGTTTTGCAATATTAAAAAAACGCGCGAGTGGCCACTCAGAATTCCAAGCCCAGTGGCCACTGGCCACCTGCAAATTTTCTTAATTTTGACCTCTAGTAACGGGGGCTATTGCCCCTCCCCTTAATTTATATAAATAGGTTTTTCCTGCAGAATTAGTAGATTTCGTTCAAATCTTAGATGTCGGATCATTCTAATGAGGTGCCTTCTTGATTAGTATTGGGTGTTCATTGGATAAGTTTAAAGAGGGGAATGGGGGTGGGTAACCCCCCCCCCCCGTCTTAATTTAGGTTTTTCACGCAAAATTTATCTATTTGTTTCAAATTTTGTATAAAGGTTTATTCTGAAATTGCGCTTCGCTGATTTGTTTTTGGAATTCACTGGATAACTATAAAGGGAGGATAGGGAAAACTACCCCTCATAATTTATGTAAATGGTTTTTCATACAGAATTAACCGATTTGTTTTAATTTTTATATACAGGTTCATAGTAGTAAGAAGCTTCGCTCATTTGTTGTGGTATTTTCTTTTGTTAATTATAAAGGAGGGTACGGGCGATTACCTCCCCCTTAAATTAGCTAAATAGAGTTTTATGCAGAGTTATCCGATTTGCTTTAAATTTTGGATGTAGGTTCATTCTGATAAGTTGAATTTCTGAACAGTTTTGGAGGTTTAATGATTAATTATAAAGGAGGGAACGGGGGAAAACGTTTCTTAAATTACATAAATAGGTTTTTATGCAGAATTATTCGACTTGCTTCGAATTTTGGATACAGGTTTATTATATGATAAGGCGCATCTCTGATTAGTTTTGGGGCTTCAATGATAAGTATAAATAAAGAAGATTGGGGGGGGGGGGTACTTCCTTCCTTATTTTTTTTTTCGAAGGGCATTATTATATAAGGCTGTAATGTATAATTAGTCTGCATAGCCTGTGAGCTCTATGCCATCAGTTTAACTGGGTATCATTCTTTTTATTTTAAACACACAGTTCGGACCGTGATGCTGGAATTAAAAGTTTTCGTACTGACGAGAAAACTGCAAGAAATGTAAGTCACCGATTTTAATGAAAGTGGTATCGTTGGAAAGATCTCATTATGAGGAGTAAAAAACTCAATAGAACTACCCATCGCGGAAACGAGTCGTTTTCGAGATATCTGACAATTTATATAACGTACCTAGTGCATACTTACTGGGAAATCGCAAAAAAATTAGTCTAGATTTTGACGAAAGAGGTATTGTTGGAAAGATCTTATCGTGTGGAGTAAAAAATTCAAAAGAACTACCCATCGGAAACGAGCCGGTTTCGAGATATCCGATAATTTGAGCCACGTAGCTAGTACATACTGGGATAGTGCACACCTAACAGAGGACCGCAAAACATTGCTGTCTCTATTTTGACGAAAATGATGTCGTTGGAAAGATATCATTTTGAGAAGTAAAAAACTCAATGGAGCTACCCTTCGGAAATGACCCGTTTTCGAGATATCCGACAATTTATGTCACTTAATGCAGTTTCCCAGTAGGTGTGCATACTTAGTGATACAAATTGTCGGATATCTTGAAAACGTTTCATTTCCAACGGCAGGGGCGTAAATCCCGGGGGGGTATGGGGGGGTGTGGCACCCCCCCCTCGGAAAAATCAGTCGGAAATTTTCACGTTTGATCGGTAAAACTATACACTTAATTGAAAAAAAAATGGTATTTATCTATAAAAACTTATAAATTGGATAAACGAAGAAAATCAGTCGGAAAATGTACGTTTAGTCGGAAAAATGTTATTTATTGTAAAGACTTAGAAATTGGAAAAACGAAAAAATCAGTCGGAAAAATTGCCGTTTGATAGGGAATATGTGTGTTTAGTCGGAAAAATGTTACCTTCCTATAAGGATTTTAGAAATTGGAAAAATGTTAGTTTAGTCGGGAAAAAGTTATTTACTATGTGGACTTACAAATCGGAAAATTGAAAAAATCAGTCGGAGAAATTCCCATTCGATATGAAAAATGTTTGTTTAGTCGGAAAAATGGTATTTACCTATAAGGACTTACAAATTGTAAAATTTAAGTTTAGTCGGGAAAAAGTTATTTACTATGAGGACTTACAAATTGGAAAATTGAAAAAAAATCAGTCGGAAAAAATCCCGATCGATAGGAAAAATGTATGTTTAGTCAGAAAATTCTACCTATAAGCACTTACTAATTAGAAAAATGTTCGTTTAGTCGGGAAAAAGTTATTTACTATGAGGACTTACAAATTGAAAAACGAAAAAATCAGTCGGTAAAATGCCCGTTTGATAAGAAAAAATGCATGTCTAGTCGGAAAAATGGTATTTACCTATAATGACTTACAAATTGGAAAAATGTTCGTTTAGTCGGGAAAAATTTACTTACTATGAGAACTTACAAAATGGAAAAAAGAAAAAATCAGTCGGAAAAATTTCCGTTCGATAGGAAAAATGTATGTTTAGTCGGAAAAATGGTATCTACCTATAAGGACTCACAAATTGGAAAAATGAAAAAGTCGGCTGGAAAAATTCCCTTTCGTTCGGAAAAATGTACGCTTAGTCGAAAACAATACGAATTAAAGAAATTTTTTATTGTAATTTTTAATTAGAAGAAAAAGGAAAAAAACAACAATTTCGAATAAAGAAAACTATGTAAATTTGTTCATAGTCGGAAATACACTGCTCAAAACAATTAAAGGATATTTGAAGTTTTATATAAAATAAAGATATAAACGAAATTTTTTTTGCCGAAAATAGAAGAAGAGAATCACAAATGCAAATATTTCTGGTTTTCAAACTGTGGAGTATGCAAATTTTGAGTTCGACGTCAAAAACGTCGCTTCAGCGGCAGCGAATGAAATTTGACTTTCAACTGGATAAAAGAGAATGAAGACAAGGATGATCGGCATTCAGTGATTGCTTTGTTTCGATGAGTACGATGTCTCAACGAAGTCATTTGACAGATTCAGAAGCTTGGATAATTGTTGGTAGGTTAGAAGGGAGCTAAACTCAAGCCGAAGTAGCGCAAGCCATTGGAGTGTCACAAAGTATCATTTCCAGGATCTGGAACCGTTTTTTGGAGAGTGGATGTGCAGGCCGAAGACCAGGGCAAGGTCGTAGACGGGCAACAACGCCCAATGAAGATCGGTATTTAGCGTTAACAGCTCGGAGACACCGAAACATGAACGCTACTCTTCTCCAACAACACCTTCGCTCGGCTACAGGCACCACGATTTCAACTCAGACTGTCCGAAACCGGCTCCATGCTGTAGGTCTGTATGCTCGCCGACCGATGGTATGTGTTAGATTAACATCAAGGCATCGTCGCGACCGCAGGGAGTGGGCAACCGAGCATGTCAACTGGAGGAGAAATGAATGGAGCAATATTCTGTTTTCTGACGAGTCCCGTTTTTCTGTGCATCCGGATAATAGGCGTATTTTCATCTGGAGGGACCGTGGCAGTAGGAATAATCCTGCGTTCTTGCACGAAAGTGTCAGATTTGGCGGTGGAGGAGTGTTGGTATACGGTGGCATCTCCATTGACGGGCGCACTGACCTCTATATCATTCGAGATGGAGCTCTGACTGGTCGCCGATATAGGGATGAGATCCTCAGATCTATTGTAGTCCCTTACGCTGCAGCAATAGGAGATAACTTCATTTTAATGGACGATAACTGCAAGCCGCATCGTGCAAACCTGGTGGAGGATTTCCTTTTCGAGGAAGTAATCGTTCGAATGGAATGGCTAGCGTGTTCTCCAGACATGAATCCAATCGAGCACGTTTGATGACGCTCTAGGAAGACGAGTTTCTGGCCGCCAACAACCCCCACAAACTCTCCAAGAACTGGAAAGAGCTCTTCTGGAAGAGTGGGGCAGAATACGCCAACTCGTCATTAATAGCCTCATTGAGTCCATGCCTCAAAGGTGTTCAACGTTGCTGGCCGCCCGTGGAAATCATACCCCCTACTGAAAATGATTTTCTTTGAAAAAAACACCTTTTCTTATTCTTTTTTTCTCATATGCACAAATTGTGTTTTTTTCCTTTTGTACACAAATGCGCAATAAAATGAATTTTTTCTGCCAAACATGTGTAATTTATTCTCATATAACCTACTATGTCTGTCGACCATGTATAAATCAGCTAAAAAGTTTCCCAGATACAAAATCCACCGAAAACTGCAATATTCTTTAATTGTTTTGAACAGTGTATATCAGACTTTCTTTTTTCGATAAAACTATGCAATTGATTTCTCGAACACTGTGAACTCAAAAACCTCGATATGACAAAAATATACATTTCCCAGTGATGTTAATATTATATGAAACCTTGATATTTTGATCAAAAACCTTGATAGTTCAAATTTTTTCGTACACTTTCATTTCGAAATATCGGGATCTTGCTGTAATGTCAGAAATTTTTTCTTTGGTGTGGAAATTTTAAGATATGCTGATTTAAGTGATGGAACTTGTACTTTTTCTCTAAGTTTAAATTTAATTAGAAATGTGTGTCACTGAATTTAGTGATATCCGATGAAAATTCAAAAATGAATTGAAAATATTTAGTGCTTTTCCTTGTCAGTCAGGATATTTTTCAAGCTACAAGAATTTAACTTTTAATCGAATATAATTATGGTTTTATTTTTCTACTAACTATTTTTTTAATATGAATTTGTTTACTTTGCGTAATTTTAATGAAAATTGAAAACACCCAAATACTTTGAATTTTTTTCCGCGAATTAATCTGGATATTTTTCAATCTTTACGACTTTACTTCTATCGGAAATAATTCGCTTATTTTCTTTTTCCTTATTCAATTGTATTCGATTGGTTTTTTTTTTTTCATATTATTATAACTACATTTTGTTTAATCGAAAAAAAACAGAGATGACACCAAATTTTTACGCAGATTTAAATTATGTCATTAGAAAGAATTATAAACTTAAATTTAAAAAAAAAATTAAAAAACGTATCTTTGACAATTTTTTGTCTTTAAAATAGTCTTCGAGAAATTAAATTTCAATTTTACTCATAAAAGAAACGCTAAAAAGATTTTAACTGATTGCTAAAAATTAGAGATAAAACGTTGTTTTCTCTTCCATGTAATGCTTTGGCACACTCCAGACGACGACTGGAACCCTTCCCATGTATCATTTACAAAACAAAACTACGCTTGCGCCACGATGGTCATTCCTATGAATCCCTTGCAACCAATCTTCTTAATATCTAACTCTGTTCTGCTTAAACCATTGGTATTCTAGCTCATGATCATATAGCACGAAATCGTTAAGACTGCTAATCATTATATCTTGCTACTGCTGAGAATATTTTTGTATATATTTAATAATTCAATATTTTTTGTATCAATTATGCCACCTCCTAAATGAAAGGAACAAAAAATGCAATGCAATAAGTGTAATTCGGTTTTATTGAGACATCGTTTTATAGATCAACTGGCCATATTTCTGCTATCGTTTTAGGTAGGAACATGAAAATCAAGAAAATAATTCTGCTAAACAAATAATAACGTATTTTAGTGTATTAGAAATTCTTCCTCTAAAGAGGTAAAGGTGGTCGAAAATTTTTGAATATTTGGTATATCTCATCAGCCGTTTTAGGTAGAATTATGGAATTAATGAAAATAAAACCACAAGAAAATAAGCACGTATTTCAGGTCTTTAAAAATTGCCCTCTAAGTGAGTTAAAAGGAGTAAAAAATTCTAAAACATTTGGCCATATCCTGGCAGCAATTTTAGGTAGGGGCATAAAATTCAAGATAAAAAGCTAATTTAAAAGTAATTTAACATGCATTTCACAGATTTTAAACGTTCTCGTGCCTTTAAGAAAATTAAAAAATCCCTTTCGGCATGGCCTATAGGCGGAGGTAGATTTCGAAAAGTTTTCATCTCAAACAAAAAAAAAAAAAAAAATTAAATGATTAGAGATAAACCCAGTTTAACTACTTTATTAAACCGCTTTTAAAAATTTTTTAATTTCATTTTTCTGTAAGAACTGGTTTTATCGAAATCCTCTTAAACGAAATTCTACTCAAATGCCCATTTTGGCAACATATTTTGAATTATATTCTTACTTTATTAAAAAAATTGACCAATATGCTCATTATATAGTTCCTAAATAACAAAAAACTGTTAATTAAATTCGTTTGACAGCAAAATTGAATTTAAAAATGAGTAATAAAATAACCAATTTATTATTTTAATACATCCACAATTCTTTAATCAAGATTGCTTTGAGAAATTTTGTACGAAGTGCCCACTTTGACATATTTTTTTAAATATATATTTAGCCTTTATCAAAAATCTGACCAATACGGCACATTACACAGTTCCTAAATAACGAAAAACTGTCAATTGAATGCGTTTGAGAGCAAAATTGAATTTAAAAATGAGTCATAAAATAAAAAATTTGTTATTTGAATACAACCTCAATTCTTTTATCATGATCGCTTTGGGAAATTTTTTTGCGAAGTGCTTACTTTGACAGCTTTTAAAAATATGTATATTCACCCTTTATCAAAAAATCAAAGAATACGCACATTATATAGTTCCTAAGTAACATAAAACTGTCATTTGAATGAGTTTCAGAGCAAAATTGGATTTAAAAATGAGTCATAAAATAAACAATTTGTTATTTGAATACCCACAGTTCATTAATCATGGTCGCTTTGGGAAATTTTGTGCGAAGTGCCCATTTTGGCAGCCTTTTTTTGAAATATATTCTGCCTTTATCAAAAAACTGGCCACTCCGTCACATAATATAGTTCCTAAGTAAGAGAACCTGTAAATTGGATGCGTTTGAAAACAAAAAAAGATTTAAAAATGACTCGGTAAAAACGCAATTTTTTTAATTTCCTCAAATTTCAATCATGATAATTTCGTGAAATTCTGTTCAAAATACCCTATTTGGCAGCCTTTTAAAAAATATATTCTGCCTTTATCAAAAAACTGGCCAATACGTCGCATTATATAGTTCCTAAATAATAGGACCTGTAAATTGGATGGGTTTGAGAACAAAAATGAATTTAAAAATGACTCAGAAAAAACGCAATTTGTTATACTTAATCAATTTTTAATGACGATAATTTCGGGAAATCTGTTCAAAATACCTTTTTTGGCAGCCTTTTTAAAAATATATTCTGCCTTTATCAAAAAATTGGCCAAAACGTCGCATTATATAGTTCCTAAATAAGAGGATCTGTCATTTGGGTGCGTTTAAAATCAAAAATGAATTTTAAAATGAATCAGAATATAAGCAGTTTGGATTTAAGGTTTTTACTCCAACTCCTATTTTTGTTTAATTTATTTTTGCTATAAGAATGGGTTCTATGAAAAACTTGTCAATATAAAAGTTGTAGATCTTATTGTGAAGATGTAAAATAAATTTAATTAGATTTGATTGCTTAAGAATTGAGTAAGTTATGGGTTTTTTTCTTTTTCCTCCCCCCTTTTTCTTTTCGTTTTTAATTTTTTTTCATCGGTAAAAATTGGTCCTATCAAAAACTTGTAAATACAAAAGTTTTAGATAATATTGAGTACATTTATATAAAATTTAGTTGGATTTGATATCTTGAGAATTGACGAAGTTATGAATTTTTTTCTCCCAAAAACCATGTTTTTTTCGCCTCTTGAGCCCATTTTTAACTTTATCAAAAATCTGTCATGCATAAACTTTTTGCCCATTTCTTAGACGTAATATAAACTTTAAACTGATTCGATATCTATTTTAATTAAGAAGTTATCGCGTTTTTTCTGTTTTCACAAAACCCCTCCCTATTTCCACCCCCTTGGTCCGATTTTGCCCATTAACGAACTCGACCGAGATTTTAGGCTCCTTGATTTTATGTAAAAGTTTGAAGAAGATCTGAGCATAATTATGGAAGTTATCGTGTCTAGAAGAAAGTGATATACACCGATAGATAGATAGATATATATATATATATATAAACTTTTTTACTGATGGTGGTTTTGGGGTCTAGGAGTCATGATTCGTGTAGATCCGCAAAAATTTTTCAGAAATTCCAACATGGGAGACAATGCAATAGGTAGTATTTCATACGAAATCTACCTAAAAGGCGGATATTGAAATTCTTAGATCATTTCGCAATACGCTTGTTTCAGATTAAAGAAGAGATTCGGAATAAGTAAACTGCTAAAACATACTTAAGCATATATTTTATTGATTTTGGCAATTCTCAAGTAATGAGGCTTAATAGGACGATGGTAACTTTTGGGTCGTTTCAATATATCTAATATCCCTTTAATTTTAAACCGCGTTTATTAATAAATACTAGATGGTACCCGTCAAGATTTGACGATAAACATGTTAAAAGATTAATTAGAACCTGTAAATAAAGTTTTGAAAACTTGGTTTATTTGAATGTTACCTATGTAATTCCAACAGATTCAAAGCGTTTCATGGTTCTGTCAGTTTAACCTACTCAAGTAATCATCTGAACGAATTTAAGCAGAATTTAAAGAATTTTACCAGCGCTTGCTTTTTAGCAGAAGGAAAACTAAAATTAATTAAACTGATAATTATTTTGGTGAATTTTCTCAGTGTTTAAAAAAATAACAATTAAGAGTATTTTCTAATTTTTAAGATCATGTTGAAAAGTTTTTATTAATTTTATTTTTATGTCTCATTTTAAATCACGAAATTTAAAATTTCATGCTACCAAATAACCATTAATAATATATTTGAATTATTTGAATTTTTCATAACGTTTCATACATTATTTAATTATTAAACCATGAGTTTCACAAAGTAATTCAATTTTAAGTCTTACATGACTATTTTTCTTTCCTTCTGGTTTCACTTCTTAATTTTAATTCCCCCCCCCCCCCCGGAAAATAACCAATACTTTTCCTTATACTACCTACTACCTACTACCTACCGACAAAATAATGTTTAAATATTTACATTTTTTAGAAAATTAGAATACATTTTTTAAAATATTGCTAGATGTTAAATTGAATTTTACGACATTTTTAAAATTTTTATTTGTGTGTGTGTTGTATTTATTGTTGTTTATTTTATTTATTTATTTATTCTTTTTAAGAATGCAATTTGCAAAGATTTTCAAAAATTTTATTCTTGCAAATGTATCTCTAAAGACCTGATTTAGAAATTGGCTGTTTATTTCTAATAATTACTTTGTGAGGGAGTGACCTTTGTCATAAAGGCACTCTAGTATTTCTGAGATCGTGACGTCAATAATTTAACATGTGTAAGCGTAAAAGCGACATCTATCCTCTCTTTTACTTTAACTTTCTAGAGTGTGTGTGCTCTTTCGGATTCTGCAGTTAGCTCGCGGTTATTAATAATATGTTAATGTGAAGTATCTCAGTTTGCAGCATATAAAAGCTTGGGTGTGAGTGTGTGGTGAGGGTCTCTGGCATTAGCCAGCGAGAGAGCATCTGTGGCGGTAGCCAGCGAGCGAGGATCTCTGGCATTAGATATCGAAGTGAATTATTGTTCAGCGAAGTGCTAGCAAATTGAAAAGTAGCAGCGAGCCTCCAGTGAACTGCAAAGGAGTTTCGATATTTGATTTGAGAGTTGGCCGTGGTAAGAAAATTTATAGTAGTTTCATTTTGATTATTTGTGAATAAAGAATTACACACAGCCACGGGCTGTCTAATTAAGCTTTATCTAGCAGCTCAGCCAAGAGATCGTGAGAAGTGTTAGAAGGTGTCACGATTGAGCTAGGCCGGAGCCTGTGAGTATGCGTTTAGCTTTTTCATAGTATTCTCAGTTGTGTAAAATTAAGACTTGCTCCACTTCCCTTCAGCCCTCATCATTTTAATAAACTTTGTTGTTTTATCTTAACTACTGAGTATGTCTGCATTTAACCTCCACCACGACCAACCAAGCGTTACAAATGACACTCAGCATGCATATAACGTTACAACTTTTAATTACTTGAAAGATTTTAAAAATAAAATTGTTACTTAAAAAAGTCATTGTTGAGTGTTAAATTTTATTTAATTATAAAGCATCAAAATAATAATAACAAAAGAATAAAAATCATATAACTTCCTCTCGTAGTAAAATGTATCATTATATATATATATAAATGTCGAGTGTTGGGATCGAACCCTAGTCCTCTACAAAAGCTCAGAGCTATAAATCCGTGCCTTAAACCACTGAGCTAACCAGACTTACTTCGATTTCCCTCTAACTGAAAGGGCTAATAAGTTCAACTTCGCGCATGCGTAAAGACCTATTTGAGTTGATCTTAAAGAAGTAGCCTACTGTTTTAATATATATGATATTATTCAAAATTTTAATCTAACATTTTTAGTCCTTTATAAATTTTATCAGCTATCCAATCTATGATATTCTGAGAGAAGCTAGTTTTTATTTTCGAATGTTTGAAAAGCCATTTTGTTATTTTTATTTTCAATATTAATTCCAGGAATCTATGTTCCCACGTCTTTTCGATGCTGGTTTTTTTATTTCGAAAACACCATGCTACGTGGTATGGTCTCCTTAAGTCGCTCCCCTCTCGAGTCATTAGCTTCGCTGCCCATCTCTAGTAGTGCTCATTTCACTGATTGGGTCTTTTTTGTACTACGTAAATAACTGCCGTTCTCTGCCAATCTAACAAAAAGCAGATGCAGTAACTTCGGAGCTCAGATTTCTGTCTTATTTCAAGTGTTTCGACATATGTTATCTCCTGCCTACGATTCTTGTATTTTTCTAAAATCATTTAATATGATATAGAGATTCATTCCAAAGAATGAAGGCTTTACGAATTTTTTCATATGTGAGACTTATTTTAATTTTTCATGTATGATGGATAAACGACTTAGAGCAACAAACTGGCTCCGTTTCTGACGGAGATATCACCGGATTATCGAATCCACTGTCCTGTTACACTTACGCTCTGAGCATATAGATTAATAGTACGACGGCACAACAATCTTGTGTACTCAATTTAAATTCTCTGATATCATAGCTATTATCAAGAATTTCACGCAAGTTGACTAGATTTGTCGACTACAAAATAACACAATCTTTCATAAGCCGCCAAGATTCCATGAATTTAATACATGACATTATAAATATGTGTGCGTATATACACATATACTATATAATGTGTATATACACACATATATATAATGTGTATACACACATACATACAATGTGTATATACACATACATACATATACGTATGTATATAATAGTCGGTATTTTATTTTTCGTAGTACTCGGAAATTTTCAATCTTGGAGTCGGAAATTTATGAGTCTACACCCCCCTCAGCAAAAAGAGTGGTTTACGCCCCTGTCCAACGGGTAGTTTTATTGAGTTTTTTACTCCTCACAATGAGATGTTTCCAACGATACCACTATCGTCAAAATCGGTGACTTACACTTCTTGCAGTTCCCTAGTAAGATAGAAATTTTTTAAAAAAATTTCGTACTTTTTGCCGATTTAAGGGTTTATATTATTCTTTTATCACTAATATTCATATATATATATATATATATATATATATAGTTACAATTTTCTTTCTATTTTAAAAGCGAGCGGTTTAATAATGATTCAGCATCTTAAATTTCGTTTAAAAAAATTTTTTCGCTTTTAAAATTTTTTAATTTTATTTATATTTCCGCTATTTTTCTTTTTATTTCGCTTTTTTAAAGAATTTTGCATTTTGAATTTTATTTAAATAATTTAATTTGAAATTTTTTAATTTAATTAAAATAAATATTCCTTTTACTTTAAATTTATTGATGCTACCATCTATGTAAGAATTTAATAATTATAAATCAACAATTTGGATTTATTAATTAAAGGATAAGTTGTTTTGAAAGATATATTAAAGAAAATACTCTGAGCGATCTGCGATCACACGTACCCACTTTTTTTTATTACTGTTATGTCACTTTTAATATATACTTAGGTATCACAGTAGGATTTAGATTATTATGACTTCGACACAGTCATTTGATTGCCGAAAATTAAAAATATACCTCACGCTCATTTTTAAGTAATAACCACTTAAAATAAATAATTCTTTTTTTTTTTTTTTTTCTAGCATGGAATTAGTTTAGGTATGGTGTTTAAAAATAATATAAATATATATTGTGAAAGTAAGTTAACAACATTACAAAAAGCTTATATTTTACTCAACTATTTTCCAAGTGACAAAATAGCCTAAATGTGGTTTTTTGCCATCCAAACCTAAATTTAAAAATAAAATATAATATTCTGTTTTCGCTAAATTTCCCATAAGGGGCCCCTTTTCAGTCTCTACCCGAGGGCCCCCAAAGGTGCCAGTCCGGGCCTGTGCTTGGCATCATCGTTATAAATATTGTGTCAGTTAAAACATTATTTTTTTTTAAGTAAACACAGGTGTTTTTAAATTCACAAAAAGATCGCGGAAACACAAAGCGAATTTCATCTAAAGATCGCAAAATGCATATAGCTAATTTTGTCAATCGGTTATGGTAACATATATCAATTTTACAAATCTGTCGCTGAAAAATATCACAAACTAATGATAGCGAAAACAAAATAACGAATTTCGTCAAATGACCGGGAAAAAATTTGCGGATTTCTATAAACGATTGAGGAAATATATCGCAAATT
Organism: Maratus speculifer; assembly: GCA_964019185.1. Classification (NCBI taxonomy): domain Eukaryota; kingdom Metazoa; phylum Arthropoda; class Arachnida; order Araneae; family Salticidae; genus Maratus; species Maratus speculifer. The sequence continues at coordinate 33,061,895 of OZ025289.1, forward strand.
TTATCAAAATACCGCGGAAACACATAGCAGGGCTGTCACAGGCGACTATTTTTATATTCCGTTACTACCAGTATTTTTCTGATATAAATTTTAAAATGGATTCTTTTTTTTTTTTTTTTTTTTTTGCAAATGTTGTAAAGGTATTTATTCAGGATTTCTGTTTTAAGAAAGTGGCGCCATATCGAATTAAAAAATAGTTGCCTGTGGCAGCCCTGACATAGTGAATTTCATCAAAAGACCGTGGAAACGCATAACAAATTTTCAGTCACGGAAAAATTCTTGAACTTTGGTAATCAATCGTTGACAAAAGAAAAAAAAAAAACCGCAAATTTCGCTAAACGGGGGAGGGAGGGATCTTAAATTTCGTAAGACAATCGCATGGGAAATAATCTGGATTTACGATGTAATCATCACGTGAACATTGTCAATAGTTATGGATTTAGAACGCGGAAATACTGTGGAACTGGCCTAAAAAATTGTGAATAGTTCAGAAATCCAAACAACGAAATTTACTGTGATGGCAATATCAAGTAATTTCTACACCCCCCCCCCCCCCTTATCAGTTCTTTGTAATTCTGCTCATCGATATTCAATATCCATTATGTATATTTTTTATGCTTTTCCATGAATGCAATTTTACCTATTTTTACGAATCTTCTTTACAAATCTTCATTTTGTAAAAAAAAAAAAAAAAAAAAAAAAAAAGTATTTTTTTTCCCTTACTTTTTAAAGTTCAAAATTTTTCTGACTCATTTTAAAAAGTAAAAACAGGAAATTTGCTGATGTGATTTTAGGAAAGGTGTAAAAGATGTCGCGTTTTTAAGCTATTGCATAGCTTTTACCGCGGGCTTTGAGCGCAGCGACCGAATCGAGAAATTCCGTAACGAGAAAACCTAACACTTCGGCTAACGTCGTTTCAGTTTGGCAAACTTCGGCACGGTATCCTTCGGTAGACTTCGGCAGACATTGACGCGGAATTTTTCAGATATTAGGATATCAAGTCTCAAATTTATGTTTCTTATGATCTAATTTTCATAGCGCGGCCAAATTTTGTTTGGTAATTTATTATGAGACAGTGTTGATTTTTGGTGACAGGAGACCCCCCACCGTGAAGGTCGAAAAATTTAAAATGCTTATAACTAGCGATACAACTTTCGTAGCGCGGCCAAATTTTGTTTAGTAATTTATTATGAGACATTGTTAATTTCTGGTGACAGGAGACACCCCACAGTCAGGGTCGAGACAGTGTTAATTTTTGGTGTCAGGAGATCCCCCATGGTGAAGATCGAAAAATTTAAAATGCTTATAAGTCGCGATCTAATATTCGTAGCGCGGCCAAATTTTGTTTGGTAATTCGTTATGAGACAGTGTTAATTTTTGGTGACAGGAGACCCCCCCCCCCCCCCCCAAGGTGAGGGACGAAAAATTTAAAATGCGATCTAATTTTCGTAGCGTGGCCAAATTTTGTTTGGTAATTTATTATGAGGCAGTGTTAATTTTTGGTGACAGGAGGCACCCCATTTTGAGGGTCGAAAAATTAAAAATGCTTATAACTCGCGATCTAATTTTGGTAGCTTGGCAAAATATTGTTTGGTAATTTATTATGAGACAGTGTTAATTTTTGGTGACAGGAGACCCCCCCTCCACGGTGAGGGTCGAAAAATTTAAAATGCTTATGACTCGCGATCTAATTTTCGTAGCGCGGCCAAATTTTGTTTGGTAATTTATAACGAGACATTGTTAATTTTTGGTGACAGGAGACCCCCACGGTCAGGGTCGAAAATTTTAAAATGCTTATAACTCACGATCTAATTTTCCTAGCGCGGCCAAATTTCGTTTGGTAATTTATTATGAGGCTGTTAATTTTTGGTGACAGGAGACCCACCAAGGTGAGGGTCGAAAAATTTTAAATGCTTATAACTCGCGATCTAATTTTTGTAGCGCGGCCAAATTTTGTTTGGTAATTTAATATGAGGCAGTGTTAATTTTTGGGGACAGCAGACCCCCCCCCCCCCCACGGTGAGGGTCAAAAAATTTAAAATGTTTATAACTCGCGATCTAATTTTCGTAGCGCGGCCAGATTTTGTTTGGTAATTTATTATGAGACAGTGTTACTTTTTGGTGACGGGAGACCCCCCACGGTGAGGGTCGAAAAATTTAAAATGCTTATACCTCACGATCTAATTTTCGTAGCGCGGCCAAATTTTGTTTGGTAATTTATTAACTATTTCATAGCTTTTATCACGGGCTTTGAGCGCGGCGACCGAATCTAGGAATTCCGTAACGAGAAAAAATCCTAACACTCCGGCTAACGACGTTTCAGTTCGGTAGATTTCGGCACGGTATCCTTCGATAGACTTCTGCAGACATTGACGCGGTATTTTTGCATAAGTTGTTAAAAAATGCTATGCAATAGCTTTACTGCGGCAGTCCCCGAGTGCCACACACATTTTTTTTATTATTACTTTTCACTAGATTAATTAAAACTTCATTTATAAAAAATTATATTTCCAGTGTGATCTATTTTTCGCCTCCAACTCTCTCGCTTCGTAAAATTCTATTCAAAACGCCAACTTTGATAGCATTTTTTGCAATGTGCAATTCTGCCTTTACCAAAAAATCGACAAGCAAGGCACATTATATAGTTTTTGAAAAAGGAAATCTGCCAATCGGATGCGTGTGGCACAAAAATGAATCAGGAAATAAGCTATTCGGATTCGAATACACACATACATGCTTATAATACATACAAATACATTTTTTTGTGAAAAATAAATTTTTTCAATAGAAAATCAAATTCAGTTCTTCGAATTCAAACTAATTTATAAAGGGACATCTTTTACGGACAATTTTATGATGGAGCCTCTTTTATTAAATGATATTTTGTAAAAGGAAGGAGGAACTTCTCTCTATAAGGGTGCTAGTCACCAGGGCCTGATTAATGCACGGGCCTCCGGGGCCTTGGCCTTGGACCCACTAATTTCAGGGGCCCACAATTTATGTGGCTGATTTTTTTCCCCTTAATCAAATACTTTTCAAATAATATCGTTTTATAAAATATGAAATGTAAAATTTAAATATTCTAAATGACTCAATAATATTTTTAGAAGTTTTTAACCTATAGGCACTTTTCACCCAAACAACTTTATCAACTCGTCAAATAAACCTTCTTTTTTTTTTGTGAAAGTGTCGCCAAAAATAGGTAAGTATGGGGACCCAATTTTTTAATAGGCCCTGGGCCCAACTTCAGCTTGATCGGGCTCTGCTAGTCACATAGATTCCGAATTCCCATCGGTAATGTAAAGTCTATGGGCATTTGATGCATTCATATATTTAAAGTATCTCTCTTAAAAATTAATATTTTTAAGGGTGTATTTGAAAAAAATATATTTCCACCTTCAACAGCTCGAAATTTTCTGGTACATTTTCAGACTCATTTTTTAAAGGTAGAAACATGAAACTTGTTGACGAGATTTTTGAAAAGGTGTAGAAGATGTCGTGTGATTTCCATTTTTTGCTCAATTCATTAGAATTTGATTTATAAACAGTTAATTTCTCAGTATGACCTCTTTTTTTTTTCATTCCCAGATCGCCCGTTTCGAAAAATTGGATTCAAAATGCCATTTTTGACAGCATTTTTTAAAATTGTTTTTTGCATTTACTGTAAAATCGACAAGCACGACATATTGTGTACTTTCTAAATAAGAGAATTCGCCAGTTTCATAAGTTTGCGAGCAAAAATGAATTTAAAAATAAATCACAAAATAAGCAATTTTGATTAAAATACACCATTAACTTCTTTTTTTTATCGTGTTCTGTTCTTAAAGGATGTTACTTTTTTTCTTAGTAGTCAAAATATTTCCAAAATCTATGCTTAATTTAATACAGTCGAGTCTCTCTATAACGAAATTCCATACATCGAATTTCTCTATATAACGAATTTTTAGTAGGAACGGTCCCCTTTTCGCATGATTACAACATTAAAAACAGTCTCTATATAGCGAAACATCGATCTCCATATAACGAATTTTTTCATAAATTGGTCTTAATTTATTTAGTTTTAAAAGGCTTCGAAATCATATGGAATCAATTTTCTATCACTCTTTTTTGAAACAGCTTAAATAATTAAGAAATAAAATGTTAGGTTAATAAAAGAAATTTAATAAATGATTATAAACATTTCAAATTATTAATTCAAAACATCAAAAATAATATTTGTTCAAATTTCACACCTTAAATACGATTTTTAACCTCATACTCTATACATCGAATTTCTCTATATAACGAATCTTTTAATGGAACGGTGGATTTCGTTATATAGAGACACGACTGTATTATAAAAACTGACGAACTGGGAGTGAAATTTTAACACTTCATATAAAATCAAGTGTAGATTTTAGGAACATTCTGAAAACTAAGGAAAAAAAGAGACATCCTTGAAGAAGAATACACAGAAAAAAGAAGTTAAAAAATATTGATTTCCCGCGGAGATGTTTTGAATATAAGAATGCACCCAAACGCCCATAAACTTAACATTACCGAGGGAAATTCTGAAGTTGTGTGATAGACAACGACTAGCAGCCTTACACAAAATTTTGTGAAGGATATTTTTTATTAAATGGAATTTTATAACAATAAATTGTGTTATATAGTTTACATTTCCTGTACTTAAATTTACTGCTATATTAAAATGAAAGCTTAGATAGTTATCATGTTGCGTAGGGGTACTGATAAAAAAAAAAAAAAAAAAAAAAAAAACACAGCGTTCTAAGATTCTATGACTGCTACTGTATTTACAATTTAATTACAATTTTTGTCTTGTCTTTAGAGGCTACTTTAGTCAAGCGAAAAGACCCGTTCGCTAATGCTAATCCTATGGTAGAAATTTTATTAAATGTCTAGATTGTATTTCATTCTTTTTAAACAAATCCTTTTGAATTGGCTGATTGGCATCTATTTATACAAAAGACTTTTTAATTTTTTTTTTCGATTATTTTCGGATATTTTTAATTGGGACTAGGGCACTTTCATTATTGGAACTGGTTTCTAAAACGAAAGCATTCCCATAAAAAAAATCTTCCAAAAATCGAAAAAGTAAAAAAGGGCAGTTGTGGAATGGAGATCAATCTTAGTTATTCAATGCAAAGAAGGAAAAAAAAATAAAATGCAAACGAGATATCTTCGAGATATGCAAAAGAAATCTTCCATATGATTAACATTAGCGAGCAGGTGAGTGAAATAAGCCTTTGAAATAGCAAAAGCTAATGGAAGTTTTATCCCTTAAAAAACTCAACACACTTCGTTTATAACTTTCTAAGAATATTTAAATACTAATCTTTTGATATTTGTTTCCTGTAGAATTAAATGTCCTTAAATCAACAAATATATATTATTTTTCTAAGAATATTTAAATACTAATCTTACGAAGGTTGTTTATTGAAGAATTAAGAATTCTTAAACAAATATATATTTTTCCAAGAATTGATGCACTGCGAGTAAAATAACAAGTTCACAACACAGCTAAAATAATAATAATAAAAACTAGTTTATGACTAGTTTAAAATGTCTATTAATAAAACAAAATGTGCATTCCTTCAGCGATAATCTGAAATCCAGAAACATAAAAAAGTAAACATACTAAAAATATAATGATTTCGTAGGATAAAAAATATATATAGTAGGTCATTTAGCTGCAGGGGCTGATTAAAACAGGCACCAACAAGGCTATTTCAAAGGGGATAGTCAGCTCGTCAACTATATGCTAAGCCCTCCATTTCTCTTTACATTGCTCATGTGCATTCATTTATCATAGAATATGCTAAAATTCACCAAAATCTTAAATATATATTTATGCAAAACCTCAAAATAGAACAATTTTAAATCTGAGCATTTTTTATACCATGTGCGACAATATCTGATGCTGCCGCAACTTCTGTACTAACTCTGAATGCTATCAGTTTAAAATAGTAGTAATTCTATATCCCTTATTTTGAGTGTGATTTTAAAATATTCCAGAAATCTGTTTAAAAATAAATAAAGGCGGGGAGGGGGGGGGGGGTCGAGGACCTTTTATAAAATATCCCACCTCAAAATAAGATTAAATTTGCCACAAAACCACTGAAATTTTGGAACAGATGCAGTATCTTCCCGCAAGCCGCCATTTTGTTTCTCTATTATTTCTCACAAATTGCTATTATTATAATTATTTTGCAATTATTTTTTTGAGGAAACATAAAATAAATATTTTTAAGGCTTATGCATATTAAAAAAATATTTTCACTTTACTTGAATGTTTTACACAATAAATAAATAAGTAAATCAAACAATTTTTAATTTTTAAAAACTTGATCTTTCAATCTTTGAATTTCCAAAGTAAATTGTCTTGTTTAATTTCGTATCGTTTTTTGAAATGTATGATTCAATCATTAAATAATCATTTCAGTTGCATTTTATAGTTTTATGTAAAATAATAATGTATAAGAAATAACAGGGACGCAAAATGGCGGCTCGCGGGAAGATACTACATCTAAGCCGAAATGTTCCCTATCTAGTTCATTAACACAAGACCTTGTTAAACAGAAATCTCAAAACAGTGCTCGCACAGTTCTACCACTAAATTTTAAGAATATTTTCAAAGTGTTTCACTGCAGAAAAATATCGTAAAATCTGTGAATGAAGGTAGGGATTACGAATGTTGTGGTTTAAAAACTAAATGTAAATTTTCATATTTTTAATAGTGGTGCCAGAGTCCTTGGAAATTCCAAGGAGTGTGCGAACCTTGCAAAATGACGTTAATTTCATATTTATAAAACTATTATTATTTATTTACATGCATAACAAAAAAGCTCATAATTTTGTAGAAACAAAGCCTTGCGAGAAATGCTTTGTCAAGCCCGCGTATCTGAGTGATTAAAACATCTTCACGGAGAAAAGCTGATATATATTTACAATTTCCATGATAAGCTTCGCTTGTAGCTAATAAAATGCACTGCAGAGTAACGGGAGTATTAAAAGCTTTATAAAATTGTTAAAGCTACTTCTAAGTTTTCATCCCTTAATACCTTTCTATGAAAATTAATTGAAAAATAATTTTAAAAAAAATCATGAAATTATATTAAACAAAGAGAGAAGTAGTGAATAAAATTAAAAGATTTGTGATAAACTTCGATTGTAGTTAATAATATACTCTACAAAATCTCGCAAGTATTAAAAACACTTAAAATCTTAAAGATGTTTTCATTTATTGAAAAAAAAAAAAAAAATCTTAAATTATATTAAAGTAAAAAACAGTGGTAGATACAATTAAAATTTATGTGTTAAATATCGTTTGTAATTAATATAAATATATATATATATATAAACTAAAGTATCTTGCAAGTATTAAAAGCACCATTTTAAGTGTCAAAAATATTTTGTAAATTTCTGTCACATATTTTTAAAAAATACTTATTTATTTATTTATTTACTTGAAATTATATTAAGAGAAAAATAGAGGATACAATTGAAGTTTTTATGATTTTAACAAATAAAATACACTAAAATATTTTGAAAGTATTAAAAATATTATTAAAATGTAGAAAATACTTTTCATATTTTAATCAAATAATAAAAAATAATTGGAAAATAATGTAAAAAAAAAAATTCCACAAATCCGGAAATAACAAACATTAGTAAAAAAAAAAAAAAAAAAAAAAAAAAAATCCTATACCAGGATGAATTTTTGTGTAGGGTCCCTTAAATATCAGAAAATACAAATTTATATTCAATTGAAGGATAAATAAATAAATAAATAAAAATACCTGAATAAACTTGTCGTAATTGCTGGAAACAAATCCTCTGTCGATCCAAGCTAATTTTATCCAATGAATCAACTACAGTAAATTCCTCTTAAAAACACTTAATCCACAAGATTGAAACGATAGCAAATCAATACAGTCTTTCCAAATCTCAATAAATTTTAACTATTATATATTATTTTTATAACTAAGATACTTTTTCACTTTACTTTTTTTATTTCATAAAGTTATTAACACCGAGCACAAATTTACTTCAGAATTTACTCTGCAACTACTAATAAAGTTTTCTAAACATGAAGTGAGGACATGGGTAATATACAGGTATTCATAAACAGAATTCTTTTACCCTTCATTAGATAAAGAAAACTCTGCCTTCTCGAACAATGTCCAGTCCCCATGGAATATTCTTTGTTCTCCCATGTGTGGGGTTAAAATTTTTGTTTACCTGCCTTTACAACAAGAGACATTTACAAAGGGCGAATGCAGTGTAACAAGGTCATTGGCATAATGGACCCCTTAAATGAAGACAATTTCTATAAAACAAAATAACCATCACATGCACATACAAACAAATTTTAAATGAAATTTTACTTTTACAATTTTCGATACTGCAAGTTTTTATGATGATCAAAGCCTGACTTACATAATAACAATCATATGTAACATACGCCATGGATTAAACATTAATATTCCTGGACCAACAGTAAACAAATTTTAAGTGAAATTTCAGTTTTACAATTTTTGGTACTGAAAATTTGAAACTTTTAAATATTACACATTTTCAATTTTTACACCGCAGAAAGGAGAAAAAAAGTGTACTTTTAAATACAATTTGTTTGAAAGCTATATCTCAATTTGTTTTTAAGCTACTAATTTTTTGAAGTTTTTAATACTTTTTTTGTCATTGTGGCAACAGAAGTATTTCATTTGTGACATCTAACATGGACCCATCAAAAAACGAATAAAATAAAATAAGTTGCGGAATTCAACATGTAAAAAGATTCAGATATACTTTCAATTTCCCAATTCTCTACCGAAAACAATAACTATTTTCCAAATAATACAGATTAATTTATTTACATTTCTTCATGAAGGCACGTGATCAAAATTAAATGTATTATATAAATTGTTATAATAGAATGAAAAGTTGAAATTAGTTTTCAATGTCCTTTTCAAGTGCGTTGTAATTATATAAATACGTAGCACCTATTATCCGCAAAAACTACCTAACCGAATGATTTGAAATTTATAGAATTGTTGCACAATTTTGTCGAGTCATTTCAAATTTTATGAAAATCGGATCAAAACTTAAGAAGGTATTATGCGTAATTAATTCAATGATATAAAATGATCGTTAACAATGATTCAATGATATCCCATGAAAGGTAATGATTTTATATTGCCATGATTGTTATTGTATCGAATTTTAACATACATAATGAATTCGGTAATTCCTATGATAAGTAATGATTCTGTGTTGCCATGATGATTTTTTTTATTAAATCATATCACGCATAATGAATTCATTTACATCTCATGATAGGTAATGATCCTAGGTTGCCTTGATTATTATTCTATTAAATCTTATCACACATCATGAATTCAATGCTATCCCATGATAGGTAATGATTATATTCTGGGTTGTCATGGTTGATGACATTCTATTTAAGATGGAATTTTATTATTTCCGTATTACTGAATTTAAAGAACAGAATCATAATAAATTTAACATTTGTAAATAAGTATGTAACAGCAATTGTACCAAGATCTGAACATTTATAAAACTAGTTATTGTACGAACACACCTCATTTGCCACGTTTGATGTAAAATTTCCGATTTGTTTTTATTAAGTCAATATATGTATAAAAACTATTTACTTAATTCGTTCTTTTACAAATTAAAATAACAAAAATTAGATATATAAAAAAACACTGACATTTTAAATTTATTGCGTTTCAAAAATAAAATTTCTCCGGAGAATCATGAAATTTGATTTTAAACAATTCTTTTACTAAACCACAATTCTGTTAAACTCGAGGTTATCTGCATAATGCGTAGTAAATGCATTAAATCTGCAGGCATTACAGTTTGTTTATTATAAAAATCCAGATCGATCCAGGCAAAAATTTGGGTTACATTCACTTCTTCGCAGTGGTGACCATCCCCCCAAACGCAATGAAACAAATCCCCCCCCCCCCAAGAATCTTCATACTTTAACATTGACCCCCCTAAACAGAATATCAATTGTAAAATATATTCTATTTCCTAATATATTCTGTACTTGCAATTGTAAAATATATTCTACTGCACATTCAAAAAATAGCGAGTTGGTCATAGCGGAATGAGTTCTTATTGCTCTTATTTAAAATTTAAAGAAAGAAAACACAGGAACATTTCTGGAAATTAAATGATGAAAAAAAATTAAAAGTTATATTAAAAAAATCAAGATTTTTTTTAACATAAAAAAACAAAATATTAAGAAATTAAAAATTCCCCTCCCAAAATATACTGTTTCTCAAATCTCCCCCCCCCCCTTCAAAAAAAAAAAAAAGACTCAATTGTATGACGCATCTTGCGTCACCAAACCCCTCTCTGGGCACCCCTGCTTCTTGGGACTGTTCACAAAATTATTTTTAATAAAAGAAGCCTAATCGCAAAATTCCTGTTAAAGGTGTATTTCGATTCAAACTACTTATTTTTTAAATCATTTTTGCACTCAAATACACCAAACTTTCAAAATCTCTTATTTGGAAAGTACACAAGGTGCCGTGATTGTCGATTCTTTGATAAATGCAGAAAATATTGCAAAAAAAGCTATCAAAAACGGCATTTTGAACTGAAGTGGGAGATCTGCGAACGAAAAAAAGGGTCCTACTGAAAAGATAATTGTTTATAAATCAAATTCTAATGATTTGAGCGTAAAAAGACATCACACGGCACCTTATACGTCTCCTCAAAAATCCCCTTAGCAAGTTTCATGATTCTAATTTTAAAAATGTGCCTGAAATTATATCGGAAAATTCCGAGCTCTTGCAGGTGGAAAAGCGTATTTTCGAATACACCCTTAATAAAATAAATACGGGTGTATTTCGATTAAAACTACTTATTTTCCGATTTATTTTTGAATTCACTTTTCTCTCAAATGCATCAAAATGGCAAATTCTCTTCCATTCCATAAAAGAAAACTGTTTATGATTTTTTTTTTTTTTTTTTTTTTTAATTAGGGTTTGGTTTGGTTTAGTTTATTTTTGTCGTCCGATTATCTACACGAGGAATACAGGTCCAGGGGGGGTGCCCTTCGTGGGAGGTCTTTCTAAGGGAACCTAACCCGTATTTACGCAAGGTTCGAAGAAAATCTCGAAAACTCCGAACGGTTAGGCCGACAGCTGCGATTGGGTTCGAGCCCAGCACCTGCCGTATATCAGTTGAGAGGTCAGAACCTCTCGGCCACTGGTGGGGTTTTATTAGAGTTTGATGTGAGTAATTTGTAAACATAAGAAACTGATCAGATAGAATAATTTTACCAGGAAGGTTAAAAAAAAAAAATGTGTTTAAAAAATGCTTCGTTTGAATTCGAGTAATTGCATTTGATCTCTATAAATACAAAATTTTATTTTTCAGAAAAATATAATAAATTTCACGTAATTTATGCGTTAAAAACTGATGAGCTGGATGTAAAGGTTTAACACTTCATACTGAATTAAGCATAGGCTTTAGAAATATTTTAAAAAGGAACGAAAAAAAAAAAAAAAAAAAAAGGGATGTATTCCAATCCAAAGTGCTTATTTTCTGATTTAAGTTTATTTTTGCTCACAAACTAGCAAATTTTGTTATTTAGAAACTACATAATGTGCCGTGCTTGTCTTTTTTTTATTTTAATGATAAAAGCAGAAGATATTGCAGAAATTTTTTTTTTGTCAAAGTTGCCGTTTTGAACAGCATTTTCCGAAGCAGGAGATCAGGCAACGAGAAAAATGGTTATACTTAGAAAATAATTCTTTATAAATCAGATTCCAATTAATTGAGTAAAAAAGGAAATTCCACGGCCTCTTATGCATCTCTTCAAAAATCACCTCAACAATGGTTTCACTTTTAAAAATGAGTCTGAAAATTTGTCAGAAAATTTCGAGTTGTTAAGGATGAAAAATATTTTTTGTATACATCCTTAAGAAGAAAACACAGAAAATAAAGAATACTAATTTCCCGATGACCTATTTTAAATATAAGAATGCCTCAAATACCCATAGACACATTACCAAGGGTAATTTGGTAACTGAATAACGAGCAGCCTTAAACTTATGTATATATGTGTGTAATGATTATTATTATATATATGAATATATTTATATCGATTACATTACTTTTGTGTGATTTCTTCAAACTGGGTGTATGAATATTTTGCTTAATCTGTCATTATATGAAGCAATGAACCGAATTTGTTAATTAGTTTTGATCCTACACTGAATATTTTGTATTTTTGCAGTAAATGTAATCTCTTTACATTTTTCGAACAGACAGACACAAACACAAAAAATGTACAAATGTATTTACATGCATCTTAGCATAATCATATGTATTGAGCATTTTCGTGTTACCTTTGTACACATTGAAATAATTATAAGATTTTAAAAAAGTAAGTTCTTCTATGTTTTCAACTATGAAATTTTTTACGTGGTGGCCAAAAATCACGCGGTGAACAAACGCACCAGATGGAAGAAAAGAAGCCATTGCAGGGTTGTTTACAATTCTTATCTTTTTCACAAATTTAATCCTTTTACTTTAATTCTCAATTATGGAAGTTCCAGGAACAACCCCAGAAATTGCTGACGAGATGTCAGACAATAATCTGCCCGCTATAATGTTCTTATAGCAAGGATGACTTTATTTACTATAGGCCTTTTCACTGAGTGGGATATATGTCAGAAGGTACTAAAGAATAGAGGTCACTATTATTAATCTGATTGACATCATGAAACTGCATAATCTCAATTCTGAATGATAATATAGTCAAACTAATGGTAGCAATACACAAGTGTCGTCTAGATCAGCTTTTCCCCCAAATACCACCCCAGTCAGAAAATAAATAAATAAATAAGTAGAATAAAATCGGGACGTTTAGTTTTCTTATATAAAAAACAAACAAACAAACAAACAAAAAAAACATGTTTAATAAATATTTCTTAGGATTATGAAAGGGTTATTCGTAATTAAGGAGGCTGGTCACTCAGTGGTCGAATTCTCCACCGTAATGTTAAGTCTATGGGAGTTTGATGCTTTCTTATATTTAAAATATCTACTCAGGGAATTAATATTTTTAATTTCTTTCTTTCTGTGCTCTCTTTCTAAAGGATGACACTTTGTTTTCAAAATATTTTAAAAATTTATGCTTGATTTAATATTTTATGTTTTAGAAACTGAAGAAATGGAAGTAAAATTTTAACACTTCACATAAAATTATGCTTTTATAAAATACGTAACTGTACCTGAAACAACTGCAGCATTATATACATATCAACAAAATCCTCACCGGACAAAATCCCCTCTTTGCCGAAAAGCTCAATTTTATTTATATTTTATATTTCTTAAGGATACACGTATATTTTAAAGTCTAGATTAAAAGATTATTTAAATTAAATGTAAAACATTAGGCACACTTGAATACATTTAAAAAGCAATTAAATTTTAAAAGTTGATCATTTTTTTTAATTTCAGGGATGAGATTCTTCCGCGGATCCGCGGTTTTCAGCTTTTTTGTCATTTTTAAATTTCCGCTTTTTTCCGATTTTCTGATTTTTTTCAAATTTTCACTTTTTTGCCATTTTTTCGATTTTTAATTTTTGATTTTTCAAGAATTTATTTCGTGCAGACTTCCGTTTTTTATTCGTTTAAATAAAAAAAAATATATAAAATAATTATAATCCACATCAAAATATGTCTCTATTTCAACACTTGAAATACGAGATGTCCTTTATCGCACAAGGTGGTTATCTTAATTCATCGCGATCGCCGAATGCATGCTCATTGAAAAACTTATCGGCATTATCTTAAAACAGCAGACGAGCAGACTTCGACAGGGGCGATTGTGTTCCGTGTATACCTCAGATTTCCGGATTTTTTGTTCGATCTTTCCGGGTTTATGAGATCGTTACATTTAGTTGAAAATTCGAACTTTAAAAAACATCGCGAATTTCGACACATAATCGCCAAAAAAAAAAAAAAAAAAAAAAAAAAAATGAATTTGTGAATCGTTTGCAGAAAGATATTGAAAATTTCGTTAACCAATCGCGACTGAAAAGCGGAAATTTCACAAAAAATCGTGGAAAAGGAAAAAAAATTCTTCAAATGAAAATAAATAAATAAATAAAATAAAGAACAATGTGATTTTCGTCCAAAGATCTCGGGAAAAACGAATATTTTGACAAAAGATCGCGGGTGAAAAGGAAATATCGTCAAAGAATCATGGAAAAACGCAAATTTGTTAAAGGATATAATTAAAGAATCGCGGGAAAAGAGTGGATTTCGTCAAAGGACTGCAGAGAAAACACGTAAAACTTTGAAGGATCATTCCACCACCTTCCCAGAATTGCGGGAAAAACGCGATTTTCATCAAAAGATCACGGAAAAATCGCAATTTTTATCAAAGGACTGCGGAAAAAACGCAAATTTCGTTTTAAAAAATCGCAGAAAAACATGATTTCCATCTAATGATCGCGAAATAAACACAAACTTTGACAAAGAATCGCGAAAGAACGCAGAAATCTTGGAAAAGATCGTGAGAAAAACAAGATTTTCGTCAAAAGATTGTATAGGAAAATCGGATATATCGTCAAAGGATCGCGGGAAAAACGCAAATTTTTTTAAAGTATCACGGAAAAAACATAAATTTCTTTCAAATATTGCAGAAAAATACGTGATTTTACTCAAAGGATCGCGGGAAAACACAAGTTTTGTTATGGGATCACAGGAAAAAAATTGAATTTTTTTAAAGAATCGCAAAAAAAGATGAATTTTGCCCCCCCCCCCCAAAAAAACGCAAATTTCGTAAAAAAAAAAAAAAAAAAAAAAAAAAAAAACCGAAAAAAATCTTATAATAATTAGAACCACGAGGGATACCCCACCTTCCTCTGCTATAACTTTTCAGAAAAATTGTTGTGAATTTCAGATGCATTTTTTCAAAACTCAAAATCACCCGTTGTACTATGTCATCCATCTCAATCTCAGTACAAAAAATATCCACAAATGGATATCTTTAATGCAGAATATACAGAAAGAGAGCAAGAAAAAGAAATTTACCTTTTGCAAAAGAGCAAAGCTAAAAGAACAAACAAAATTTCTATTTTTTTTTCCTTCTCCCTAATATTTAGTCAAAAATGTCTTACTGTTTTCAAAATTTCAATAAAAAAAATCATGCCAATAAGGGCTTTTATTCATGTGCCGTATATTGCAGGGGTAATTGTGTTCCGGGTGTACCCCGGATTTCCAGGTTTTTCGATCGATCCTTCCTAATTTACGATATCGTTGCGTTTAGTAAAAAATTCGGACATTAAAAAACACCGCGAATTTCGAAAAAAAATTACGGGAAAAACGAAAATTTCATCAAAGATTAACGGAAAAAACATAAATTTCTTTAAAGATTCGCGCAAAAAACTAATTCCTTTATAGAATCGGCGGGGTAAAAACGGGAATTTCGTAATAAAAAAAGGCAAATTCCCTCAAAAAGTCATGAAAATACGATGAATTTCGTCAAGAAATCGTAAAAAACGATCAGTTTTGTCAAAAAATGGTAAAAAAAAGGATCTATTTCGTTAAAAAATCTCCGAAAAACAATCAATTTTCTCAAAAAATCGCTAAAAAACGACCAATTTTGACAAAAAATCGCGAAAAAAGATCAATTTTGTCAAAAAATCGCAAAAAACGATTAATTTCGTCAAAAAATCGTGAAAAAAAGATCAATTTTTTAAAAAATCGTAAAAAATGATTAATTTCGTCAAAAAATCGCGTTAAAACGATCAATTTTGTCAAAAAAAAATAATCGCGAAAAAACGATCAATTTTGACAAAAAATCGCAAAAAACGATCAATTTCATCAAATAAGCTCGATAAAACTGCAAATTTCGACAAATAAGCGCGAAAAAACGGCCAATTTCGTGAAAAGATCGCGAAGAAAAACGATTGATTTCATCAAAAGATTGCAAAAAAAAAAAAAAATAAAAAAATAAAAAAAAAAAAAGTAAAAAAAAAAAAAGGGTTATTGCTGGAGTGGAACTTCTTGTTCCAAAAACTGTTTTTGCTGCTTTAAAACTGATTTTGTGGCTACTTTTTTTTTATCACTTTTCTCAAAAATTGTTTTTGCTCCAAAAGTTTTTTTTTTTCCAAATTTTTTTAAGTGAATGAGACCTTTGAAATTGGTACATTTTGCATTAAATAATTTTCAGGGTTTTGTACTATGTATCAGTTAATTTTCAGGTTTTTTCATTCCGAGTCGCAATCACCACTGATATTAGTAAAATAAATTTTCATTAGAGTAATCAATTACTTTCCGCCTATTTCATGTTAATAATTTCTTTTTAATTTACGCAAAGCGAAATTGTATGTAATTTATATATATTAATAGCAATTATATTTGTTGCGATTGAAATTCCTGTCATTACTCAAACGGCGTTCGCGCAGTTTTCAGCTTTTTTGCTTTTTGGTCCCTGAAATTTAATTTTTTTTAAATTTAATTAATATTTTTAAGATTGTACGAGTTTTTTGTTTTTTAAAAAATATATAATGGTTGTTTTTAACTTCCCCCATCCATTTTCTGAGGAGGGAGTATACAATCTATAACAGCCTTTCTGGCACAATTAAAAAAAAAAAAAAAAAAAAAAAAAAAAAAAAAAAAAAAAAAAAAATTCCAGATTTTTAGTTAATAACATCCGCTGAGAATGATTTTTAATTTATTTTGGCATTCTTGGAATTCTAAGAAGAGCGGAGAGGGCGAAAAAATGAACTTCTGGATTTGCTATGGTCTTAGCAATGAAATCTTGTTAAATGTAAAGTAAGCAGGATCCGAATAAGTCTAAGGAGGGAGGGGAGAGCAAGAATTATTCGGGTAATGTCCCATCCTTCTATCCTTTTACAGATCTTTTTTTGTGAATAATGTGAATGTGACTACTGCTAAAAATTATACATATTATGTATATGCATAAATTTTGTACGCTGTACTGCTCACATCTGTGTACTGGGTATAAAAAAAATGGTTGCAATTATAAGAATGTAACACGCGCCTACCCATTCCAAAAAAAAGAGGTAAAAATAGACGTCACACATCACGTTACCTGAGCTCCGCTGAATTAAAAATGTAGCTGTAATGTTTTTCGTCTTAAAAAAATCTGGCAACATTATTAATATATATATATATATATATATATATATATATATATATTTTCTAAGTTATGTTTGAAAATTCGAAAGTTGGCTGTGAGCAGTGAGTTCATGTCTTATTGTTGTTGGTGTGTGCAACTAAAATGATGTCAAAATAAGCGCTATTTGTAAATATTTTATGTGTGTTTATTGTTCTAAGTGTTATGTGCCGTCTTTCATGAAATAAAAAGTATTTGAAGAAGATGATAGCCCCGACAGCCCCCGAGATTTTGCTTATCTCTGTTCGTTATAAGATGTCTAAAAGAAAAAGTCCTAAATTGGTCATAATTATTTTTTTTTCTTGCTATATTACGAGGAAAATTTTAATAAAGAATTTCTTTTGAAAACAACAGAATACTAAGTTGTCATAATAAAATTTTAATCATTAGTTTTCTAATGCTACATTGTTTTTTGCATTGGTAGAGATGTAGGAGGGGGGGGGGGTACTGGAAGAATAGATGGGAAAGGGGGCCACACTTCTTTCATAAATGTTTGAAAATACAGTCGGCTCTCGTTAGTTCGAACTCGTCGGGACCACAAGAAATGTTCGAATTCTCCGAAGTTCTAATTATGGAAAGTATGAAATGAAAACATGCTTAATATGGTACTATTAGAAAGGAATTAATGTTATAGTGATTTTTAAATTTATTTCGTCAGTTATCATTAGAATATAACTCAATATTAAATTAGAATGTATAAATACACAAACTATTAAATTAATTAAAAGATTAGAAACAAGCACGATGGAAGAAAAATTTAAAGCGTCACTGATGGACAGACGGGGCACTAAGAAAGTGAATATCAAATGCATTGGATTATATGTATACTCATTCGGAACAAATTTCCCAAAAATCAAAGAAAGAAAATTATTCAAATGATCTGAAATCCGTGAGAACGAAAATCAAAACAAAAAATCGGAATTCTTGGTAATTCGAATTAAACGAAGTCAAGAGAAAATGAGTTCGAATTAATGAAAAATTTTAACGTTATTCTGCCATTGAAAATTTCGGGACTTCACGTTTAGTTCGAATTAAGCGAAGATTCGAATTATCCGGTTTCGAATTAACGACAGTCGACTGTATATGAATTTTGGTCACTTTTGAGAAATTTTCTTTATTCGTCATCTCTTTTGGAAAATCCTGACAACTTTCCTGGGGCCCCTTTAAAGGTAGCCTCGGCATGCCCCTGCGTAAGTCGGTTCCTGAAAGTAAGACTATAAACTTCAGATAAGAATAAACTTTTGTAATTCGGCCACCCCTGTCGCCCTGGGGAGTTAGGGCAATCATACATCTCGAAAGTTAAAAATTCTCTTCAAATATGTTCGAAAGTATTAAAAGTAAACTGAGGTCAGTTTTATTAATTAATTTCTGATTGTCAAGTGCTATCCTTTTCATTTCCTCGTTCAATAATGGAAAACACAAAATATCTAATAAATAAATTAATAAATAAAAAAAAAAAATAAATAAATGTATCACACGGTTAGCCCAATGTGCAATAAACCACAAAGTTTACCAACAAAGTACTTAAATGTAAATAGCTGAATCGGGTGTTTGTCTTAGTGGGGTCGCTACATGCGGCGATCAGGAGATCTTTGCCCCGCTCTCCAGGTGACTCAAACCCGTTTAGCTGGGCAGAATCCTGGCAGGTCAGCGGTCTCCGAGAAACACAAAATATCTATCATTGCTACATGTGTGAAGTTTTTCAGAATTCTCTATCGGTTTCAAATCTTGAATCAGCATTTAAAAGTTTTCTTTTGGATTTTCAGTTATAGCAGGTTACAGTTTTGATGTAATGTTTTCCTTACTGATAACAGGATTCGTAAGCGTCAAGCAACTTTTACCAGAATTTTCGTAAAATAATATTCGTCTTTGAAAAATAATTCCATCTTCCGACATAGCGACCATTACTTTACGAAATTTCTGGTGCTAAAATACTTTGCATCCTAAATTACCGCCAGAATTCCTTTATGCGTACGAACCCAGGATAAAGTGACAGCCTCTCCATGCCCCCCTCCCTCCTCCCAACCAGGGCCTGACTTGTAAGTTTTTGTGCCCAGGGCACTTTCAATTTTTCGTGCCCCTTAGATTGGTTTTTTTACTTATACTAGTTTTTTTTTTTTTTTTTTTTTTTTTTAAACATATTACATACTTATTTATAAAGTGTCTTACTCAAACAAGTGTCTGTTATACCTGAAATGTGCTTTTAACCATGTATTCAGATATATTTTTGTCATTTTATCATATTACTATTTCAAATATCACATTTTTTTTCACAATTATGGTTTTTTTTTAATGAAAATTTGGATTCATTAATAGAAAAAAATTGTGCCCTTTAGAAATTTTGTGCCCAGGGCACGGGCCCCGGGTGCCCGTGTGATTGTCAGGGCCTGTGGCCCCTCCAGCCCCATTCCCCTTCTAAAGAAAGAAAGAAAAAAACCTTAGCTACAGCATCAAAATTTTTGGCAAATTTATGGATCCATTTTAAAGACGCTTGCAGATATAACTATTGCAAGCTTTCTTATCTAAAAATATTTTTATTTTTTCTACAATTGAATCATATCTTGAGTTATAAGCAAAAATTTACTCATAACGGCAGGGTTTTTTTTTTTTTTCATATTTGGAAATTTAAGTTATAAAGTAAACTTTGAGAGCATTTTCCGAAAGATTATTAACTTTTAACCCAAAAATGCAAGAATCGATCAATAGCATATTTTCTTTTTAAATAAGACCACATTAAACGGGGACGTAGCTAAGGGGGCGCTATGAGCGGCTCAGCCCGCCCCTAAAAGATTTTGATTCCCCCCCCCCCCTGGAAAAGATTCCAAGGTCACTAAATGAATTCCAATTCCGAAAATTCAAATGAAATTCTGTTCAAAAATCTAATTTAGTTTTCAGTTTCTTTCACAGTTTTGCAGAATTACTAAATTGTATCTAAAATAAGTGTTTCAACACTCGCTCATCTATTTGCACATATGAAGTTAACATGATGTTTAATTTTGCACCAGTTATACGCTCAAAATTTTTACCAACATATACTTTTTTTAGCATAAAATGAAGTTATTACACAGTTTAATAAGAAACTTTGTACTTACAATGTGCATATGCACTCATTTATCTTTCTGCATCAGAGAGAGAGTGAGAAAAAAAATGAGCCCCCCCCCCTCCCTACATTCTCTTGACTCCTCCCCCCGCTATTGTTCACTTCAAGCTACGGCCCTGCATCAAGCGCTTGAGAGCTATAAAAGATTCAGAAAACTGATATAGAAAATCATTCAAAAATATTGAAATGCAAACGTGATAGTTATCCATAATCCGAAATTATTATAATTTTTTCCCCTCAAACTCTAAAAAAACGCGCATCTCTCGTTTTAAACAGTTTTTTCTTTTCGCTTAATAACATAGCTCTGCTACTTTCGGACACAGATAAAAAATCAAAACAACTCAATTATAAACCGTAACTTTTTAACACATATTCTCATGTTATTTCTGTTGTGTTCGAATCACAACAACAACAACATAAGAAAATTGATATTTTGTCACACAGCTTAGAAAAGACTGCAGAGTTAAAATAATAATATATTTTGATAAAAAATTCAAGACATTCTAGAGTGTTGCATTGTGCGGCACTTAGCTGATAATAATTTAAATAACATTTTATCAAACGCAAGATATTTTTATACATTTTTTCGATAGGATTAGCATTAGCGAATGCATAGTTTCAAATGACTAAAGTAGCCACTTAAGAGGTTACTTCACTTATGCGAAAGCACTTGCTCGCAAATATCAATCTTATCTGAAAAATTTTCCTTTCCATCAATATTTTTATATGATTTTTTTTTCGTTGGATAGTTGAAATCAATCTCTGCAAATGAAGTTTTTCTTTTTTTTTCTTTTCTTTTCAAATTTTGTGCCAGTATTACTTACCCATCATACGTAGTATAGGGTAAGTCTTGCAATCGTTTTGAAAATCGAAAAAAATTTTTTTGACGGATTTACACGTTTTAGATAGTGGAGATTCCGAAAAACATATTTTTAGAAAAATTTTTTTGTCTTCCGTCCGTCTGTCTGTCTGTAAACGCTCTATCTCCCGAACAAATTGAGATAGAGACTTGAAATTTTGTATGTAGTTAGTATGTAAGGCTGGGACGAAGCCTATTTAATATCAAAAACCTCGATTATCCGGAACTATTTTTTTCGGACTCTCGAAAAATTCGTTCTGATGAAAGGTGTATAAAAATTTTCTAGTATTTTTGTTCTAAGGAATGAACGTAATAGGCAATAAAATAACACACATTTTGCATATAAAATGAAATTGATCGGATTATTAGTTGCCGAGATATTTGTAATCCTGTTTTCCACATTCTTCGATTTTTCATGACCCTGTATTTCATTCAAATTTCAATTCAGAGGTATATTTTAATTGGAAATGAGACGCTTAATCCGACTCAGTTAATTGTTAGTTAATAGAATTATTATTTTTGGAGTTATAAGGATATTTCTTTTACGCAGTTCGGTACTACTTGAGTAGTTTGGCGTTTTATATAATTTGTCGAAATTTGTACATCAGCAGTTCTTTAATATAGCATTACTATGTTATGTATATTAACAATATTTAAATTTTGTTTATGAATTGCAATGCATTGTATAAATAGTTTCCACATGTTTTATTTTCATATACATATCCATGATGGGTAAGTATTACGGTGGCCCCCAACGACTAGTTTTTTTTTTTTTTCTTTAATTAGGATATTTTTACTTTTGACATCAGTTTCATAGGTGAAAGCATCCTCAATACCCTGCAAACAAAATAGAAAAACAGAAAACAGTCTTTGTAGAGATCGAACTCATATATCCAATGCAAAAAAAGTAAGTAAATTGTAATAATAATTGAAATACTGAAATGAAAATGAGACATCTTAAAAAAAAAAAAAAAAAAAAAAAAAAAAAAAAAAAAAAACTTCATAGAATTAGCATGAGCCAGGGGGTGATTTTGTGTGAATGAGATAGCTTCTCATGAACACATGCTATATTTAAACAGTGCTTCCGATTTTCATAGTATAGTGAAACTCTCGAAGATACGACCATGAAGATGATTTTATGACATCCACTGCTCCTTTCCTCCGGCACACAGAATGAATATATTTATCCACACTACTTTTCTCATTTTAAACAAACGAGGTGGAACCCGTCGAAATCCGACGAAAGAAAATCTTTAAGAAAGAACTTTCATTGATTTATAATAAATCTACATAATTAAATTAGAGTAAAAAATACATCATATATTGTTCAGTCTAACTCTCAAACATATATTATTTTAAGCTAAAATTAACAAAATACTATAAAATTCAGTTATCCAAATTATTAAACAAATTAAAACCGAGATCCACCGGATTTTATAACAGACGATACTTTTGAAATAATATTAGCGTTTTAATTAATTTATTTTTTAATTTTAAGAGATAATTGATTTATTCTGTTGCCACAAATACAAAATTGGTACTAAAAATTATAAAAAAAATTAATATCTGAAAAAATAAATGGAGATACAGCTTTGAAACAAATTGCATTTAAAAGTATATTTTTTTCTCTATACGACGGTGTAAAAATTTAAAATGTACGATGTTTAGAAGTGTAAATTTCGTAGTACCGAAAATTACAAAACCGAAATTGCATAGAAAAGTGTTGCGCATTTTAATCCTCATTTTTTTTTTTTTTTTTTTTTTTTTTTTTTCAATTTTAAAAGAAAATGGAGTGGTTCTGTTGCCACAATGACAAAATTGTTACTAAAAACTATAAAAAAATTAATATCTCCAAAATAAATTGAGATACAGTTTTCAAACAAATTGCATTTAAAAGTACATTTTTCTTTTCTCTATACGACGGTGTAAAAATTTGAAATTTGCGATATTTAGAAATGTAAAATTTGCAGTAGCGAAAATTGCTAAACCGAAATTGCAAGGGAAAGTGTTGCCATTCGCAAAATGACGTATGCGTTACGCACAGATACGTTTGGCCTTTATAATATAGATAGATATTCGCTGTAATAACTCTAAAGCTGTGACAATTTATTGTTTATGAGAATGTCAACACAGAAGTACCGAGTAATTAAAAAACTCCAATAGGTTGAGTTACATTTAACCCCCTTTATCTACCACATTATAAATTCATGAAAATTTTGCATTCTAAAGCATTTTACGCAAATTGTTTAAACTTAAATTAAAAGACTTACATATTCATTTAATAAATATTTGAAGGATTTTAGAAGAATTTAGAAGGATTAATTAGATTTACAGGGATTTTGCGCAATTTTTATAACTCCCACTCCAATCTTTTATTTTTAATTGTTTTCTTAGTATTTTGTAGAATTGTAAAATTTACAAATAGGATGTTCTTACAACATAAATATAGAAATGTTTCCGCATTGAAAAATTCCCACCCCCCTCCCTCAGTGCCAAGAAAGCTCAAAAGATGCAAAGGAAAAAGAAATGATCCTTTTAAAAACACTTTTGTTTTATGTAACCAATAATACTTTTGGAACAAGATAAAGTAATGTATCTGTAACTCATTCTAAACAAGTAACTGACGTATTAAAAGAATTTTATAATAAGTTATTTTAATGGTACTTATAAGTACAGTCGGTAAATAAAGGGTTAAAACAATGAATGAATGAAAGTATTAATTATTATTATTATTATTATTATTATTATTATTATTATTAATATCATGTTGCCAAAATAATTGATTAAATTCTGAGAATTCAGTGGCTTAATTTTGGGACCATCAAATTATGGGGGATTAATATCTGAGTTGTCCAATATGTTATTCGTTAGTGAAATTATGTTTATTTTTAATTTAAAAAAATTCTGTAAGATACGTAGAATTTTTCAGTTGGAGTAATTTTGATTTTATTAAAATCTTTATCAGTAAAATTATGTTTCCTAAGACAGTATTGCAACTCTAAATACACGTGGGGATTTTGTCTATTGGGAGTTTTTGTCCGATGAAGTTTTTGTCCGTAGCGTTTTTGTCCGTGGGGATTTTATCCTGGACTCTAACGCAAGGGTAGACGGGGAAGCATCACCCGGCTTCCTAAACAGGGCCTGATTACCGCACATGCCAACTAGGTAGAGGTCTGCACGGGCCCGGGCTTGGAACGTGGCCCGTACCCGGCCCGGCGGAATCGTTTCGAATTTGCTAACGGGCCGGGCCGGCAGAATTAGAATGTTTTTTTCAACGGTCCGGGCCGGCAAAAAATTGAACGGGCCGTACAGGCCGACCCGGGCCGATATAGAAATTTTCGGGGCTACCGGCCCGTTTTGAAGGTTTAAACATAAACGATAAAATATAAACCTATTTTCAACGAAAATGGTTTTAACGAGAATAAATATAAATGTGCGTCACGACTCACGAGCCATACTAGTTTGACAGCATCAATATAAAAATGTAACTTGTGCAGTGTAGAGATCGGCATCGGACAGTTACATTGTGTGTAACCCGTTTTAATATTTTTTAAACTGATTCGTGCAGGGCCAAGATCAAAATTGGAGATCAAGGCATTATTTTTCTACATATACACTTGCCGGACCGAAAGAAGACTTAATTGTTCTCAAGATCTGTAGGGCAGACAACATAATTTGTAAAATTATGAACAGTGAAAAGAACTTATGTTAGCTTAATCTTTGGATATATACTTCTTGATGGTTTTTAAATTAATTTTTCAATAACGCGAAAGTTTGACACATTTTTACATTAATTTTTAATTGTAAAAATATAAAAGTGATAAGCCTGACTATTGAAGGGATTTGGAATCAAATAGCGTTTTTTCATTTTTTGTAAATAAAATTCTTGTATTACCTTGTTGAGATACAATAGTTTCTCAAATGGTTGCAGGTTGCAGGTTTTTCTCCATTCCCATGCTATCGCTTCCAGAAATTCTATTCATAACGCTAACTATGACAATATTTTATTTGCTTGCAGTGTTCTTAAATTGCTTGTATCAAAAATGGATAACGCCATTCGATTATATAGTTACTGAATAAAGACACCTGCTAATCTTATGCATTTCTGAGAAAAAATAAATTTAGAAATGTATCAGAAAGGAGCTTCTTTGAATTAACGTATGAATTTGGATTTAAAATCTTTAACAAAATGATATAGAAATATTTTTATAAATCTTCCTTTATTAAACAGCTTCAAAAGTTAATTTTCAAAAGTTAATCTTCAAAAGTTTTTTAATTTCTTTTTTTTTTCTTTTATTCTAAGCCATATTAATTTTTTAATGAATCTTTATTTGAATGTTGAAAGCCTAAGAGTCTTAGTAATCATTAATGTTACTAATGTGTATTTCCTGTAAAATATACTGTAAAATCATTCCATAGATATGTATGCAGCACTCTTTAAAAAAATCTTAATTATATGATAAAAATCTGAACTTTTTAGAAATCGTACAAATTGTAACAGGCCAAAACGGGCCGGGCCTGTTTTCCCTGATTTCTCTATGGGCCGGGCCTAAAATATAAAAATTTGAACGGGCCGAACTTTTGAGTTTTACAATGGGCCGGACGCGGGCCTGGAAATTCCGGCCCGTGCAGACCTCTACAACTAGGCCATGGTCTTGTACCCACTACTTAGAAGGACCTAAATTTAATACAAATATTTTTTTTAAATTAAGTTTCCTGTAATTATTTTCTTAAAAAAAAACTTGATTAATTTGGCAACTATATAATACTGTATTTATATCCTCTCAAATACCTCCAAGAAAAGAAAAAAAAAAAACTACTATTTGGGTGTGAGGGGGTCCGGAAAAAGTGCTTGGCCTTGGGCCGAATACAACCTTAATCAGACTGCTCCCAGAGTCAAATTTTAGATATTTTTATTGCATTTTTAGGTGCAATAAGTTTCATCAAACCACTTTTTCTCTCGGGAGATAGAAATTAAAACTCGCCAATTTTTTTTTTTTTTTTTTTTTTTGCAAGGGTGGTTAAAACCAGTGGTTATAACCGGTTAAAAACGGCATGACAGAAACTAGTTTTTGCCAGTATGCTGCAAAAATTGGCAGAAACTAAGAAATAATACTAATAAGAACTTTAACTTGCAAAGATTTGTAGTTCGCACATCTATTTAATATATAAAAGATTAATTAAAAAATAAAAATAAAATAAAGATTATGAATATTATTCAAAAAAGCAAAGAGTTTCAAAAGGATCATATAAATATATTTTGTTTATATAATAATTTTCTGTCACTTGAAAAACAGATATTTTCATAACAGAATAATCTGAAGTCCTACAAGTTTAACAATTGATATTATTGTTTACGGTTAAATTTTTATTTAAAAGTTATTAAAAAAATTCAAAAGTTCTATGATATTTTAATATTACTTTTCAGAGTATTTTTAAAGACATTGCAATAACTTAAAAATTATTTACGACTACATACAAAGAGAAATGACTCTTGTAAAAATATATAAGTTAATAACTGTAGTACAAAAATAACAGGAAAAAATCAACCATCTTATACAATTATTTTACAATATCGAAAGAATAAATTTATTTTTGTGGAAAAAAGTATTAATGTATTAAGAACATTCCATAACATAGAATAAATTTAGCTTTCTTAAGCTAGACTGCTTTTTAATTTGTTCTGAATGAAAGAAAAGTTCAAAAATATTCTTTCAACACCAACATTAAATAGTCATTATTCACAATGTAAAATTTGAAAAATTTTCATTTTCACTGGTATTCGTTTTTAAAGGCGACTGCCCACAGAAGACAAGACATTTTCTAGGACTTCCTTTGGAAAATGTGTTTCGGGGAAAAGGAGTCAATTTTGCAACAAGGGGTTATAATATATGGCACAAAATTAAGATTAATATCAAAAAGTAATTTTTTTTTTTTGCTGAAGTTAATAAGCTAGCATTGCATTAAATAAGATTTCAGTCTTGCATTTGTGAGTTTCCATGATATTTCCTTCATTAAAGAAAGTTAAGCAAATTTTATATACACCTGCAATAGAACAGTCATGTTTTGTGCTTTTAGCTAAAGCAACAAGTAATAGATTTTAACAAGCATTTGTAAATAATTATTTGTAATAAGCATTTAATTTTAAAGATAGAAAACCAACGATTATAAATACACAAATAATGTATGAAAAGGTAGCAAACAGTTGTTTCGAATCTACTATCGAGGTTCATCATCAGTGCAAAACTCAGCGAGCTAGAAAAAGCAAAACTGAGCAAAGAGACAGAGAAACGCAGGCTTATACATCCGTTACGGGAACGATCGCGTCAAAAGAAAAGCAACCATTAAGAAGAAAGCAGCCTGAACAACTGGGTGGACAAGTAGAAACATCTACCGGAGAACGAACAAAACAAAAACTAAAAAGCGAGGGAGGAAAAAAAACCAGCTTTAAATTAAAGATTTCTAAATGCTTGGGAAAATAAGGAGTACTTGATAAGTCATTGACTAAGGAGTGAGAATTTTTAATGATGTGTTAAGCTTCCCAAAAATTAAGATCAAGAATGGAAAAACACTTATGGAAAATGGTGGCTGAAGAAAAGTTAAAGTTATGCTGTGAAGAAAGACCAGCAATGTTGAGCAACAAAAGAGCGTTTAGGCTCTTGATTTTTGACATACCTTTTATGCTCTTTTAAACGAAATCTGAGAGCACATTTAGTCTGAACAATGTAAAGATGACCACATTGGATAGAAATTAGCTAAATACCCCAGTTATCTAAGCGATGAATGGTGTGCTTAAAATTTGAAAAAACAATTTTATTAACTGGAGAAAAAATAACATTGAAATCGAACCTTTTTAAAATTTTAGCAACTTGCTCACTGATTTTGGGGGAAAATGCCAAAACCACCAAAGTATTGCATTCCGCATAAATATATATATATTTTTATTTTAGAATAGGTGATTTCATTAATTTTCTATGAATTGGATCTATAATATTAGGGGAAAAAATACGATCAAGAGCAATAGCTTTTAGATAATTAAGTTCACCACTGAGTAACTCAGGAATTGAACAAATATTGGAACCCCCGGAAAACAAAAGTTTTAAAAGCCGAAAATTTCTGGTTAGGAGGATGAGAAGAATATCTGTGAAGTGGAAGATTGACAACATACTCAAAAAGTTTGCGAAAGACTGTAGCCTGAAAATTATCTTCATTGCGAATAACAAGGACAACCAGGAAAAAAAGGCAACTGTTGGAAAGAAAGAAGAAAGGGCAAGATTATACATTTATACAACATGAACTTTTAAACGATGAATTTCTAACATTAAATACAATAAAAAATGCCTTTTTTAAAAATATGTTTCTAAACTGTCTGTCCGCGGGGATCCTCTTCCTCAGTATGTGTTTACTGTACATATTTTTGTTATCGAGCCCTGAATCACAACCCACGTTGTTTTCTAATCTCCTTTTTAAATGTCCAACAGCGCTCGATTGTTCAAAAATTTAAGTGAGATGATATTGTTGTCATTGTAAAATAACATCACATCGTAAGAATGTTTGCACACGTCAACAATGCAAACAAACAAAACATATATAAACTGAATCACAACAATAAAGCTTTTGTAATCAAAAAACGGATTGCAAATACCTTGTAATTTGTGGTTACTATTTAAAAAAAAAGTTGTTTTGTGATTAAATTTGTTAAAAACTGAACAACATGGAGTATTTTAGGAAAAAACGCCAAGCGGGTTTAATTGACACAAAAACCTGTGAAAAAATGATGGAAATCGTAAATCACCTAGAAGAAAACGGGTACATGTTCATTGATGTTATTGGCCAAGGCACCTTCGGCTGTGTCTTGAAAGTAAATAATTCGGAAAGAAAGGAAATGGCAGCGAAAGTAGTTGAAAAGAATTGTGTTTCTGAAGGTGAACTCAATTTGTGGAAAACTCTCAATCATCCAAACATCTTAAAGTTAGAGGACGTGCAGTCTGTCTACTATGCGGACTCGTACATATTTCTTACTTATGTGTATCCGAAAAATTTAGAGCAGGCACTTTTAGAACCTTGTTTCATCAAAAATAGAAATGCTTTGCCACAGACAATAGTATGGTTATTATTATTATACCCCAGACCAGGCCCCTGCCTGCCGGGCAATATGCCTAGCTTAACGAGTTTTTTTACCTGGCTGCGGGGCAGAAACCGCTTGATTGCACAAGCTGAGATCTACCTGAATGTAGCTGTATCGTTATTATATAATATTAGTTACTATCCTGGCTTGTTCTAGGTTACTTTTAATTATCTGATTGGGTTCATTCGTACGATGTTGTAATTGGAAGGGAATATAAAGAAAGGGAGTAACGCTAATTCTTCCACAGAGCTCATACGAGCTGCCTATACGACAACCGATACTCGAGTTTGATCTCGTAATTTAGAGCCTTGGTCGGATGACGAGATCTTCACCTGACAAGGCACCCCCAGAGGTATAATTCACAGGTAACTTGGAGGACTTTGCACCCACGACGGATTTTACATGCACCAGGTGCCTTTGGCGTACATGGTGGGTTTTTAGCTAGCGGTGAGCCTCAAACCCACGAATTTTACGTCTATAAGCATGATGCTCTGCCATCTGGGCCACCGCTGCCCATATATTCCTATTTGTCTTATATTCATTTTCTCATATCTTGGTAGTTGATGTCACATGTATTGGTTGTTGTAGTCACAATCGGGATTACCAGTTGATATTTTCTCTAATAGTTGTAATTAGTTGATATTTTCAATTTGTTCACTGGTAAGGTATCGTTTTCTTGGTGCGCTATAGGGTGGAGCCTGTTGGTCGGCCTTTAGTTCGTCTATTATTTTAAGAGATGTCTGTTTCTACATAAAGTAGCACTTACACTTTTCTTTGTTGGCTTTTGCTTATTTCACAATCGTATGGTTAAAACAGACACTGGATGCCATATCGAGTCTTCACAGCGATAATCTCTCACACAACGACATAAAAGGGAATAATGTTCTTATATCCAGTAACAATTCGGCGGTCCTCTCAGATTTTGGATTTCTTTGTAGTGCAGAAAAACCGATTACAAAGTGAGAAGGTTTCATTGATATATTTTAACAATTATTTAAATTAAGTAAAAATAACTTCAATTAAATATTAACTGTAAGTATGTAACATGGCAACACTTTTTTCATAGGTGAAATATGACTTAAATCTAAAAAATAACATTTTGTACCAGTTTGCAAACATAATGAAAAAGTCTTACAAATCTATGCATATAGTAATCTAAAAAAATTTCTACCTCGATTTTTTATGTTATTTTATATTGCGTAACGTCCAGGAACTGATAGTTTGTGGTTTTTTGTTGTTCAAATCATTTATGCAAAAAATTACATCTTTTTTTTAGATGTTTTTTAAGTATAGCAGATATACATTAAAGATATATTGTTAACGAAAATTTCAAAAAATAAACTTTATATATATATATATATAAACCCTTTTTTTCATGAATAGTGTCAAAAACTCCAGTTATTATTGGTTATATTTCCAACGAAACTTCATTATTTTATAAATATTGAATTTTCAATTGAAATATTTGAAATGAATTAGCAAAATATTTCTTGAACAATTTGTGCAATATAGACATATTTGAATAAATGACAAGTATTATATAAATTGCCTTAATCATGCTATAATTAAATCAATCAATATTGATAAATTAAAAGATATTGGCACAGATGTCATATACGCACCACATTTGCACATGTTTTTTTTTTCCTTGGCGAACAACTTGGCGAAAATTTTGTTTTTGAATATAAGTTACAAATTGCATGCAATAGCAACACATGATTTTTTTATTGCAATATAAAAATAACGTGAAAAAATGAGGTATTTTTAAAAAAGAAATAAAGTTTTAAAAAATGATAGTTTATGTAAATAATTATTGTTATAGTGTATAATAAAGAGAATTAAAAGAATTAAAATAAAAAATAACAATAAATAAATATGAATTTAATAATGAAGGAAACAATAGGTAAACAGTTATGAATAATAAACTTAATAGATTACAAAACAGTAAATATAATTTTCACAATAAATCGTAAATATTAATACTTATAGCCATATTAAATGCATGCAGTTGTATCATTTAATCAGCACATTTCACTGAAATCTTCTTATTTTTCCCATTTTATTTTTCTAACAATTGTTATATGAATTTATTAAACGGATCTTTACTTGGCACAGATGTGCAATGTCAAACTGGTGAAGGAAAAAAGCACGTGCAAATGTGGTGCCTATGTGACATCTGTGCCGAGATATTTTTAAAACTCATACAAGCGCATGCCACTTGTAGAAAAATGAAAAATATACTTTACTCCTAAAAAACTGTAAAATTTGTCTTAAAAATTTAATCAATCGACAGGAATTTTTTTCATCATAAAAATTGTCCACAGTTGATAACGACCAAACTTGTCAAAAATATGTAAATATGTGAAAAATTAAAGCTATAGAATAATTAAAGCTTAGAATGGAAAGATTTCTTTTCGACTCACTCCTCTGTGTACAAATACTTGGTTGTTTTACTTATTATTTTTTTACACTGCCCCACCGAGAGTTTTATATGAGTGTTAAAGTGGGTAAATAATCCTTCCCATTCTACAGACATTTTATTTATCTTTCATATTTCTTAAAATAATAAATACAATCCTGCGAAATTCTTCCCGTAAGTAACACATTTACACCAAAACGACCCTTTCCTTTAGAAACCCTTCATGGTTACTTTCATAGTTGTTTTTGTTTCCATGCTCTTTTCAATGCTAAATTTACACCTAAAATTGATGTCGAGGATAATTTTTACATTTTGTAATTTTTTCCAGCAATACTCGTATCTCAGGAATCAATGTAGTTTTATTACACTTTTAAAAATTTTGTTTTATGTTTGAATCAAATTTCGGTGCCCAGAAGCTGCCACCGTAAGATGGTGAAATCTCATACCAACATTTGGAATTTCCTATTTCAACCTCGTTCCAATGATTGGAACTACGCTTCAATAAGAGCCCCAAATATTGGTTCAAGATTTTACTGTGGAAGTTATTGAGCACCAAAAGTTGGTTCAATTGAGGACAAGATTTTTAGCGGTGTAGAAAGAAATCTTTTTCTTATCACATCTTAAAATTAGACTTCAGCAGAACTGAAATACAGTCGAGTCTCTATATAACGAAATCCATTGTTCCTGTAAAAAATTCGTTATATAGAGAAATTCGTTGAATAGAGAATGACTTTTACATTCCTATTTAATGTATAAATTTTGAACAAATATTATTTTTAATGTGTTTACTCTAAATGTTAACCTAATATTCCATTTCTTATTTATTTAAACAGTTTCAAGAAAGAGAACCGACATTTATTTGAAAGCTTAATGAAAATCACATAAAAAAGACTTGCACTAATTTTAAGCGAAGAAATCTGTAATTTTGTTTTGATTTCCAAATTGTTAAACTTTCGTAAAAATGTTCAAATTTTAGCGAGGAATAAAAAATGGTAGAGGGAGCATTTTCAACTGTTTGAAGTCCTCTCCAAATAAGATCAAAAGAACTCATCATTTCACTGCGTAAAGGTTTTTTCTGTTGCTGTAAATTTTCGTTCTCATGCTCATGGTCAAACTCACCATAGCATCTCAACCTCACCATAACATCTCAACCTCACCATGTTCATAACTCTGTTTAAAATACCACTATCAGTAAGATACTGCAATAATGAGATTGTCCCCATTTCCAAAAAATCAGTGAGCAACATTTTCTTCGGTATCTCTCGTTCCTTAATTTCTATTTCTTTTTTAAGTTTGCTCAAGTCACGTTTTCTTCGTCCTCAAAATTCACATAGTCCTCTAGTACAGAAAATTCGGTCTTTTTGGAGCAATTGAAAATTGTTTTTCATTAATTATCCCCATTGATCCCGCTGTTATATGTGTAAGAATCTAATATGTTTGAAAAAGATGCGAACAATAAATCAGGAATAAGAGATGAAAAATTGATGCTACGTGTTTTCAAAGCTTTTTTAAAACTGAATAAATAGAGATCATTTTATGAAAAAATTCGTTGTATGGATACTGATATTTCGCTATATAGAGACTGTTTTTAATGTAATTAAGGGAAAAGGGAACCGTCCCTACTAAAAATTCGTTATATAGAGAAATTCAATGTATGGAGTTTCGATGAATGGAGACTCGACTGTATTCTTTAAAATTCTCAACACCGTTTCTTGTTTCTTCATAGATAAAGTCACTCAAATAAAGTATCAAAACGGATCTAAATTTGTGTGATTTTAAATAAATAGATGATCTTATTTTTTTTTTAAAAAAAGATTCATATTTTGGAAAAAAGAAAAAAAAGTTCTTCCGACAGTACCGAGAGGAAGAGGTAGCTTTCATATACCTTATTTATTTATTTATTTATTTTAAATTAACTTATATTATTCAAACATACGAAGCTCAAATTAGTGGAACCCGATTACATAAATTTGAATTCTAGTTTTTGTCAATACTTAATATTAATGGGAATTTTTAGAAATTAGTCATCTTTTATTCAGGCTGGTTTTATTTTAAGCGATTCCACGATGTCAAATTCCACGATAGCATGAAGTGTATGCCATTTAAAACAATATGATGGATAAAACAAATTAACGAGCTTGGTCGAAATCTTCATTCGTCTGCACATGCACACTCACATCGAAATCAATTAATATATACGTGTGCTGTCACGGGTAAATTGATTTTAAAAAAATGACACCCACATTAGAAATTCAAACAGCTGTATCTCAGGTGTTTTTCAAGGTAAAGACAAAGCAAAAAAAATTGGTTGCCTGTAAAGTCGGTATACGGGCGAAAGTTTTACGTGACAACGACTTTGAGTTGTAAAATAATTTTAATGTGAATATTCATTCGTATAGTAGGAAGAAGGATGAAATAATAGTAACAATTTAAAACATTTATTTATACAAAGAATTATATTTAAAACATTAATTTATACAAAGAATCTCGCACTGAATTTCATATTAACAAAATTTTATTTTTACCTTTACACATACATACGTATTTATATACAAATATACATACAATAACTTGCAATACACTGTGTTTGTTAAACACATTTTACTTCATGTTTATTGATGTCAAATGTTGAATTTTGTAAACAACATATTAAAGAATTTTTCAATGAGCAGAATATAACTAAAGTAAAATGGCTTTCACTAATCACATATCATTAGTTTTCCATAATATACCACCGAATTACGAAATAAACTACACTTATTTTCTTTGTACTTTATACTAATAACTAATACATAACGTATTTCGTCTTAGTTTGATACTATCTAAAATTCCTATTAAGCACCGCCCCTTCCTTGCAGCGAATTCACATTCACGTTCAGAAAATGGTCCCACAAGTGACCGGAAAAAGTTAAGAGAAAAGTGAGCGCGTATCGTGAGCGGAGCGTAACGTAACGTAACGCAGTTTCTTGAAGTGTCTCCCGGCAAACCAATTTACAAGACGTTGTCACGTCAAAATACTCCAAAATTCATTATTAAGATCAACCACTTTAGAAAGAACCTTTATTCAATTTCTAATTTTTTGTTTGTACATCATTATACAATTCAAAGATTTTTGACAAACTTAAATGGCCACCATATTGAAACAAGATATCGGTTGAAGTTGGGCAGTGAACTCGGTCAAGACATTAGTATGTACTATGTACACGCGGAGTTATATCGTGACAAAAAACAGATCGTTTCAAAATGTCAGCCATACTAGAAATTCAAAGTATTATAATCCAGTCATTTTTTAAGATATAGACGAAATAAAAGGTGTTCTGGAATCATTGTTTTAAGTTCTAATACATAAAAGAAAAATATTTTTCCACTTTTAGTTTTTTCGCATTTATTTTTAAATTTTAAATTTTATAAAAAAAATTTAAATGGCCGCCATTTTGAAACAAGACCTCGGATGATGCTGGCCAACGAATTCGGTCGAGACATTTGCATATACTACGTACATACCAAATTTCATTCAAATCGGTTCATAAATACGATAGTTACAGAATGACAAATATCAGATATATATATATATAATATATATATATACATATATAATACATATATATATATATATGAAATAATATGTCGATTTGTTGTATTAATATATCGATTCTCGTGGAATAACATCTTTGCTGTAATAATAAGTCGATTTACTTGAAATAGTAAACAGGTTTAGCAGCCATAGTTCGAAGCCGTAGGATGGATTTGTGTTCGTTGGGAGTTTCTCCAGTAAAAATGCAAGAAAATCAGTTTTTAGACCTTTATTATTCAAGAGCATTTTGTCTCTCTTCCAAAGCAAAATGTCTCCCTCAAAATTCCAAGCCAATCTATCCCCTCCCTTTTTTACGTAAGGCTTTTAAAGATTATTAGAACTGTTTTCAACGCAAAGATAACCCAACCCATTCTCTCTCATTGGACGCTGGGCGTGACTAGAGGTACGAACTCGTTACCTAATCGCGTAATAGCATAATTTGCCCACGCGAAAAAGCGCATGAATAGCTATCAGACGATTAATTAAATAATAAAACAAAATTAAAGTTTCGATAAATGTTTTTTAATTCTAAAAAGGAAAATGGATTTGTGTACTGAAAGAAAGATTTCTCAATGGCGAATTTTATTTTTATTTATTACACACACACACACACACACATATATATATATATTAGGGTGGTCCTTAAAAATGAACTTTTAAAATTTGTCTGGGGCACCCCTTTATTTTGTTCTATGTGTAAAAAAAAATACCTCCACAAAAATTTCAGAATTTTAAAACAAATTTTAAAGGTCGCTACCAAGGTTTGAAGTTTTGAATTTTTGAAAAATTAGAAAATTTGAGATCTTTTTAGTCTAATTTTTAAGTTATTAATACATATCCATAGTCATCGCGAAATTGAGTCATAGTATGACATTTGGCTGTATAGACTGTTGAATGCTTCAAATTTTTTTCCAAAAATTCATGCTGAGTTTTTAAAATTTTCAGCGATTTTTAAATATATTAGGGTTTTTGTGCAATTTTAAAGGGGCCAAAGCAAAGCCGATGGGTCTGATAATTTAACATAAAATAGTGCTTAAATCAATTTAAAATTCGGTAAAAATAAGAAAAGAAGCTTATTCAGCTTTAATTTTAATAAATGATTATCTAAAAAAATATGTTTCATAAGCACTAAAAAAATATTTATTATTCAAATTATTAATTTTTGAGTGCGCAATTTTTTTTCATCAAAGTGGTGCTTTTCTTGTATATTAGTAATCCAAAATCCTCTACTCTTCGTGTAATCCTTGGTTGCTACAACAACAGCTGCAATTCGGCTAATGAGTAGCGAAAAAAGTAATGTTTTTGGATAATTCGATGCGAAATGTTGACAATATTCTTTCGTATCGTTTCCAGCCTCTTTGTCAGTATATTGCTAGCTAGTGAATTGAGTAGACGCATACTGTGCAACTTGAACGATTTTTTATCTTAACAAAAATCAAAGGGGGTGGGTCAATAAGGGCCATTTTTCGCCCATCAGCACCTAGACGTGACATACATTTTTTTCATTAGTATACCTCATAACAAGTAAGAAAATAATAATATATTGGATGACAGTTTAATAATTAATGATAAAATGATATATATGTTACAGGCCAAACCCGATTTTAGGCCAAACTAGTTTATCCTAACGCCCATCGGATAGACTAGTTTTTCCTAGGCCAAACTGGTCTATCCTAACGCCCATCGGATAAACTAGTTTTTCCTAGGCCAAACCGGTCTATCCTAACGCCCATCGGATAAACTAGTTTTTCCTAGGCCAAACTAATCTATCCTAAGGCCCATAGGACAATCTAGTTTTTCCTAGGCCAAACTAGTATGGCCTAACTCTTATAGGATAAACTAGCTTAGCCTGCTGTTTATTGGTCTGAACTAGTTTCTCCTAGACCGATCTAGTTTAACTTAGGCCAATTCAATTTGGCGTGATTTTATTGAATTCAATGACCGCCACAGCGCCAACATTCTAGTTTGTCCTAGGCTGATCTAGTTTATCGTAGGCCAATTTAATTTTACGTGTTTTTAGCTTACAGGCGTCAAAGCCTGAGAAATAATGGGCTCGCAGGTTCTGTATGTATGAATGTACGTATGTATGTACGAATGTACGTACGTATGTACGTGCGTATATACGTAACGCGATAACTCGTGATAGAAATATCCGATTTGCTTCAAATTTTGGGTGCAGGTTCATTCTGGTAAGGTACTTTTCTGATTAGTTTTGGGAATTTATTTGATAAGAATAAAGGGGGGCGAATGGGAGGCTAATCTCCCACCGTTACTTTAGAGAAATGGATTTTTCATGCAGAATTATCAGTTTTCATTTAAAATTTTAGATATAGGAACATTCTGACAAGGCGCCTCCGTGATTAGTTGTGGATGTTTATTGTTTAAGTGTAAAGAATAGGGCAATGTAGGTAACCCCTCCCCCCCGCATAAATTAGATAAATGGTTTTTGACGCAGAATTTACGGATTTGCTGTAAATTCTGGATTTAGGTTCTTTCTGATAAGGCGATTTCCTGAATAGTTTTAGGGGTTTAACCACGGTAAGTAGAAAACACGGTAGGGTCCACGAGATGATGCGCAGTAGTTCGTGACGTCACTGGCACCCTGCGTCCAGCACTTCCTGTATCTAAACACTAATTTTTACTTCTCTCTTATCTTTTTCTGTCTTCGCGGTTAGGAGTATTATTTTTTTTTTTTTTTCGTTTGTAAAATAATTTTATGCTTTATGCTATTTCCTATTTTTTGCAAGCGGTGTTTAGTTAATTAAAATAATTAAAGATGCCTTGTTATGCCGTTTCTGGTTGTACTAATCATACCAGAAATTCTAAAGTTCGTGGAATTTCATTTCATCGAGTTCCAGTAAATGACGCAGTGCAAAAACAATGGCTACAAGCATGCAAAAGAGCTTACAATTTCTGCATTGATAATGCAAGAGTCTGTTCAATTCACTTTGAAGAAGCAGATTTTGAAAGCGGAACTGCTTGATTTAAACCCTGGACGAAATTTAAAGCTTAAATCAGTTCCCCACTTAAAAATACTTATCTTTTTATTCAATAATGAAAATACTGGAAGAAGAAAAACGAGAAAGGAAATAAACCTCTTGTTAAATAAGAAAGAACTTTATTTTTGCACTCTCCAGAAGAAGAATATAATGAAATGGATTCAATAAAAAGAGAAAATCAAGATTTAAAAGAATTAAATAAAACAAGAAGCTCTGCTTTAGATTTTGATAGTTGTAAATCTCTTATAAGATGATTTAATTCTTTTTGGTTAATTAAATATGGAGTCTTTTCTTGAAGAGAGAACTCGTCAGAATCGCTAGAAATCGATTTGAATTCAACATCACTTTCATTGTCATCTTCTAATATATTTACACTCGAATTACTGGGACAAACTGGACGTGGTAGTAAAATGGTGTCGAAAAACTTTCGAGTGTAAAATGGGCTTAGTGACAGACAGAACTTCGGCATACTCGCCTTATTTTTTGTATTATATCCCACTGTCTTCGTAACACAAAAGTAACAATCATTTTCGTGATTACTAGGTTCTCTTCATAGCATTGGTGAACCAAATGGAAGGTGTACGTTTTCTCCTGATGACCACTGGAGTAAAACGATTCTACAGCTTTCGCAAAATTCAGGGCTGATGACACGACATTTTTAGCTTGTCTAAAAGAAATAGCATCGGAGGCTAAAAAATTTGCATGAAATGGAAGATGTAAAATTAGAAAACTCCCATTTAAAAGAAATTTTAAAGCAATATGAGTCGCAATATTCATCTTCGCAGCAAGAGATCATTTTGATAATTTAAATTTCTGTATTAGTGTATGTAAACAAATTTAGTAAACGTTTAAAAAATTATGTAAAGTTTATGGTTAATGCTTTTAAAAAAATGTTACTATTTTTCTTTAAAATATTAATGAATTCCAAAAATACCAAGTTAAAGAGACTTTTCTTAAATTTATCCTTAGTTGCTTTGAAAATTGCTTAGTATTTTTTAAATTGTGAAAAAAATAAGGCAAAGTTTAAATAAAAGCAAATATATTTTATATTGTGATTTTTATGCACTCAAGAAAGAATATTCTAATAATTATCAATAATTTTATAATTTAGATTTCTGTATTAGTGTACGTAAACAAATAAAGAGAAATATTTCTAAAAATTAACTAAAGTTTATGGATATTGTTTAAAAAACTGTTACTGTTTTTTCTTTAAAATATTTATGAATTACAAAAACTTTCAAATAAGGGAGAAAAAAAAAAAAGAAAAAAAAAGCTTTTTTTATATTTATGCAATATACAGGGGTTGGACAAAAATATGGAAACACCTTTTGAAATGTATGTTTGAAGAGAAAGATTGATTATAATGAGCTATGTTGATGGCACTGGAGTTTTAGCCTACTGACGCCACCTACACAACTTCGTAAAATCGCTGCACCGTTCAGTCGTTGTTGGAACAGTGTTATGTGAGATTGTCATTGCATTATGTCAGAGTTAGCAGACTTCGAACGTGGACAAATTGTTGGCGCGCGTATGGTGGGTGCTTCCGTAAGCAAGGTAGCTGAGGTTTTTAGTGTTTCAAGCGGTACTGTGTCGAAGATTTATTCCGCATATTTGAAATGCGGAAAAAAACATCATCCGCTAAATCACAGCGCGGACGAAAGTGTGTGCTGAGTGATCGTGACAGACGATCATTAAAGAGGATTATCGCGAAAAATAAGCAGTCCACAGCTGCAAAAGTTACTGCTGAAATGAATGTCGTGTTACCAAATCCTGTCAGTACCAAACAATTAGAATGGAGCTTCATAAATAGGGAATTGCTGGCCGTGTTGCAATTGAAAAGCCATCCATCAGTAATGCTAATGCCTGTAACAGGAAAAAGTGGTGTTTAAGTCATAAAGCCTGGACTATAGAGCAGTGGAAGAGCGTAATATGGTCTGATGAGTCTTCTTTCACATTGTTCCCCACTTCTGGCCGAGTTTACGTCTGGAGAATGCCATCTCAAGCCTGTAATACAGACTGCTTGTTGCCAAGAGTGAAACATGGCGGGGGTTCGGTGATGGTTTGGGCAGCCATATCGTGGTTCTCTTCTGGTCCCATGATAACTCTGTAAGGGCGTATTACTGCTCAGACTTATGTGAACATTTTGGCCGATCAAGTCCATCCAGTGGTACAAGCTTTTCTCCCCAATGATGATGGTGTCTTCCAAGACGACAACGTCCCAGTTCACACAGCTCACATTGTCCAGGACTGGTTTTCTGAGCACGAGGATGAATTTTCGCATTTCCCCAGGCCACCAAAGTCATCAGACTTTAATATTATCGAACCTTTGTGGTCTACATTGGAGCGGAAAGTGCGTTCTCGTTATCTACCGCCAACATCGTTATCTGAACTTGCCACCGTTTTGGGAATAATGGTACAATATTCCCTTGGCAAACATACAGAAACTGTATTTATCCATTCCGAGAAGACTGCAAGCTGTTTTGAATAACAGCGGGTACCGTACACATTACTAGGTAAGGAAACGTGTTTTTTTTAAGGTGTTTCCATATTTTTGTCCAACCCCTGTATATATGGGAACGTCCACTGTTACTCTTGTGACTATTTCAGCAATCGTAAAATATATCTAATTAAGTACAAAATACATTTTGATTGTCTATATAATAAATAAAAATTTTGTTACTCTTGTGACCAAAATATCACTTTTTTTTTTTCCTAACAAATTAACTACATTTTACGAAAGTAGACCGCAATATATTTAACTGGTTATATCAATTTTTATCCTAATTCTGATTTAAAATAAAATAATTGGAATTACTTATGAAAATTTGCTGAAATTTCACAAAATATCTAAATAGACGTTCCCATATATTAATTTATAAATGTACTAGCAGGCTATGCCCGCTGCGCTGGTCAATATTTCAAAATAAACCGTGGATGAAACGAACTGGTGAATTTAAATTTGTATTTTAAATAATTTGGACCTCCAGCAGCACTTTGCTCATTGCTGAAAACGATTTAGACACCATTGTGACATTAAATTATCTTAAACGTTGCGCAAAAACCAGCTATTTAGAAGTAACTATTTTAGTTTATTACTAACAGTGCACATTTGGAAGCGAAATGAGACCATTATGGCAACAGGATTTAAAATTTTCCCTTATCTGAAGAAATATTAATTATTACAGTCGTTACCATGGTACAACTTCTGAAAAATTTCCTGTAAGTGAAATTGACGAAATGGCGCAAGAAAAATTAAATTAACAATGAAAACATTTGCAAAAAGAAATAAAAGAGTTATACTCATATCTGCATAATTTACGATTGAATATTAAAATATACTCTAAAAATTATCTTCACTTGAAAAAAAACAATAACATTATTGCGACCATTAAGAACCTAAGTCAGGCATTAAGTCAGAAGTGCATTTTCGGCTTAAAAACACATTCTTTGGCGACAGAAGCAAGATGAAAATGGTATAGAAACGAATAGTAACTCACAACTTACAGTGTCTTTTACAAACAGATCTGCTTTTTTCTGCTGTAAGTTATATTATACGGAAATTCGATAAAAAAGAGAAAGAAAATAATAAAAAGGGAAATAACTATCATCAAAATTCATTTAATCAATTTCTGAAATTCATGTTTTAATTCTAACACCAGGGATAAGTCGCCGAAAGTTGAACCAATTGTTATATTTCGCGTTAATTTATTTTTTAAGCATTACAAATATTTTTTTCATTTTCAAGATAAATATATTTTTATAATATTACGCCTCATTTAAGCGGTCTTTCTTTATTATTATTAATATTATCAGTAGTTATTTTCTGCTATTATTTGCAAGATATTTGTAATATTTCTAATAGATATAGCCATTTTAATTCTTTTAGCAATTATAATTTTCGCCAAAAACAGCTACTGGCAACCCTTTTGTCAAAAATAACCGAAAAATATGAAAATTACTACGAAAAATCAGAGTTATCCCTGTAAATTTCAATCATAAACCTTCGGAAAAATATTTCCTATCGAATGATACAGTCGGCAAAAAAATCCATCGGATAGTTTTTGAAAACACTCGTTTGGAAGTTTCAGAATTTCTGCTTTATAATATATATGATAATACATACATTTGAAAATATGTAACATAATTATAAGCGCATTTATCTCAAAAATCTATGAATTTGAGCGAAAGTTTTCCGATTTCTCTCAAAGTATTTTGGATTAAAACTAAATTGTAAAATATTATATTGAAAAGATTGTATCTATTGATGAAACAGAACTGAAAAAATTGGAAAACATCTTTTTTGCTCAAGTCTTTTTTTATAAATAAATTATTAATAAATGTGTCGAAAGTTAATACTTTGAAAAACTAAATGTAAACATAAGATTGACCCTTTAAAAAATTCTAAATAGTAAAAACATACAAATATATTAACTCTAATTTGAATAGAAATGTTCCGAAGTATAGTTTAGTAGATGTTCCGAATATCATTCATCTCAGTAATATGTCATACAGGATTTTAAATAAATGCTTAATATATTTTTTTAAGAACGGAAAGCTTTCTGCAAAGCAAAAAGTGTGTTACCCAAGACTGGAGATGGGTTCCAGTGACGTCATGGGAGAAAACGAAACCTGCGCGTGGACCCTACCGTGTTTTCTACTTACCGTGGGTTTAACCCTTTCCGGCACGGTCCAAATCTGTTGTAAAATTAGAAATTATCGACTGACACCGGAATTCACAAACGAACTTTTTAGATATTTTGAAATCCCTAATTTAAGCTTTTGTTGTAAGAGAAAAAAATTACTAAAATATTATTGGTGCCATTTGCAAGTTTAGAACTAAAATTAGGTATCCCAGAACGGGCGCAGTGTGCCGGAAAGGGTTAATGGTTAAGTATGAAGGGAAAAATGAACGATTACCCTCTTATCTAGAAAAAACTAGTTTATCCTATGGACATTTAGGTAAACAAGTTTGGTGTAGAAAAAACTAGTTTATCCAATTGACATTAGGATAAAATAGTTTGGCCGAGGCTAATCTAATTTAGCTCGAAATTTTGTTTGACCGGTAAAAAGTATGTCTTTCACAAGAATAAGTATAAATGTGTGTCAAGAGTCATTGCTTATAACATCAATACAGAAAATTAACATGTTCACCTTAGAGACATGATGCGTTGGCCATGGTGTTTGCTTATTCAAGCAAATTATTATTATTTACTTTAATATTATTTACTTTTGTACAGGCTACAAAAATCAGTGAAAAAAGACTCAGTTCTGCTCGATCTGGCCCTACTCAATTTCTGCAAAAAATTCAGGTTTTACTTTACATACAATTAAGATTCCTTCAAAAAATACTGCTTATATACTTATTGGATAAATTTACAATGTATTTTTAAATTATGGTGTGTTCGCAGAATGGAAAATACACAATGTATTAATGATTGTCTACATTGTTAGACGTTTCAATATTCAAATAGGGATTCATTAAATAATCAATGTAGTTTAGAACAAAAGAAAAAAAATGAGAGTTATAAACATCATAACTTTTGAATCCGTTCAGTAAAAAGTAGATTTGTGAATACATTTCGCTGTCATTTCTTAAGGCTTTTCTCAAATCCTAAAGAGCTACATCCTAACACATTTATGAACTACTTCCTTTTCGGAAATGCATAAGGTTAACAGATTCAGGTAATATGTAATCGAATGGCGTAAACCATTTTTTCATTAAAGCGATGTATCTTTGAGAAAATACTAAAGATACGTTTTGAATCGAATTTCCGGTTACGAATTCACAATTGACGCCGTGACAAGAATAGCTTATA
This sequence comes from Maratus speculifer, assembly GCA_964019185.1. NCBI lineage: Eukaryota > Metazoa > Arthropoda > Arachnida > Araneae > Salticidae > Maratus > Maratus speculifer. Next base: position 33,105,990 of record OZ025289.1, read on the forward strand.
TGTCGACAGGTAATTAATTTCTCAAAAATGAAAAAAGCTGTTCGATTCCAAATTATGTTCAGCTAAGATCTGGCTCGAATATCCAATAATAATAATAATAATAAATGTAAGTCTGATCTCTGTTGGCACGAGTCTGCAGAAAAAAAAGCAAATACCATGTCCAATGCATCATGTCTCTAAGGTGGCCATGTTAAATTTCTTCATTGATGTTATAAGCAATGACTCTTAACACACATTTATACTTATTCTAGTGATAAATATGTTTTTTACCGGCCAAACCCGATTTCAAGCCAAATTAGATTAGCCTATGCCAAACTATTTTATCTTAACGCCAGTTGGATAAACTAGTTTTTCCTATGCCAAACTAGTTTATCTAAATGCCCATAGGATAAACTAGTTTTTTTTTAGGAAAGAGGGTAATCCTTCATTTTTCCTTTCATACTTAACCATTAAACCCCCAAAACTATTTAGGTATCAGAAAGAACTTATATACAAATTTGAAGCAAATCCGTAAATTCTGCGTCAAAAATCATTTATCTAAATTATGGGGGGGTAACCTACATTGCCATTTTTTTACACTTAAAAATAAACATCCACAACTAATTATGGAGGCGCCTTGTCAGAATGATCCTATATCTAAAATCTTAAATGAAAACTGTTAATTCTGCATGAAAAATCCATTTCTCTAAATTAACGGTGGGGGATTAGCCTCCTGTTCGCTCCCCTTTATTCTTATCCAATGAATTTCCAAAATTAGTCAGAAAAGTACCTTATATCAATGAACGTACATCCAAAATTTGAAGCAAATCGGATATTTCTATCACGAGTTATCGCGTTGCGTACATACATACATACAGAACTTGCGAGTTCCATTATTTCTCAGGCTTTGACTCCTGTGAGCTAAAAACACGTAAAATTACATTGGCCTAGGATAAACTAGATCAGCCTAGGACAAACTAGAATGTTGGCGCTGTGGCGGTCATTGAATTCAATAAAATCACGCCAAATTGAATTGGTCTAGGATAAACTAGATCGGCCTAGGAGAAACTAGTTCAGACCAATAAACAGAAGGCTAAACTAGTTTGGCCTAGGAAAAACTAGACTGTCCTATGGGCCTTAGGATAGATTAGTTTGGCCTAGGAAAAACTAGTTTATCCGTTGGGCGATAGGATAGACCGGTTTGGCCTAGGAAAAACTAGTTTATCCGATGGGCGTTAGGATAGACCGGTTTGGCCTAGGAAAAACTAGTCTATCCGATGGGTGATAGGATAAACTAGTTTGGCCTAGGCCAATCTAGTTTGGTCTAAAATCGGATTTGGCCTGTAACATATATATTTAAGTAAATATTATGTGTTTTAATGAGCATAAACACAATTGTCATTAGTTTTAATCCGTATAATCAATAGTAAATACAACAATAAGTGTAAAATTAAGATAAACGGAGCTTACTAAGATTATCCTTTCAATACATGAAAATCGGAAATAATAAATAACAAATAATAATAATAATAATAATAATCATACAGTTTCAGACTTTTTGGACAATGTGTTTTAGATTATTTTCGTTATCGATTGCTTCTCCAGATTCATTCATGGACCATCCAGCGGCCGCGTCTTGTACAGTATATGAACATATTCGATATTTGGTTTTTTAATTTTGATTGAGCGATTACAGTAGTATTGTAAGCCAGAAACCCTAATATGAAAACAACATGCACCCACCACTCTACGACACTTTCGCGTACTTTACACTGACAGTACTATTATGTTATAATGTTTCGCTGTGTTTCTATCCAAATATTATAGTTCTTAGAAATTGTGCGCTGAAAAATCAAATTTGGGTTACGAGAGGTGTCCCTTAGCATCATCTGTTGAAAACTCTTGCTGCTCAATTAAGAATCTTGGCGTTTCATGTTCAATATCAATTTTGTGCAAAAGTTCCAAACAATCCAGGTAAAATCTATCAATACTCTCAACATCATTTGGCTTCAGTCACTCTCTGATATTATATGAGTATTTTTTTTATTTGTTTGTAAGTATGTTAGCATAATTGTTATTTGTTTCCGCGAAGTAAGGAACGAAGACATCCAAAATGTAATTTGAAGTAATGACGAATACCATATACAGAAGATATTATTATTTTTCTTATATTAAATAATGTAGACAGAACACAATGGTAGAGGCCAGTTCTAAGATTTACAAGTAACATTGCAAAGAAAGTACGAGATGACCTCTTTATTGAGGAACGTATGACTTTAGTGAGGACTTTACAAGTTTAAAGATATCGTTAAAATCAGACATAAATATACCCATGAGAATATAATAATAGATTTCGGAAAAGTGTCCTGATGTATCAAAATCGAGGCCTTCTTTGCTACATTTCTGATATTGATTTAAATATTTTTATGTATCGCATTTCATACATCGATGTATTCTCATTTACAGGACGTAAATCTTGCAGAGTCAATTTACCGATCAAGTAATATGAGTTTTACAGCATCGTTTTCGCGACAAAATATAGATATAAGTTTCTATAAAGGCTTAAGTTTCAATAGTTTTTGCTACAATAACGAGGCAGTTCTTACCTTTACATACTATACAACAAGTGTTAGAATTGTGAAAATGAGATATTGATTTTAAACAAGGGCGGCGCCAGAATTTGCCCGACGTGGGGGCACTGTATCCCCGACAGGGGGGCCAAGTTCATAACTTATATTAGAGGACCCTGCATGCTGGGCCATGTCCTAAAAATTGCGTGGGCAAAAATTTCAAGGACCTAGTTTGTTCAAAATAAATTAATGTTCCGGTCGGCGTAAAATTTAAAAAGTTGTCCTGCTTATATGGTCTAGCAAGTATTATATGTATTAGCCCCTTCCCCCTCCCCCCCCCAAAAGTTAAAATCTCGACCCGACTTGACTATTTCTACAAAACATGAATTTTTACTTCGATATGGTTATAAACTGATTTACACGAAGAGTTCTGATCAAAAAGAATTAATCTTTTTTTTTTTTTTTTTTTTTTTTTTTTTTTTTTTTTTTTTTTAAACTATTTGGAAAATAGTTGTTGATCTTGGTGGAGAACTGGAAAATCTGAAGCAGATATGAATCTTTTTATTAGTTGAATTCCGGAACTTATTTTATTTTATTCGTTTTGTGATTGGTCCATATTTAATGTCCAAAAATGGAATACTTCTGTTGACACGATGACAAAAAAAGTAATAAAAACTTTTAAAATATTAATAATTTGAAAACAAATTGTGATAAATTTTGCAAATAAATTTCATTTAAAAGAACATTTTTTTCTCTATGTCACTGTGTAAAAATTTAAAATGTGCGATATTTAGAAGTTTAAAAATTCGCAGTTCCGAAAATTGTAAAACTGTTAAACCTTGTTTATGTTGGGCCCAGGAATATTAATGTTTAATCCTTGTCGTACGCAATATATGAGGCGTAATAATCGGTGCTCTACTGTATATATTACTGAATGCAAAAATACAAATGAAAAACTTACATATTTTTTTTTAAGTTAAATTATTATTATCAACAAAATTATGAATTCTGCGTATAAAGAGGTTTTAAAATTAAAGCACTCGGGTATAAATTTCAAATTACATACAAACGCAAAGAAATAAGAAATCATTTGAACTTACTCGTATGAAAGACTTGAAACTTTTTATGTACTGCAGAAAAATATTATAGTTCACACATTCGTAAAAAGATTGAACTCATAAAGTATTTATAATTAGTAGAAATAATAATTCAAATGCAAAATTTGAAAAGTCAGAAATTTCATTGTTTTATAGTCAGATTCGTTCTTTAAAAGGCCATTGTAGCATTGTTCTTACGGTTTCTGTATGATTAATTATATAATTTTTGTAAAAAAAAAAGCATTAAATAGACGATTTCGATATTTTTAAATAAAAATACTAGATTAGGAAAAAAAATTAACTCCTTATATCTGTGGTCAATGGACAAATGTCGATAATAGGGTACTGCACCTTATGTAACTCTGAAATATCCTTCAAGCCTATCAGAGCAGATGTTTTTCTAGTAATTCCCACAGCAACATTGTGATGTATAAAGGTTCTTTTTACAACCAATCAGCAAGAATACGTTTGCTGAAACTAAACAACAAACATATTCATCGATCTCTTTATCATTCTAGCAGTCGAAAAGTTTGTTTTATATTAACTTGCAGAACAGAATTTGAAAACTACTCAAAACAGATAGGCATGCATTTTCTTTTGGTGAACCGCAGCTGTTTTGCAGTTTAAACATCGTTAGATTGAAATCTAAATAAGAATACGAGTATAAAGAAACAACATACTTGGCTAGAACAAAACCTGTATAAAATTGAAATTTCTTTCATATCCTTTTTCCTTAAATCTGAACGCGTTGCTGTACTAAATACTAATTTCCTTGAAATGAATGTGAAAGTAATTAATCGAATTAGAATTTTTGAAATATGTAAATTTTAAGAGTTTATAAGTACCGCGTTTTACTTTTTTTCATCATTTTCTAATTTAGTCATTTTTGAGAAAATGTAATTATTTTATAAACTCTCAAAAAACATTTCGCAAAAAATAAAACAAAGAGGCAGAAAGTTGCTGGAACGCACGTGTAGTTGGAACGGATTTTTCTATTACTTGAAGAATTTTCTATCTTTTGATTGTAGAATTTTTTAAAAAATTGAGATTTGATTCATGAATTTTTCATATTTTGAGAGAAAATAGAGGTAAGTAAAAAATCAGTTTATAATAGAAAATCCCAGTACACAGCGTTGTTGCACAGTTAATTAAACAGTCCTTTAATTTAAAAAAATGCATTTGTAGATATTGGAGGATTTCAGGTAGTTTTAGCATTAAATTGATTAATTTTCTTTATTTTCGAAAAAATGTTCAAATTAAAGCAGACTTTTTTAGCTATAGAAATAATAATAAAAACAATGGGGGAAAATATCTTCAGTTTCCATTTTGTTTTAGAGTGTATATTGATCAAATGCACAAAGTGTGATGTTCCAAATTTTAATAAGATCAAAATTTAAATCTGAAACAAAAACTTTAACACAAAATTTCCAAGAGAAATGTAAATGAAGCGAAAATTTGTAAAATAGTTGGGAATCTAAAAGTGAATTATTTTAATATCAGCGAAAAGCGATCTGCAATTATAAATATATCGCTGATTCGAACTACGAGTTATGCATGAGATCTAGCTGCGGGTTAGAGGTCTGCGATGACCACAATTTCCCGCTCAACATTGCAGAAGCATTCCTTTGATTTTCATCTTTTCTATTATTTCAATTTATTTCTGCCTTCTGACATAAGATTTTTTTTTTTTAATTTTGATCTTAAATTTCTCATTTTTACATATTTTTAGATAAAAGGGATTTAAATTCCGTTTCTAACACGAATAGTACTAAGCAACACAGTATGTACCCATGTAATTTGACGAACATGCTGCTTTAGGTGTGAGTATTTCAGGTATTTGGTGTTTTTTCTGTATTTTTTGCGGGAGGTGGAGTTGAAATGGCAAAATTAAAATGCAATTTTTTCTGTTTTTACGGAATCTAATCATTGGGGGGGGGGGGGGGGGATTCAATTCACGGATTGTTTACCGAGCACGGAATCCTCTGCGGAATGGGTTATACCTGACCTGAGCTAATTAATTATAATAGATAACCCGAACTTGACAAAACTTCTATCTAAAATCTATAGTATTCATTCCGAATGCAATCCTAACTCAGTACGAAAAAACAAAATTCCATCTTGTAAAGCAACAATGGAAAAGTAGTCTAGTATCAATTATATTTTTTATGTAGAAAAATCGATATATCTGTATATTGACTCATTGACATTCAAATAATATAATTTTTCCTTTTAAAATATGTTTTGGGGATACTTTTGAGGAATCTGATAGAATCGAGCCCATACGCTAAAACAATTAAAATTATCAGACTCGAAAAATAGAAGTCAATTCTAAACTCTCCAAAAAAAAATTAACTTTAGCCAGGTCCGACTAAAACCACCAGTCGAGTTGAGTTTAATTTTCCGAGGAGATGCAGGATCGGGTTTCTACCCGAAACCAAATTTGAGCTCGACACCTCTACATTTCGACCTGAACCCGAAATATTTCAATCCAATCAAATCCTAATTGTAACTGATGAAAAAATATATCCATGCTGTAATGCAGTTATGTAAAAATATGTTTACGATTATATATTCAGTTACAATTTTAGATTTTAAGTAAAAAAATCAGTATACATAAATTCATTGACATTCAAATACAGTTTTTCATCTTAAAATAAGTTTTGTAAATTCTTTTGAGAGATCGATTCATCTCGAATAAAGAACCATAAGTATCAACATCCAACCCAAACCTGAAACAAAGTTAACCCGACTTTAATCCGACACTCAACGACAAAAATTTAGGTTCAACCCGATCCGGTCCAGACTGCGAGTCATGTCAGGTGCAGTTTGCCCGACACGATGAAGCATTTTACTTGTTACCCAAGACAACCCCCGACAAAATATTTTTCGTTTTCGTATTTTAACTGAACTAAAAATTCTTCATTACCAAGCCGATCGTAAATCCAAAATAAGCGAAAACTTATCCACAAATTTAATGTAGTTAAAAAAAAAGTATAAAATTAATTTTTAGTATAAATTTTATCTTTTTGTTGAAAAATAAACATGTATAGAGTCACTCATGCATCATCCTGTCATCCATGTAGATTTTTATTTTAAAAATTCAGATTTTTTTCGACAATTCGGGTTTATCTAAACTCAAATTGCAAGAATCAAACTTCAGTCAGAAACCAATATACAAAAAAGAATTAATTTAGTCAATCCGACTTTAAATAAATAAATAAATAAATAAATAAATAAAAAAGCTCTATATTTCGACCCAACTTGAATGAGCTGAAATTCAAAAGTCAAAATATTTTCCCCGACGAAATTGAATTTTGACCCCGATGGGGGGGCCAGGTATGCCCGACGGGGGGGCATATGCCCCCACGGACCCCCCTCTGGCGCCGCCCTTGATTTTAAATGTATAATAGGTTTCTTATTTTAGTCTCATCGACAGTAACCGTTGATGCATATATAATCTTTTATTGTTACATCAAAAGAAGAAATAGAAGTATTTAGAGCATGGAGAGCATGGAGAGCACGAAATACATGTTATTTGTATTTAGAGCACTATTATTATAACCACTCTGTAAATCTCAGTTTTTCGAACATCTAAGTATCAATATAACTTTTCTGTTAGAACAGATACGAAAAGTTTTCTGCGAGACTTTACAATTATAACATTGGTATCCAAGCATTATTTATTATTAATTTATTTAATAAATATTTACGAAAACAATTTTAGAAAACAACATTGACGTCTGAACAACGTTAATACATTTTAAGTACGGCGAAAGAAGTCTGAACGCGATCCGATAGTAGTGCATTTGATTCTCTCACATGATACATTTTTTTCTTTTACAGGTAGAAGCGCACACCTATACCCAAATAAAATAATGCTCATATAAAAGCTTATAAAGAGTAGAATCAGTGCATGTCAACATTGTTTGGGTTCATTGAGCGCCTCTTAGTAAAAAATCAATTCAAAGACGCAAAAAACGTCAAAAATGCAGAAAAAAGCCAAATCACTCTACTTTCGGGCTATAATTTCCATGACTTATTATTTTATTTATCACGTAAAACTTATATTAAACAAAAATACATATCTTTAACTATACAAAGCTACAGATCAATCATCTGAATTCGAAACTTTTTTTTCCGGGTATATGATGGGCCCTTATTGACCCACCTCCTTTTTAAAATGTTTGAATTAAATCCATTTAGGCTTCTTTTTTGCCCCTAAGTAAATGTAGTGTAAATAAGGTGATTTTCAATCTAAAATAGGACCGTATTCTATGAATAAATTTTTTGTATGTTTAATGAATCTTGATTTTATATGCAAAAAATTTTTATTTGGTAAATGAAACAGTATGGCAGCTAACACTAAAGTATTTGTCGTAACAAGAAAATCTACAGATATCTGGATTGTTGATGAAATTTCGTCATCTTTAAGCCAAACAAAGCTGCAAAGTAAAAGAAACGTGCTAAGTCTTTTTTTCTATTACAAAAAAAAAAAAGAACTTAAGTTAAATATTAAAAATTCAGCGCACTGTGCTTACAAGTGACGCTACAGTAGTTTGGGGGGAAGCTAGCATTCCTACTAGATTGAAAAAACATGCAGTTGATAAAATTGAAAGACTATTTAAAGAATGGCAAAAGCTTAAAAAGAACAAAGAAAACAAATCAAAACGCTCAGAAAGTTTGAAAAAAAAAACAAAAGAGGATTGGAAGATGACTTTGGACGATCTTTTTGATATTGCACACGCGAATGCCCTTAATATGATAAAATCGAAGAGGATAAGGAATTTTTACTTGCTCAGAGACAAAAAGAAGACCTGGTAAAATACAGAGTCTTCGTAAACATTTTGCAAAAAAAGCAACGAAATAAAAAAAAAAGAACGTTTTGAACAAGTGGAAAAGCGTGAAGTAGTAAGCAAATCATTGCTTTTTCAACAAGCATCAATTCCTGCAGACCTTTTTGAACAAGGAGTAAGCTCAAGTGATAATGAAACTTGTTCCACTCAGAAAGAAGTAGCTTCTTGCTCTCACAGTGATCCATCTCCTAAAAAAAAAGAGGTCGAATGAATGTTTTGGACAACAGCGTAGCTGCAAAGCTTGATTCAGCACAGTTAAATGATAGTAAGGCAGCTATGGTTTTGACTACAACTCCAAAACGAGTGGGTTGTAATTCTGCCAATTATAATGTTAATAAACCCTCTATTCGGCACCTTAGAATCAAGAGACGAACAAGCAGAGCCGAAAATTAAAAAAAAAAAAAAAGAGTTTTTGGCAAGCTTTATTGGCTGTTCACTGGGATGGCAAAATTTTAGAAGGCATTTCAGGATCTGAAACTTTTGATAGATTACCAGCTATTATTTCTAGTAAAAATATTGACCAATTACTTGTAGTTCCAAAATTTCAGTCAGGAACAAGTAAAGCAATATCTTTTGCTGTTAGCAAAACATTGGAGACATGGGGAATTACAGCGCAAGTAAAGGTTTTGTGATTTGATACAACCTATGTAAATTCCGGGTTATCAAGAGGATCTTGTATTCTTTTGGAACAGAAAATGAAGAAAAAAATGCTTTGGTTGGCTTGCCGTCACCACATCCTGGAGATTATGCTGGCGGCAGTTGTTGTTAAGTCCCACAGAGTTTCAAACGGACCAGACATACTCTTATACAAACGATTTAAAATTTCATGGAACTCTATTGATCATGACATATTTCAGACTTCCGCAACTGATAATTTTATCAATGAAAAAACAACAGAAGATGCATCAGAAATCATAGAATTTGCACAAAATCAACTTAATGATTTTCAACCAAGGACGATTACAAAGAATTGTTAAAGCTTGCCTTCATTTTCTTAGGAGGAGTACCCGAAAGGTTTTTTTTTTTCTTTAAGTGTATATAACAATGCAGTTGCTGTAGAATTTACTGAAATATTTGATAAAAGTATGTTTACTTGTTATTAAGAATAATTATGCATTTTCCTACAGTATTTTTGTGTAAGTCTAAGATTTAAATAGCGGTAGCGACCCTAAAATCATGCTAAAAAATTTGAAAAAATTGCTGTAATTCTTTCTTAATGAGTAGAACAAAATGGCAGGGTGATATATATATAAACATATGAACGGAGGGTGGTTCAGGGGTATGGGGGTCATGATCGGTGCAAATGTACCGAAATTTTCTGGAAGTGCTTTCCTCCGGACAGTGCAATAAGTAGCTTTTTACATTTTGCAATAAAAGCTACCTAAAACATAATCCAGACTAAATAATACATTTTGTATAATTTTTTTTCATACAATTTGCGTACAAATAAATGCAGACACTGCATAAATACTCTTTTTTTTCATTTGATTGTATTTAAGAATGTGATGCTGAAGAAAGAGCAAGATTATTCGTTTATACATGAATTTTTAACTGATTAATTTCTAACATTAAATACAAAAAAAATGCCGCTTTTTTTTCAAATATGTTTCTAAATTTTCTGGCCGCAGGGATCCTCAGTATGTGTTTAATCTGCATATTTTTGTTATCGAGCCCTGAATCACAACCCACGTCGTGTCCAACAGAACTCGATTGTTCAAAAATTTAAGTGAGATGATATTGTTTTCATTGTAAAAAAACATCCCGTCGTAACAATGATTTCACATGTCAACAATGCGAACAAACAAATCATATATAAACTGAATTACAACAATAAAGTTTTTGTAATCAAAAAACGGATTGCAAATACCTTGTAATTTGTGGTTACTATTTTAAAAAAAGTTATTTTGCGATAAAATTTGTTAAAATCTGATCAAATATGGAATATTTTAGGAAAAAACGCCAAGCGGGTTTAATTGACACAAAAACCTGTGACAAAATGATGGAAATCGCAAATCACCTTGAAGAAAACGGATATATGTTTATTGATGTTATTGGCCAAGGCACCTTCGGCTGTGTCTTGAAGGTAAAGAATTCTGAAAGAAAGGAAGAAATGGCCGCGAAAGCAGTTGAAAAGAATTGTGCTTCTGAAGGTGAACTCAATTTGTGGAAAACGCTCAATCACCCGAACATCTTAAAGCTAGAGGACGTGCAGTCAGTCTACTATGCTGACTCGTACATATTTCTTACTCAAGTATATCCGAAAAATTTAGAGCAGGCGCTTTTAGAACCTTGTTTCATCAAAAATAGAATTGCTTTGCCACATACAATAGTATAATTAAACAGACACTGGATGCCATATCGAGTTTTCACAGCGATAATCTCTCACACAACGACATAAAAGGGAATAATGTTCTTATATCCAGTAACAATTCGGCGATCCTCTCAGATTTTGGATTTCTTTGTAGTGCAGAAAAACCGATTACAAAGTGAGAAGGTTTCATTGATACATTTTAACAATTATTTAAATTAAGCAAAAATGACTTCAATTAAATATTAACTGTAAGTATGTAACATGGCAACACTTTTTTCGTAGGTGAAATATGACTTAAATCTAAAAAATAACATTTTGTACCAGTTTGCAAACATAGTGAAAAAGTCTTACAAATCTATGCATCTAAAAAATGTTCTACCTCGATTTTTTATGTTATTTTATATTGCGTCACCCCCAGGAACAGATAGTTTGTGATTTGTTGTTGTTCAAATCATTTATGCAAAAATTTACAACTTTTTTTTTTTTTTTTAGAAGTTTTTCTTAAGTATAGTAGACATACATTAAAGAAATATAGTTAAGGAAAATTTCAAAAAATAAGCTTTTTATTAAAAGAAAAAAAACGAAAAAAAAAAGTATTTTTTCATGAATAGTGTCAAAAACTCCAGTTATTAATGGTTATATTTCCAACGAAACTACATTATTTTATAAATATTGAATTTTCAATTGAGATATTTGAAATTAATTAGCAAAATATTTCTTGGACGATTTGTACAATATACACATATTTGAATAAATGACAAATATTATACAAATTGCTTTAATCAAGCTATAATTAAATCAAGCAATATTGATAAATTGAGAGATATTTTTAAAACTCATACAAGCGCATGCCACTTGTAGAAAAATGAAAAATATACTTTACTCCTAAAAAACTATAAAATTTATCTTAAAAATTTAATCAGTCGTATTTTTGTGCTCTATCAATGAACGGGAATTTTTTTTCATCATTAAAAATTGTGCACAGTTTATAATGACCAAACTTGGCAAAAATATGTAAATATGTGAAAAATTAAAGCTATACAATAATTAAAGCTTAGAATGGAAAGATTTCTTTTCAACTCACTCCTCCGTGCAAAAATAACTTGGTTGTTTTAGTTATTATTTTTTTCAATTGCCTCCCAGAGAGTTTAATATGAGTATTAAAGTGTGTAAATATCCGTCCCATTCTACAGAAATTTTATTTATTTTTCATATTTCTTAAAATAATAAATACAATCTTCAAAATTCTACCCGTAAGTAACACATTTATACCAAAACAACCCTTTTCTTTGGCAACCCTTCATAGTTACTTTCATGGTTTCCTTTGTTTCCATACTTTTAGGTAGATTTCGTATGAAATACTACCTATTGCTTTCGCACCAGTTTATATATGTATATATATATATATATATATATTACAAATTTAAAATTTTTTCGCCAAAACTAACCTTTATACTATCTTAATTTTCCGTACTTACTTCAAATTATTAAATTAAAATCTTGTTTCTAGATCTAATCTGTTAATCTGTATGCAGCAGACGATATAAATTCTTAATTTGCCTTAAAAAACATTATTCCAGTATGCGTAAATTAAAAAAGATAGCTCTAAATTAAAAATATTCTTAATTAAACTTTATTTCTTAATATTCGAAATAAAACTGATTTCTTCTATGTTTTTATAAACCCTTTTTAAGAAAGTCTTATTAAATTTATTCCAAAACCATACCTTTCAAAAAATATCATTATTTTATTTTATCTATTTATTTATTTTTCCGCCGTCAACCTTTGATAATGTGCATATTAATAAATTCATTTCTTTTCTTTTTCTCTTAAAATTAATCATTTATAAAAGTCGTCTGCCTAAAAAATCCCGATTCAATTATAAATCGGTTAAATAATATTTTTTTTTAATAAATTTATCGTTTGTGGAAAATAATCTCGTAGCTGGACAAGAATTCTGTTTACATAAAAGAATGATGGTTTGAGGTTACCAAATGTTCCAGAACTTTCTTTTCAGTTTAAAAAGGTGGAAGTCTCGAGATGAAAAAAAAGATTCTTGGGTTGCTTCTTGGATGAGGACGGCTCGCTGAAATAATGATGGAATTTTTGCAAGAGGAGCTTTTCCCTTCCTCATTATTACGAATTTAATAAATGAATTTACAGCAGCCCATGACTAATTATTGGATCTTCTACATTTATTTATTTATTTTGTTTTTTCCCTCGCTTGCCATGACTGTGTGTTTCTTTTTAACCAGTGGAAATAATTCGAGTTCTCCTTAAATCGTCACAACTAATCGAAAAGTCCGACAGGATTAGTTATCTGTGCTGCCTTTTTAATGAATGATATTTAAAGAAAATTGCGATGGAACGAAGAAAAGCATGCTATCGCCGAAGTTCGATTGAAGGACAGCCTATATGGTATTTTCATCTTGCTAATGAATAGTACTTGCTTGGAGTCTGATGTGGATTTTCTGACGCTTGATGTTGATCTGTGCGCATAAATTTTGATTCAGTATTCATAGTCATAGTGAAAATTTTTGAAAATTAATGACTTCAAAGTGGTGAGTATGCAAGAAGTATTTGATGAAGAATTTAAAGACAATTGAATTTTATTGAAGATTTTTCAAAAAACTGTAAGTTATTTTATTAAATGTAGTGTTCTTCTAAAAGTGGGTAAAATTAAAAAATATGTTAACTTTTTAGTATGCAATACAAATTTGGATTATGCTATTTTGGGGTTAAAAGAATGTTCTAAATTTAAATTAACCATAGAATGTAAAAATTGTATTGTAAGGCAGGGAAGGAAAATTATAACTAACAGTATATCCATACATAATTTTCCCTTCATTTCAATACAGTAAATGTGGACCAAGTACAACAAAACAGGGATCAATCTAATGAATTTGTAACCGCAGAATATAAAAAAAATATGAAATTAAATACTGGTAATACTGTAGCAATAGATAATTATGATAATGAAACACTGAATGTAAGTAATCATGATATAGAGTTACAATCTACTTGTGGAAATATTATTAAAAATGAAGACTGTGTTGAATAAGATCACGCAATTAATGTGCATCCTGATTATAGAGGTTCCATGACTCTTCAAAATTTTCGCGATAATTCGGATTCAGATTTAACTGGGGAAATAAATTTAATTCAAGATGTAAATTTAAGGGAATTAGTTCATATTTATAGTGATATTTTTGCAAAGCATAAATATAATGTGGGTAGGATTAATATTGAACCACAACGCGTTATACTAAACTCAGACCTACCTATATCTTTGAGGCCCTACCGAACATCTCCTCTAGAAGAAATAGAAATAAAAAACCAAATTCAATCATTGTTAGCAGCCGGACTGATAAAGGAAAGTAATAGCTCCTATTCTGCCCCTGTTACACTAGTTATGAAAAGAGAGGAAGGTAAAAAAACGCGATTATGTATAGACTATAGAAAATTAAACGCAATAATTAAAAACGATGCAGAACCCTTGCCGCGTATCGATGGAATTTTAAATAAATTGAGTAGTGCTCAGTATTTTTCAACTTTGGATTTAGCCTCTGGCTACTGGCACATACCAATACATCCATCCGATACAGAAAAATTAGCATTTGCAACCAATTTTGGACTTTTTGAGTGGCTCGTGCTCCCTTTTGGCATAAAAACGGGCCCTCCCATATTCAATAGAACCATTCGAAGAATCCTTAATAAATATAAAATCGACTTTGCGTGCCACTATTTTGATGATATTATAATTTTCTCTTCCTCTTTAGAAGAACATTTAAACCATTTAGCTCAAATTTTTGACATTTGCAAACAAGAAAACATTAAACTTAAACTTTCTAAATGTAAATTAGGCCAAAATAAAATCAATTTCTTAGGTTATGAAATCACTAATGGAACTATAACACCAGCAAATGCCAATATTGAAACCATCAAAAATTTAAAACCTCCTTCAAATGTGAAAAAGTTACAACGATTTCTAGGTTCCATTAATGTTTACCATAAATTCATAAATAAATATGCTGAAATTAGATATCCTCTAAATCGATTACTTAAAAAAGATACAATATGGGAATGGAACTCAGAGTGCCAGGAGTCTTTTGAAAAATTAAAAAATTCTTTAATTGCAAAACCCATCCTCAAAATTTATGATCCTAAATTACCTTTACATATGTTTGTAGATGCCTCTCAGATAGCAGTAGGTGCCGTTCTAAAACAACCTGATAAAGAAAATTTCTTACATCCTATTGCTTACCATTCTAGAATTTTGAAGAGTTATGAGCAAAATTATTTCATAACTGAATTAGAATGTTTAGCTATTATAGATACTCTTGACAAATTCTATCATTACTTTCATGGTGTCAAGTTTACAATTCATACGGACCACGCATCTTTAGTATGGTTAAAAAGTGTTAAAAACTTGAGAGGTAGGCTTTTTAGATGGTCACTCAAACTTAGTATGTTTGATTATGAGATAAAATATGAAAAGGGTTCAACAAATGTCGAAGCAGACATGTTGTCACGAAATCCTGTTTGTCATTTTAATCAACATATTAGTTTATTGCTAGATAGGAAAGAAATTATAGAGATGCAAGACAAAGACAATGTTTGTGACAAAAAATATAAAAAAGAGAATGGAATTATTATAGTTCAGAAAAAGGGATTCAAAAAAATTGTTGTACCAATGTCATTAAGAAAAAAATTACTCCATATTGCTCATGATAATTTTGGACATTTAGGAATTCAAAAAATGCTTAATTTAATATCTCCCAACTATTATTGGCCTAATATGACAAGACATTACAGAATTTGTTAAACATTGCGATACCTGTCAGAAAAATAAAAAACCAAAACAGAAAAGATTCGGCTTATTACAAGCTATGCCAGCGACAGATCAACCTTTTGAATGTCTTTCTATTGATACTGTTGGTGGATTTAACTATTACAACTCAACAAAAAAATTCTTACACATAATAATAGATCATGCGACTAGGTTTGTTTGGGCTTTTCCCTCCAAAAATGTTACCACTGAAACATACACTAACTGTTTAAAACAAATTTTCAATATCAAAGCACCTCAAAAAATACTTAGTGACAGGCATAAATCTTTCAGATCTCCAAGATTTAAGAAATTCCTTAGAAATCATCATGTTCAACAGCGTTTTACATCCGCACATCATCCTCAGACCAATGGAAAAGTAGAGCGCGTTAATCAGACTATAGTTACCAGGCTTAAATGTAAAGTTAATTCCACTTCTTCTAAAATACCTTGGACTAGATTATTAAACCAAGTCATCGAAGAATACAACAATACGCCCCTTCTATCACCAAGTTCCCACCTGCCTATTTATTTTATGGTCAATTGCCTTATGAATCTCCTTTAAAACAAAACTATTACCCTCCAGTAGACAAAGCCCTCAAAATTGCGAAAGCGCGAACTCAGGAATTTCACCTTAAAAGTAAAAGACTCTATGATCGAAATTTTGTCGAATGCCCATTAAAAATACAAGACTCTGTAATTTATGAAGAATTTAAATACCCTAACACTCGAAAATTAGAACTTACTTTCTCTGGACCATACAAAATTATAAATAAACTTTCTGATGTAACTTATGAAATAGATAAATTTAATTATGAGACAGGACAGAATTCCGTTATTGTGCATGTTTCTAAATTAAGACCCTATTTTTCACCAGAAGATTTTAAACTGTTTCATGAGCAACCCAAAAAACAAACAAATCCTCAGATACAATCACAATCACTAGATCAAACTGAAGTCAAGACAGTAGATTAAATTTTAATTCTTATTCTTTAAATATTTTATCACCATAATTTTCAACATTAGCAGGTATGTTCTTGGTGGCCAACAAGAATATTACTTGTTTTTGGGAGTTTTTGGGGTTAAATTGGGCTCCTTATGCAGGCATAAGGTGTACACTTTGATTGTGAAAGCTTTCAAATTGATGTTGATAAATTAATTTTAAGTGGATATAAGTCTAACTATATTTACTCATGTATTTGAAATTAGTATTATTCTATTTATTCAGCAGATATTTATGTTATAACAGTTATAAAATCTAATGATTCTACTCAAACCTATAACATAATATCTGATTTTCAGTGATTGTGAAAATTACAGATATTAAAAGTTTTTCAAAAAGCACACTATTTTTATTTCCATTTCTCAATTAAGAATGACACCTTTTATTCCTATTGTATTTTATTATTAAAGTTTATAAACCATGTGTAGATAAAACATTATTCTACATTTGGCATTTGAAAACTTATAACCAAATTTGACAATTTTGTAAAAGAGTATCAGAGAGGAATTATTGTAAGGAAATACTGGTTGAGAGTCCATTTTCTAAATAGTTAGATTTAATTTTATTTGGATTTTGGAATTATTATGATTTTTTTATTTATACTTTCGGCTAGCAAAAAATACTTTCTTATGCTATTAGAAGATAAGAAAATTATTTAGTTGCTATGTAATTATTTTTATCCTCAACCAATATTTTCCCTATCAATAATAAAGTAACTGTGATATTTTCTTTTGATTATACTCTTGTTTTACTATTTTTATTATTATTATGATTTCTATAATGAAGTTTAGTATTAATTATACTCTTATTGAGAAATATTAGGATATGGAGTCTTATTATGCTACTTATTATTATTGTTATTATTATTATTTAAATTTTTCTATATTATTATTTATTAATTTTTGAAGTGATAATATTTATTATTAGAAATTTGATATATTATTAAAAAATGCTGGGACCCAACAAAAAACTAAACACAACATTAAACCAAAATGGAAAAATTATGTAGTTCACTAGTAAACTGGATTGAAGATGTTTTATTTGAAGGACAGTATTTAGTAAACTTTCCGGAAATTCTTATTTAAATTAACTATTGATAATGAACTACATTGAAGAATTGCATTTTTAAAACTATTAGAGACTTTTGATTTGAATGACTATGTAGTCAACTAAGTTTGAGAAGAACGTTTATTGTAGCCTTTAAAGACTATGTTTACTACAAGGACTATACAAACAAATTTAATTTCTGAACTGAAATTACTACTAATTAAGTCACGGAAATTCTATAAACTCCCATGAAAGAGATATCTTATTGTTTTTATTATATCTTTAATGTCTTTTGTTTATTAATATTCATAACTTATTTACTGTTATTGTATGTATTATCTCCTATGCACTTACAAATGGTAAGTGATATTGTAACATTATTGTATTTCTTTCAGGGAAATGCTCCTACCTAAATTTAATTCAGATTAATTTTCTCTTAAATATATTATTTTAATCGCTAATATTTTTATATTGCTTTAATTTTCTTTTCTTCCATCTCTTGGCTTCCGGAGTTTGACCGTTTTATTCCAAAATTTAACTTTTCTAAATTATTATATTTCTGTTGTCTGAACTTGTAGTTTTATTTAACTATCAATTTCATACAAATTTTCGGGGAGGGGGGGGGATAATATTACAAATTTAAAAATTTTTCGCCAAAACTAACCTTTATACTATCTTAATTTTCTGTACTTACTTCAAATTATTAAATTAAAATCTTGTTTCTAGATCTAATCTGTTAATCTGTATGCAGACGATATAAATTCTTAATTTGCCTTAAAAAACATTATTCCAATATGCGTAAATTTAAAAAGATAGCTCTAAATTAAAAATATTCCTAATTAAACTTTATTTCTTAATATTCCAAATAAAACTAATTTCTTCTATGTTTTTATCAACCCTTTTTAAGAAAGTCTGATTAAATTTATTCCAAAACCATACCTTTCAAAAAATATCATTATTTTATTTTATCTATTTATTTATTTTTCCGCCGTCAACCTTCGATAGTGTGCATATTAATAAATTCATTTCTTTTCTTTTTCTCTTAAAATTAATCATTTATAAAAGTCGTCTGCCTAAAAAATCCCGATTCAATTATCAATTGGTTAAATAATATTTTTTTAAAAATAAATTTATCGTTTGTGGAAAATAATCTCGTAGCTGGACAAGAATTCTGTTTACATAAAAGAATGATGGTTTGAGGTTACCGAATGTTCCAGAACTTTCTTTTCAGTTTAAAAAGGTGGAAGTCTCGAGATGAAAAAGGAGATTCTTGGGTTGCTTCTTGGATGAGGACGGCTCGCTGAAATGATGATGGAATTTTTGCAAAAGGAGCTTTTCCCTTCCTCATTATTACGAATTTAATAAATGAATTTACAACAGCCCATGACTAATTATTGGATCTTCTACATTTATTTATTTATTTTGTTTTTTCCCTCGCTTGCCATGACTGTGTGTTTCTTTTTAACCAGTGGAAATAATTCGAGTTCTCCTTAAATCGTCACATATATATATATATATATATATGTGGGAATATTGAGTGATTATCTTATGATTTAAGTAAAACTAATATTCTTGATAAGATAAAAAGGTTTAATAGACATAAAATATGTAAGTAACATTCAATGATAACAGTAGAACTGAATAATATTTAAAATAAATAAGCTTCCCTGAGCTTTTGATTAAAAATCCATCCAACTGGCCATCGCTGAAATCTATAGAACACCTCGTTCTTTTTATGCATCATCACGTGAGTCTCAATTGGGATATCACGTTCATTAAATCATTGAGTATATTATCTTTTATTGCTTAATACTTCATCCTTTATACCCACATTTTCGGTCATCCTGACGTTCCTGGCGACCTCGCCAGCTGCCTATTAAAATTTAGACACAAATTTATAGAAATAAAACAGGTAAATATAAAACAACAACATCTATCGTTACAAGTAAACATAAAACAAAAACATCTAACATTATGCAGATGCATTACCCCACGGCTTGACGTATTTTGCAATAGTGGATATCTTGTCCACCATGGTCTCCAATCCTCTTTGCATCATAATGATCATGTGATTTTTCTATAATGTTTTTATTAGGTCCATGGAATTTTCTCCTTTTCATTCCTGTTCCATACTGCATTTCTTGGATTAACTTGGTATCATTTAATTCATATCTGTTAGGTACTTTTCTCATCATGTTAAATTGCTTTCTATAATTACCATTACTCCAAAAATATAGATTTCTACACGGACCATTAAAATTTGTTTTTATGCTTCTTTTGCCTTTAAATTTAAAAGTATCCTTTTCACACGGTTCAGCCCTTTCTTTTTCAAAAATTTCATATTTTCTTTCTGTTTGCTGTACCTCTAAATATTTCTGTTTGCTGTTTCTCCAATTTTCATATGTGTGACGTTTTCCATCAAAATTATTTCTCGAATAATATTTCTTTTCTTCATCTCTATCATTGTAATCACGCTTCTTGTAATTTCTGATAAATTTCTGTTTATTTGCATTAACTCCTTCAATATTCCTTTCTTCCCTCGTATTTTTCCGTTTATAATATTTTTTAATTTTCCTCGTTTCATTTTTATTTTCATTGGCGCGTGCACATAAATTGCGTTTTTCTTTTAGGTCATTCATTCGTCCTGTTTGTGATGTCTCGTTTCTTTCATTCAATCTTTTCTTACTAATTAAATTTTCTTCTTTCTCATTTATTTCTTTTCTAATTTTCAAATTTCTCACGTGATTCAAATCAATTTCATTTTCTTCTATGACTCTCGCGAAATTAATCAAGTGATTACCTCCTGCATTATTATCATTTGCAAGTATAACATTTTCATCGCGTGAATTATCTAACGTAGACGTTTTCATTTCATTATTATTTTTGGCAGCATGATTCAATTTTATATCAGAATTCTTCTGAACTTTAGTGTAACCTACTTGAATACTATTGCGTTTGCCAACGATCTTAATTCCATTCTCGTCTATCGCCAAATTTAATTTGCTAATGACATCATATCCCAGTAAAATATCATATTCAAGAGATTCTAGCACGTACAAATTTGTTCTGATTAGAAAACCATCAATATTAAATTCATATGGGAAGTATCCTTTTGGATAAACAACTATTTTATTTATGCCGGACAAAAAGATATTATTTGAAAATAATCTTGGCGAGCCTATTTTCGTATAATATTCGTAACTCACCAAACTGATATCACTTCCAGTGTCGAAGAAGATCTGTGTCTTTTCACCGTTAATATCAATATTTTTCATGTAATCTGATTTGGCACTGTTAGTTTGCTTGATTACTGCGGAATTCATCTCTTTGTAGTTGGATAATCGCGGATTTTGGCTCCGATTTTGGCTGTCATTTTTTATTTGTTTATTATTCCCATTATTACACTGCGATATTACGTGGCTAAGACGATTACTTTTGAAACACATAATTTGTGCCCTGTTCTTTTCATTTAAATAAGAAAATTCATTTACATTATCTGTATTATCTTTAAATTGTTGTCTTCTTAAAGTATTATAACGTTGATATGGTAACCATGGTTTTGTGTTGTTGTTTTCGCGCATTTTTGGCTCTCTTTCTTCAAAGCGGTGTAAATTTCTATTCAGGGTTTTAATATTACGTCTTGCTGTTTCGTAATCATCTAGTTTACAAACTAATGTATTAACACTTTTAATTTTTGGAAGATCATCGATAAAATGTTCTTTCATTTCTATCGGTAACCTTCTCTTGATTTGATCGACTAATATTAATTCTTTTAAATCTTCAAAATTGGATACATCAAGACCGGTAATCCATTCTTCTAAATAATTCCTTAACTCAAATGCTAGATCGCGCCAAGTGGCTGAGTTTTCTTTCTTATGCGACATTAATTTTTGCCTAAACTCTTCTGGCGTCAATTTGAATCTTTTGAGCAGCAAGTTTTTTACATAATCGTAGTTATTTGTTAATGTTTCTGGTTCTCTAGTTATAACATTAGCAATTTCTAGCGGCATTAAACTTAATAAGTGCATGACCCAATTCTCTTTTGTTATATTCATCCTAGAAATCTGTCTCTCGAATAGAGCTAAGTAGATACTAATATCACCCTTCCCATCAAAGTGTGACATTAATTTAGACAAATCTAGTTGCTTACCTGTACCAGTTACAGCCGAACCGTCACTTGTATTTATCATATTTCCTTGAAGTTCAATTTTTCGTAATTCGTACTCCATTTCCATCTTCTTTTCCTCTAATCTTCTTTCTGCTTCTAACCGTAACCGTCTTTCTTCTTTTTCTGCTTCTAGTCTTTTTTCTTCTTTTTCTGCTTCTAGTCTTTTTTCTTCTTTTTCTGCTTCCAGCCTTAATCGTCTTTCTTCTTTTTCTGCCTCTAGTCTTCTTTCTTCTTTTTCTGCTTCCAGCCTTAATCGTCTTTCTTCTTTTTCTGCCTCTAGTCTTCTTTCTTCTTTTTCTGCTTCTAATCTTCTTTCTTCTTTTTCTGCTTCTAGTCTTTCTTTTTCTATTCTCTCCGCGGCAATGACTTCAAGTCGAACTTTTACAAAATTTTCTTCATAATCCTTCGATTCAGTCACCAACTTTATCAAATCAATGATTCTTGGACTCTGAGGCACAACTATACCTAGGTCATCACACAATGTTAACAAGTCCGCCTTTCTAGCTTTATTCAGAACAGACATTATAATTTTTGTTTACACTTCAACAAAACAATATAGTGCACTATCTTGCAGGCTTGATTACGGATAATTTCTAATCATTACACATATAACAAACAGTTCCTTTTTTACATAATACGTATTAGTTTAAAAACAAAACATTTTTCTTAGACTTAGATCTTCTTAGTGTAAAATAGCTTTCATCGTGAAATTCAAATTCAAATATAAATCAGCGAAATCATTCAAATCCCGGCAACGAACCCCCAAAACTTGTGGGAATATTGAGTGATTATCTTATGATTTAAGTAAAACTAATATTCTTGATAAGATAAAAAGGTTTAATAGACATAAAATATGTAAGTAACATTCAATGATAACAGTAGAACTGAATAATATTTAAAATAAATAAGCTTCCCTGAGCTTTTGATTAAAAATCCATCCAACTGGCCATCGCTGAAATCTATAGAACACCTCGTTCTTTTTATGCATCATCACGTGAGTCTCAATTGGGATATCACGTTCATTAAATCATTGAGTATATTATCTTTTATTGCTTAATACTTCATCCTTTATACCCACATTTATATATATATATATATATATATATATAACTCACTTTTTTATGGACACGATACCTTCTGTAATTCTTCACCAATCTCCACCAAACTGGTACATAAAATCAAAGGGGATAAAATCTCGGCTAAGTTCGTTAATTGGCAAAATCGCACCAAGGGGGTCAAAATAGGGGGCGTTTAGTGAAAATAGAAAAAAACCCATAACTTCTTAATGAAGTTAGATATTGAATCAGTTTAAAGTTTATATTACTTCTAAATAATGGGCCAAAAGTTTATGCCTGCCAGATTTTTGATAAAATTAAAAATGGGCTCAAGGGGCGAAAAAAAATTATAACTTTGTCAATTCTCCAGATATCAAATCCATCTAAATTTTTTATAAATATTCTCAAAATTATCTAAAACTTTTGTATTTGCAAGTTTTTGATAGGACTAATTCTTACCGGTAAAAAAAAGAATAATAAAAACGAAAATAAAAAGGGGGTTTGGAAAAAGAAAAAAATCCGTAACTTTGTCAATTCTTAAACTATAAAATCCAATCAAATTTATTTTACATCTTCTCAAAAATATCTACAACTTTTATACTGACAAGTTTTTCATAAGACCAACTCTTATTGCAAAAATAAATTAAACAATAATAGGAGTTGAAGAAAAAAACTTCAAATCCAAGCTGCTTACATTCTGACTCATTTTTAAATTAATTTTTGATTCTAAACGCATCCAAACTGCAGGTCCTCTTAATTATAAACTATATAATGTGATGTATTGGCCAGTTTCTTGATAAAGACAGAATTTATTTCAAAAAAGGCTGCCAAATTGAGCATTTTGAACAGAATTTGTGATCGTGATTGAAAAATTGAATTAATATTCATATAACAAATTGCGTTTTTTCTTACTCATTTTTAAATCAATTTTTTTTCTCTCAAATGCATCCAATTGGCAGGTTCTCTTATTTAGGAGCTGTATAATGTGGCGTATTGCTCAGTGTTTTGATAAATGCAAAATATATTTTTTTAAAAAGCTGTCAAAGTGGGCACTTCGTACGAAATTTCCAGTAGCGATCGTGATTCAAGAATTATTAATGTATTCATATAACAAATTGCTTAATTTATGACTCATTTTTAAATTCAATTTTGCTTTCAAGCGCATTCAGTTGACAGTTTTTTCTTATTTAGAAATTATATATTGTGCTGTATTGACCTATTTTTTTTTAATAAAGTCAGAATGGATTTCGAAATATGCTGTCAAAATGGGCATATCAGTGAATTTCAATTAAGATGATTCTGATAAAAAAATTTCTTACAGAAAATTGAACATTTTTTTTTTTTTTTTAAGTAGCCAAACAAAGCTGTTAAATTGAATTTATCTCTAATCCTATTTTATTTTTTGTTGTTGAAATGAGTATTCTTCGAAATCTATCTCCGCCTATAGGCCAAGCCAACAGGGATTTTTTTTAATGCTAAATTTACTCCTAAGATTCATGTCGAGGATAATTTTTACATTTTGTAATTTTTCCAGCAATATTCATACCTTAGGGAACAATGTATTTTTGTTAGAAAGAAACCTTTTTCTTATCACATCTTAAAATTAGACTACAGCAGAACTGAAATATTCTTTAAAATTCTCAACACCGTTTCTTGTTTCTTGATAGATACGGAGCTCCTTTCATTTACCGCTGTCCCGAAGGTCGTCTAACCGAATCCGGATTGACAGAAGTGGACGGAAGAAAACTGGACATATGGAGTATAGGGACGATGACCATCGAGATCTTTACAGGGATGGCTCTACTGAAAAAATTCTCGAACTGGAAAGGGCCTTTGTCATGCTGGTACACTGAAGTTTATCCTGTTATACAAGACATTTTGCAGGTATGAAATGTTTTTACCTTTTTTAACGTACATATTGCGTTATTTATGTTTATCGAATGAAGTTTTTTATTTGTTTATCTACAATTAAACATCATAGAGCGAAGAAGAAAAAAAAATATATAAACTGTTATTAAATAAATGTTATATTGATAAAGCTTGCTTTTGACGGTTATAGTGATTCATTATTTCAAGGGCTAAACTTTCTTGATCTGCAGTTCTTGGCTTACAATTCACAATTTCAATAGGGATAGCAACTCATAACTTTACTTTAAGATAAATTAAAAGAAAACATCATTCCCAATCAAATAGCTGTTTTCGCACCTTTTCGTAAAGCATGCCAAAATCACTTGCTTTAATACTAAATATTCCAAGTACAATCCAGTAGGAATGTATTCTGAACTAAACTACACACTCGAGTAAGGCTAGAGGTTGTCTGTAACATAGCGATTTTAAATTTAATCGTTAACTGATAAGAATAAAATGATAAATGAAAATCGACTGCATTCATAACTATAAGAATAGGGTAAAAAGTAGATTTAATCAGGTGCTGCTGTAAATAATATTGCAAATTGCGCCCAGCTGCTTTTAAATCTCGTCATGAAAATAGAGTATATTCTGTGGGAACGGAATCTTTCTCTCAACAATTAAAATTAAGACTTAGTAGATATCCATGTATTTAATAAAAATTAATCTTTCCCAATAAAGTTTGGGGAAACGGAATTGCAACTCAACAAAGCAAAATTCGATTTCGGTCAGATTTCTGCTTGAGTAGTTACAAAGTCTATGTAACCATACTTCGTCAAACAGTATGTTTTTTTGTGCATTTAAGACGAAATTCTGTGCGAAATAAATGTATATTATTAAAACTTGCAAAACGCCGGCTAACCACGTTGAGTGGACTCTGGAAAAGTGTGGAAGAGAAATGGAACAACAATCCACTTCCAATTTTGAAAAAAAGTTCCATTATCCTGGAAATTTGCACAAAATATGATAGTCCACAACGAGAGCTACCACATAAAAGATGTTGAAAAGTTATTGTTTTATAAATATTTGTGTTTTCAAAGTCGTTCTCAATATGTAAAAACACCCTCTGCAGTTTCATCATTGCACTCTAACTCTTTTCTTCATTTTCAGAAACAAAATTTTGTCAAATTAATGAAAGAAGCTCTTCCAGTTTGTAAGACCAATGATAAAACAGCAAATGACATCTTGAATTTTATAACTGTATGCCTGAATATAATACCAGAGTATCGTCCTAGTGTCCAACAATTACAAGATCACAAGCTTTTTGGCGGCACATGGCAGTATACAAATACTAAATTCGACATCTGGAAAAATAAAGGTGAGGGTTTTTTTTTTTAAATTCTTTTTCTAATATAGGTAAACACCTGATATGAAATGACTATGTCACATACATTAAATCTGTTACAGTAATTTAAAGAAAAAAAAATATTTGAGTTTGTCATTAAGTAGATTCTACCTTCAAATACTAGGCACCTCTTCACCGCATAAGTTGTCCGCTATTCAGTAGTTGAAATATGCAAGTAATATGTGTATTCCGGAGATTGAAAAAGTGTTTATTAAATAAGGGAGTCTCCTTTATTAATTTTTTTTTAATGTATACTTTAAAAAAATATATTTTTGGATCACACTGAAAAAATAAAGAAATGTCAAACAGAGGAGCAAAAACATAGCTTATACATACACTATTATTTGTCAAAAATTCAGTCGTTTCAATTTTTCTGAGCTTTCAACGGTCGACTAACGAAGCAATAAATTTATAAACGAAATTAAACACTAAAAACAAAAAATATTTAAAAGAAACATTAAGACGCCACTCTACTGGTTGAAAAAGACCTGGATGATAATGTAAAGTCTATGGGGGCGTTCTTTTCAAATATCGCGTTCAAAAATTTAATATTTTGACGTGATATTTTTTTTGTATGGGATAGCTGAGGACGATCCACAACCGGCCGAGTTTTTACTTTTTCGACATTGGTAATTCCCCTCTCTTTTTCTCCTCTCCCCTCTCCTTTGTTCCCCGCTCTTTTTCTTTTTTCTTTCTTTCTTTATTTTTTGCGATAAGCGTTGGTCCTATCAAAAACTTGTAAATACAAAAGTTTTAGATAATATTAAGAACATTTATAAAAAAAAAAAATTAATCGGATTTGATGCCGTGAAAATTGACGCAGTTATGATTTTTTTTCCCAAAAACCCTATTTTTTTTTTTTTTTTTTCGTTCCTTGAGCCCATTTTTAACTTTATCAAAAATCTGTCATGCATAAACTTTTGTTCCATATTTTAGAAGCATTATAAATTTTAATAAAGAAGTTATGAGTTTTTTTTTTGTTTTCACAGAAACCCTTTTTATTTCTACCCCTTTGGTCTCATTTTGCCCATTAACGACCTTGTCCGAGATTATAAGCTCCTTGATTTAATGTATCAATTTGGAAGGGATTTGAGCAGAGTTATAGAAGTTATCGTGTCCATAAAAAAGTGATATAGACAGATAGATAGATAGATGTATAAAGATTTTTACTGACGGTAGTTTTGGGTCTAAGAGACATGATCAGTGTAGATATGCAGAAATTTTTCAGAAATTACAACATGGGAACGACTTTTAATAGTATTTCATACGAAATCTACCTAAATTTTCAACAAATAAAGGCAATCTTCATAAATTAAAAAATATATGTGCACATTTGTTGTGTATGTTATAGATCTTTCTCTTCCTTTTGTTTATTCAAAAAGTTTTTATAATGCACTGTAATAGCAGTTGTTTAACAGAAACATCCAAAACAAAAATAAATGTTTGTAATTTCCTACAATTTTGTGTGAATTAAGGTGCAATGACACTGCGAGTCCATATGTCTTGAAATGTTTATCAGAAGTTATATATTAGCTTGTGGCGGCCATCTTGCGCGGTTAGTAAAACGAGTTTCTCGCAGGAAGCGATTGAGCTAGCCTTTTGCTCGGCGGATAAGACGCTCGCTTTCTGACCATGGGATCTCCAGTTCGATTCCTGCCCGGGCATCGTCACCTGCATTGGTGACCTCGGACAAACGAACATGCTTCACCACCTTCGCTCTAGTCCAACAGATGGCAGCACTGAAAACACCCCCAGCATCCAAAGCCTGCGAAACGCTCGCAGCACAAAAACCTCTGAAACGCTCAGAGCACACGACCAAAGCCTGTGTAATGCTCACAGCAAGCAAAAGCCTGCCACGCCGCGCATCATCGAGGGGTCACACGTGCAATCGGCGGCAGCACAACGACAACGCATCACTCTGGCACGCGCCAGCGCAACACGAGTGCATATCGCTCGTCCAACGTCAACGCGACGTTCTTTTCACTGGGGGTGGAGTACTGTGGCGGCCATCTTGCGCGGTCAGTAAAACGAGTTTCTCGCAGGAAGCGATTGAGCTAGCCTTTTGCTCGGCAGATAAGACGCTCGCTTTCTGACCGTGGGATCTCCGGTTCGAACCCTGCCTGGGCACATCGCCCGCCTGCAAACTTTTAGTCAGTTAATTCTATTACTAAGCAAACTCAAACAAAAAGAAAAAAATATTTGTTCTATTTTTTAGATGGTGGCTAAAACTCAGTCGAATGGATTCGATTTGTCATTTAGGTTTCATAACACAATATATTTTTTTTTAATCAAAATTCTATAACGTTCTTTCATGTAAATTTAAAATGAAGAATATGAATATAGATATTTATAACAAATAAAATGATTTATATAAATGCAGATATGTTTTCCGGCACTTAAGTTAAATTCGTTATTTGTGTTCTTTCATTTCCATATCAAATTGATATGTTTTTTTTTTTTTTTTTTTTTTTGCACTTCATGTTCACATCCGAATTGGAGCAATTTCAAGTAAAAATTCCATTTACTGGTTGGCATATGTCTGTTATTTGAATAAGATGTATTGAGTATATATATGTATTGTATATAAGTTTGAGATATTATGTAACCACAGTTATGAAACAACCAGGCTAATAAACTGTCGAAATTATAAGAATTTAACTATTTTTTCAATCACGAGACTTCCATCATATGCTTATACGTATTTTATCTCATTTCAGTGAGCATCCAGGAATTCAACGCCATCATGAAGGAAAATAAGTTAGAGCCTGTTCCAGAGTCCGAAATCATAAATTCTTACTACAACGAATCCGCAGATAACGAGGACCGTAATATATGTGGGGAAACTTACAAAGTGGAAGCCAATCCTATCGATAACCGTAATATGTGTGGGGAAACTTACAAAGTTGAAGCCAATCCTACCGATATTCCTCAACAAGATGCCACGTATGAAGCAATCTGTGATGACAAGGTGAAGACTCTCCATTCCATCCCAAATCTGCATATGATGACGACAAATCCCTTTCATCCTTAATAAAACCAAAAAAGATTTCTGATACCGCACAGAATCCAGCAAAATGTGCGCAACCTTTGACTTCAGTACAAAATCATCAAGTATCCAATCAAGATTGACCTCTTCATTCCGTTTATGTATTCGATTCACCCGTAAGCAGTCAAGTTTCCATGGCTACATCTTCTCACTGTGTCTCAGTATTAGATAACTATCAGGACATCCCTCGATCTTCCCCACAAAGACGCCGACGGAAATTCAGGAAGTGGTGTCAGCAAAAGGCAGCTGCTTTGGTAAACTTCTTCAGAGATTGTTGCTCATGCTCAAGGGATGATTCTTCTATCGATGTATTGACAAACTGTAAGTAGCAGAGTACAGCACTACACTTAATTTTAATACATTTCTGACATTAATATAAAATGTGTAATATTTATCGGATTTTAATTTAGAATTATGTAAATAATATTTGCAAACAATAATTACTAATTGCGAGATTTTTCCCCCCCGTTTGAAAAATGAAAATTTTCTGATTTAGTATTTTTTGCTCAGTATATAATATTTAGCTTAGAGTAACCAAATTTTTTAAATACATAAAAAGATGCTCTCGTTTCAAATAAAATATGATAAACGTCAAAGCTAATAATTCGTTTTTTGAAAATTGTTAACAGTATAAGAACCTGAGCAAGTAGACATTCAATTTCGCAAACTTATGTTAAATCAACGGAGGCTTTCTTTTTCTTTTTCTTTCTTTTTTTTTTTTTTTTGTAGATGTTTCGTTAATATTTCATTATTTTTAAACAGGATAATTTTGCACAAGATACGTGAGGCAAAATTATTATTTTGTACATTTCTACATTAATTTCTTCTTTGTGCCTAAGTGCACTTTTAAAATAAAAAATACAACATTAGACGTCAACTTTTTTACACTTTTATTCAAAAAGAGTTATTTAAAAATAATGAAATCAAATGAGAAATTTAATGCATGTTTTTCTTCTTTCTTTTTTGTGCAGTTTTATTTCACGCGCACTTTCAAAATGAAAAAAGTATAATGTTAGACTTCAGGTACGCTTTTTAAAGAAAGCCATTTAAAAACCATGTAATCAAAGGGGAAATTTAAAAAGAATAGTGTTATTTGTTTATTTTTTGTTAATATCATAGCGTTACAAGTTCTGATACGATTTAATTTTAAAAGAGGACCTTAATTTGATCCTATTACAAATAGACTTCATAACTTGGTCTGAAAACACCATGCTGATAAAGAGATTGTTCTTGGTTCGAGCCTGGAGCTGGAGCTTGAAATTTTCATGCTAAGATGGATTATATTAAAAGAAGTTTCGTATTTATTAGCAAGTTAAGGGCTTATATTAATATGGTTTCGTTCATCTGACATTCATAATACTTTTTGAAATTCAATTTTCTTTTTATTTAAAAACTAATTGGATGTGCAAATCCCAAAACTTTCTTCTATCTCATGCGTACATTTTAATATTTAAAAAAAATAGTTACTCATTTTAATGCTTTAATGATTTTAATTCAATACCATACCAACTTTGATTTTCATCTTAAATTTCTGTTTCAGTCAATTAATCAGAGTAAAAACGAATTTCCGTCTCTGCACGAGCCGTTGAACAATAGAATGATAGGCAGATTTTTTTTTCAAATTCAGGGAGGACCTACTTGCCATACCAGAAAATAATCATATACAAAAAACTTAGTTCAATTCTAGAACTAACTTCATACACTTTTATGTTGTGCAATATTGAAAATAGCATACAATTCGCTATTACAGCGCCCCCTTCCGGCGGATTTTTTTCAGATTCAGCGCGATGCAACTAGCCATAGTGATACACTTACACAAAAAAATTCGTTGAATTCGATGCATAACTTCATGTACTTTTTGTCAGTACAATATTGAAAATGGCACAAAAATCGTGATTGCAGCGCCCCCCTTCGGACGGTTTTTTTTTCAAATTCAGGGAGGACCAACTAGCCATAGTCATACACATACACAAAAAAATTGGTTTAATTCGATGCATAACTTCATATACTTTTGGTCGGTACAATATTGAAAATGGCACAAAAATCGCGATTACAGCACCCCCTTCTGGCGAATTTTTTTTCAAATTCAGGGAGGACCAACTAGCCATAGTCATACACTTACACAAAAAATTTGGTTAAATTCGATGCATAACTTCATATACTTTTGGTCGAGACAATATTGAAAATGGCACAAAAATCGCGATTGCAGCGCCCCTTCCGGCGGAATATTTCAAAACTGAAGGAGGACCTGCTTGCCATGGCCAAAAACATTCACAAAAAATTTGGTTCAATTCTATGCATAACTTCATACACTTTTTGATGGTAGAATGGCGACATACAGACAGACAGACACACAGACACACACACAGACAGACAGACATTTTGTAAAAACATGTTTTTTGGAATCTCTGACCCCTAAAACGTGTAAATCCGTCGAAAACCGGAAGTCGAAAAAAATTTCGATTACAATACTTTCTTCTATTGAAGATAGAAGAAAGTAAAAATATTGTAATTTATTACTGATTCAGCATTTTAAATTTCGTTTAAACATTTTTTTTTTCATTTTTAAAATTTTTTAATTTTATTTATATCTACGTTAGATTTTTTTTATTTTGGATTTTCCAAATTTTTGGATTTTGGAATTTTTGAAATTATTTAAATAGATTTTAACATTTTTAATTTAACTAAAATATATAACATATTTTGCCAATTATTTTCTAATCCTCTGAACGCCTTGCAAATGGGTTAAATTGTAATGTTGTTCTCTCTGCATTATTTTTTAAATGCTGAAAAAATATGATTTTTTCAACATTATGAAAAAAAATATGCATGTTATCCTTAAAAGTACTAATCGCTCTAAAACGTATTAAAAATCATTAAATCCATAGAACTATGTTATCTTAAATATTATTTATATTGCAGTAAAGCCTGGAGCTTAGTTTACGAAATATTACGTTCCAAAAAGTTACAGGCTTAATTAAATTTGTTGGTGCTACCATTTATGGAAGAATTTAATAAATAAACAGTTTCAATTTTATAATTAAAGGATAAGTTGTTTTGAAAGAAATATGAAACGAAACTCTTTGTGCGATCTGCGATCACATTTACCCAACTTATTTACACATGTCTCGTAAACATTTAATTATTTAAAAAGCACATGGAACATGTCGAGGAGTATAATGAAGCAGGTTTTAAGAAATATTTAACATCATGTATTTTACTTAAAAATAGCCATAGAAGTTTAAAAAAAGATTACATAAAATTATAGCCCATATATATATCAAAAGAAATTAATTTCATGCATAAATTAGTTTTCAAAATTAACTTTTTATATATTGCTTGTTCGGTTTGCTTTTCTAAAAAAAAAAAAAAAAAAAAAAAAAAAAACTGTTAAATATGTCAGCTTAAAATTTATTGTGGAATTGGAAAACAAGCCATTTGAGAACAATAAGAAGCAATTTTCACTTTGACATAAAAGAAATAAAATTAAAAATATTTAGCTAAAACATTTTGAAAATCCTAAGAATTTTAACGAAATATTTTTCATTATTTTAAAGGTTTTTTTCATTCAGACCTGCAATATTAGATATTTTAAAGAAGCAGCGTAATTACACAGTTTTGGAAAGTTTAATCGATTTACCTCAAATAGAATTTTATAAAACAGTACGAAAGCATAAAAAATACGTTTCGAAAAAAAGGCAATATACATATATATGTGACGATTTAAAGTTAGGAGGCAGAAACATCATCGTTAGGTTTCCCTTGCTCCGCACAGAAGTCATGGCCAGCGATAAAAAAAAAAAAAAAAAAAAAAAAAAAAAAAAAAAAAAAAATGAATAAATAAATAAATAAAAAATAAATAAATGTAGAAGGTCAAAATAATCACTCCTTGGCTGCTGCAAGTTCATTTTATTAAACTGTAGCTATAATAGAGGGAAAAGCTCCTGTTGCAGACGATATTTTACCGAAACATCCAAAAAATATTCCATGCTTTACTACATCAAGTCGTACTCATGCAAGAGCGCACCCAAGAATCCTTCTTCTCCTCTCATCTCTCTTACCACCTTTCGAGCTTCCTCTTTTAAATCTAAAAAGAAAATTCTAGAACATTCTCTAACCTCAAACCATCATTCTTTTATGTAAACAGAATTCTTGTCCAGCTACGAGACTATTTTCCACAGACGATAATTTTATTTTTATTTTTAAATATATTATTTAACCAATTTATAATCGACTCAGAATTTCTTAGGCAGACAATTTTTATAGATGATTAATTTTAAGAGAAAAAGAAAAGAAATGAATTTATTGATATGCACACTATCAAAGGTTGACGGAGGGAAAATAAATAAATAGATAAAATAAAATAATGATATTTTTTGAAAGGTACGGTTTTGGAATAAATTTAATAAGACTTTCTTAAAAAGGGTTGATAAAAACATAGAAGAAATGAGTTTTATTTGAAATATTAAGAAATAAAGTTTAATTAAGAATATTTTTAATTTAGAGCCATCTTTTTAAATTTACACATACTGGAATAATGTTTTTTAAGGCGAATTAAGAATTTATATCGTCTGCATAAAGATTAACAGATTAGATCTAGAAACAAGATTTCAATTTAATAATTTGAAGTAAGTACGGAATATTATTATAAGAAAATTAAGATAGTATAAAGGTTAGTTTTGGCGAAAAAATTTAAAATTTGTAATATATATGTACACTGGCAATACTAAAATATATTATTTTAAAACTTTCCCGAACTATAATCTTTTAGGTCCATAATCATTTAGCAACGTAATCTTTTAGCTTTTTTGTTAGGTCAGTAATTAAAAACTTAAAAATTTGAACCGTTATATGTCCCATGTGCACTCAACCCTCTGTTCATCGTGTTGCAGATCTGCAACATACACAAAAGTAAATAGTACTTACACAGCAAGTTTTAAAACATGATTTTATTTGTTGTTCCTATTTTCCGAAACTCCAGTTAATACAAATTGATCATTGTAATTTTAAATAGACGATAATATTGAGCTGAATTTCTCATGCCAAAATTTTATTTATCATTTGAGTAGATCGATATTTCAAAAATTAACTTAGTAAAATTTCTCAAATGGAAAAAGCTGGAGAAATCCCAAAGTAATTTTGTTCACTTTAAAATTTTGTATTTGAAAATGACAAAAATTATGAACAGTGTGTCAATTTCTTTTTCTTGTAGATGTGAAAGAAGTACCTTTTAGTCAATAAATATTTTAGTTCTACATTTTAAACTTTTTAATTATTTGTTAGATGCTTAAAATGATATATTCTATCATCTGAGTAAATATTTTTCAAATCGGATTTGTTGAGCCGTGACAGATTACATACGATATTTTTGCTGAGCGTATATCTAAAATCGAAGTCAAATTTTGTATGTTTCTACGTTACTTTATTCTTCCTTTTTGGTGCAGTTTTATTCAAAACGCTGTTAAAAAAAAAAAAAAAAAAAAAAAAAAAAAAAAAAAAAAAAAAAACAATAATAGAGGTCAACGACAGTTATTTTACTCGAAGAGAGCCCTTTAAAAATAATGAAATCAAGCTAAAAATTTCAAAAGAAAGCTGTCACTTCTTTCATATTACTGGCAGTAAAATGTCAACTAATTTTTACAAACAGTACTTAGAACATTCCTGTTTTTATATATAATGCAATCAATTAAAAAAAAAAATGACACAATATGTGTGACAAGGCTGGTCTTAAAACGAATTTCATCTAATATTCGGAAAAATAATTTTCAGTTTAATAAACATCTTTATATTTTTTTAATCTTTCACAATATGAGGTGTGCGATAATTGTACTTTTAGAAGATTCTTTTGGATTTGTCATTTTAAAATAGGAATTATCTTTAAGTTTTGTAACCAAAATTTCAATAATACTATTTTATGCAAGTTAAAAATTTTCAACCATTAGGAAAAATGTCCTCCAAGTGTAAACCACTAATATAAGAATCTAAATTTCCTTGACTAATAAAAGAATCTAAGATTCCTTCCTATTAATCTATTGATCTGCATAATATTTCTTGCCGCAGTTAATGGAAAATGTTGACTAAATTGATTGGGAGTTTATTCGAATAAAACTAGCATCGTTAACACTTTAAGCCATAAATTTTATTATCGACTCCTTAGCTGGACATTTTTTCCAATTAGGTTGGCAGATTTAGTTTGTATCATTTTGTGTGCAAGCATTGTAAGTGTGAAAAAATTAATGGTGTTGTAATATTTATTTTCTTCTCTTTACAGAATATTGTCTGGATTCGAAGGACTTTACACGGGACTTAACATGACTTTTCATTATTTCCCGAATGTGTCTAATAATATTTCAAGGACAGTATTTAATGGATTTTTCTCACCAGTCTTTTTGTCTACCAATGATGTCTCTCAATGTTCGTGTGGTGTCCGAATATCTCAAGTATGTCTCCAAGGGCGTCTACATTCGGAACCACCCCCCAAACTCCAAGGTGTCTGTGGCCGTGCTGATGGATGTATGGCACTTGGGGCAATAAGTGTCGCTAACGGCCACCAACTTTATTTTCTACTTTGCTTGCCTACTTTTGATAAGTAAAAGAATGATTTAAAAAAAAAGTGTCAGGTGCGAAGATTTTTGCTATCAACGATGGATCGGTACAAATAATATATAAAAATGTTTCTGGTAAATCTACTCTGTCACAAAATATCTTACAGTAGGGATTATGGTGAATTTATTCCTTACCATCTGTCTGTGAGCAATTCTTTAGTTTCCAGTATTTTCTCTGTTGATATGGACAACGTCATTATTGTACCAATCTCCAGGGTACATACTAAAAGAAACCGAAACAAGTTTCTGGTAAATCTACTTTGTCACCACTTATGTTACAGTAGGGATTATGGTGAATCTTTTTCTTCCTAACTGTGTGTGAGCATTTGTTTAATTTCCAGCAGTTTCTCTGATGATATAGGCAATGTCATTATTGTCCCACCTCCAGGGCACATACCAAAAGAATCCGAAAAAACATTTCTGCTAAATTTACTCTACCCCGCTTATCTTACAGTAGGGATTATGGTGAATCTTTTCCTTCCCATCTGTCTGTGAGCATTTCTTTAATTTACAGTAGTTTTTCTGCTGATTTGGCCAATGTCATTATTGTTCCACATCCAGGGCACATACCAAAAGAATCCGAAAAAATATTTCTGCTAAATTTACTTTGTCACCACTTATCTTACAGTAGGGATTATGGTGAATCTTTTTCTTCCCAACTGTGTGTGAGCATATTTTTAATTTCCTGCAGTTTCTCTGATGATATGGGCAATGTCATTATTGTTCCACATCCAGGGCACATACCAAAAGAATCTGAAAAAATATTTCTGCTAAATCTACTTTGTCACCACTTATCTTACAGTAGGGATTATGGTGAATCTTTTCCTTCCCATCTGTCTGTGAGCATTTCTTTAATTTACAGTAGTTTCTCTGCTGATTTGGCCAATGTCATTATTGTTCCACATCCAGGGCACATACCAAAAGAATCTGAAAAAATATTTCTGCTAAATCTACTTTGTCACCACTTATCTTACAGTAGGGATTATGGTGAATCTTTTTCTTCCCAACTGTATGTGAGCATATTTTTAATTTCCAGCAGTTTCTCTGATGATATGGGCAATGTCATTATTGTTCCACATCCAGGGCACATACCAAAAGAATCTGAAAAAATATTTCTGCTAAATCTACTTTGTCACCACTTATCTTACAATAGGGATTATGGTGAATCTTTTTCTTCCCAACTGTGTGTGAGCATATTTTTAATTTCCAGCAGTTTCTCTGATGATATGGGCAATGTCATTATTGTTCCACATCCAGGGCACATACCAAAAGAATCTGAAAAAATATTTCTGCTAAATCTACTTTGTCACCACTTATCTTACAGTAGGGATTATGGTGAATCTTTTTCTTCCCAACTGTGTGTGAGCATATTTTTAATTTCCAGCAGTTTCTCTGATGATATGGGCAATGTCATTATTGTTCCACATCCAGGGCACATACCAAAAGAATCTGAAAAAATATTCCTGCTAAATCTACTTTGTCACCACTTATCTTACAGTAGGGATTATGGTGAATTTTTTCCTTCCCATCTGTCTGTGAGCATTTCTTTAATTTACAGTAGTTTCTCTGCTGATTTGGCCAATGTCATTATTGTTCCACATCCAGGGCACATACCAAAAGAATCCGAAAAAATATTTCTGCTAAATTTACTTTGTCACCACTTATCTTACAGTAGGGATTATGGTGAATCTTTTTCTTCCCAAATGTGTGTGAGCATATTTTTAATTTCCAGCAGTTTCTCTGATGATATGGGCAATGTCATTATTGTTCCACATCCAGGGCACATACCAAAAGAATCTGAAAAAATATTTCTGCTAAATCTACTTTGTCACCACTTATCTTACAGTAGGGATTATGGTGAATCTTTTCCTTCCCATCTGTCTGTGAGCATTTCTTTAATTTACAGTAGTTTCTCTGCTGATTTGGCCAATGTCATTATTGTTCCACATCCAGGGGACATACCAAAAGAATCTGAAAAAATATTTCTGCTAAATCTACTTTGTCACCACTTATCTTACAGTAGAGATTATGGTGAATTTATTCCTTACCATCTGTCTGTGAGCAATTCTTTAGTTTCCAGTATTTTCTCTGTTGATATGGACAACGTCATTATTGTACCAATCTCCAGGGTACATACTAAAAGAAACCGAAACAAGTTTCTGGTAAATCTACTTTGTCACCACTTATGTTACAGTAGGGATTATGGTGAATCTTTTTCTTCCTAACTGTGTGTGAGCATTTGTTTAATTTCCAGCAGTTTCTCTGATGATATAGGCAATGTCATTATTGTCCCACCTCCAGGGCACATACCAAAAGAATCCGAAAAAACATTTCTGCTAAATTTACTCTACCCCGCTTATCTTACAGTAGGGATTATGGTGAATCTTTTCCTTCCCATCTGTCTGTGAGCATTTCTTTAATTTACAGTAGTTTCTCTGCTGATTTGGCCAATGTCATTATTGTTCCACATCCAGGGCACATACCAAAAGAATCTGAAAAAATATTTCTGCTAAATCTACTTTGTCACCACTTATCTTACAGTAGGGATTATGGTGAATCTTTTTCTTCCCAACTGTATGTGAGCATATTTTTAATTTCCAGCAGTTTCTCTGATGATATGGGCAATGTCATTATTGTTCCACATCCAGGGCACATACCAAAAGAATCTGAAAAAATATTTCTGCTAAATCTACTTTGTCACCACTTATATTACAGTAGGGATTATGGTGAATCTTTTTCTTCCCAACTGTGTGTGAGCATATTTTTAATTTCCAGCAGTTTCTCTGATGATATGGGCAATGTCATTATTGTTCCACATCCAGGGCACATACCAAAAGAATCTGAAAAAATATTTCTGCTAAATCTACTTTGTCACCACTTATCTTACAGTAGGGATTATTGTGAATCTTTTTCTTCCCAACTGTGTGTGAGCATATTTTTAATTTCCAGCAGTTTCTCTGATGATATGGGCAATGTCATTATTGTTCCACATCCAGGGCACATACCAAAAGAATCTGAAAAAATATTCCTGCTAAATCTACTTTGTCACCACTTATCTTACAGTAGGGATTATGGTGAATTTTTTCCTTCCCATCTGTCTGTGAGCATTTCTTTAATTTACAGTAGTTTCTCTGCTGATTTGGCCAATGTCATTATTGTTCCACATCCAGGGCACATACCAAAAGAATCCGAAAAAATATTTCTGCTAAATTTACTTTGTCACCACTTATCTTACAGTAGGGATTATGGTGAATCTTTTTCTTCCCAACTGTGTGTGAGCATATTTTTAATTTCCAGCAGTTTCTCTGATGATATGGGCAATGTCATTATTGTTCCACATCCAGGGCACATACCAAAAGAATCTGAAAAAATATTTCTGCTAAATCTACTTTGTCACCACTTATCTTACAGTAGGGATTATGGTGAATCTTTTCCTTCCCATCTGTCTGTGAGCATTTCTTTAATTTACAGTAGTTTCTCTGCTGATTTGGCCAATGTCATTATTGTTCCACATCCAGGGCACATACCAAAAGAATCTGAAAAAATATTTCTGCTAAATCTACTTTGTCACCACTTATCTTACAGTAGGGATTATGGTGAATCTTTTTCTTCCCAACTGTATGTGAGCATATTTTTAATTTCCAGCAGTTTCTCTGATGATATGGGCAATGTCATTATTGTTCCACATCCAGGGCACATACCAAAAGAATCTGAAAAAATATTTCTGCTAAATCTACTTTGTCACCACTTATATTACAGTAGGGATTATGGTGAATCTTTTACTTCCCAACTGTGTGTGAGCATATTTTTAATTTCCAGCAGTTTCTCTGATGATATGGGCAATGTCATTATTGTTCCACATCCAGGGCACATACCAAAAGAATCTGAAAAAATATTTCTGCTAAATCTACTTTGTCACCACTTATATTATAGTAGGGATTATGGTGAATCTTTTTCTTCCCAACTGTATGTGAGCATATTTTTAATTTCCAGCAGTTTCTCTGATGATATGGGCAATGTCATTATTGTTCCACATCCAGGGCACATACCAAAAGAATCTGAAAAAATATTTCTGCTAAATCTACTTTGTCACCACTTATATTACAGTAGGGATTATGGTGAATCTTTTTCTTCCCAACTGTATGTGAGCATATTTTTAATTTCCAGCAGTTTCTCTGATGATATGGGCAATGTCATTATTATTCCACATCCAGGGCACATACCAAAAGAATCTGAAAAAATATTTCTGCTAAATCTACTTTGTCACCACTTATCTTACAGTAGGGATTATGGTGAATCTTTTTCTTCCCAACTGTGTGTGAGCATATTTTTAATTTCCAGCAGTTTCTCTGATGATATGGGCAATGTCATTATTGTTCCACATCCAGGGCACATACCAAAAGAATCTGAAAAAATATTTCTGCTAAATCTACTTTGTCACCACTTATCTTACAGTAGGGATTATGGTGAATTTTTTCCTTCCCATCTGTGTGTGAGCATTTCTTAATTTACAGTAATTTCTCTGCTGATATGGGCAATGTCATTATTGTCCCACCTCCAAGGCACATACCAAAAGAATCCGAAAAAGTGTTTCTGCTGAATCTAATTTGTCACCAATTATCTTACAGTACGGATTATGGTGAATCTTCTCCTTCCCATCTGTGTGTGAGCATATGTTTAATTACCAGTAGTATCTCTGCTGATATAGGCAATGTCATTATTGTCCCACCTCCCGGGCACATACAAAAACAATCCGAAAAAATATTTCTGCTAAATCTACTCTATCACCACTTATCTTACAGTAAGGATTATGGTGAATCTTTTCCTTCCCATCTGTGTGTGAGCATATGTTTAATTTCCAATAGTATCTCTGCTGATATAGGCAATGTCATTATTGTCCCACCTCCCGGGCACATACCAAAAGAATCCGAAAAATGTTTCTGCTAAATCTACTCTATCACCACTTATCTTACAGTATGGATTATGGTGAATCTTTTCCTTCCCATCTGTGTGTGAGCATATGTTTAATTTCCAATAGTATCTCTGCTGATATAGGCAATGTCATTATTGTCCCACCTCCCGGGCACATACCAAAAGAATCCGAAAAAATGTTTCTGCTGAATCAACTTTGTCACCACTTATCTTACAGTATGGATTATGGTGAATCTTTTCCTTCCCATCTGTGTGTGAGCATATGTTTAATTTCCAATAGTATCTCTGCTGATATAGGCAAAGTCATTATTGTCCCACCTCCCGGGCACATACCAAAAGAATCCGAAAAAATATTTCTGCTAAATCTACTCTGTCACCACTTATCTTACAGTATGGATTATGGTGAATTTTTTCCTTCCCATTTGTCTGTGAGCATTTCTTAATTTACAGTAATTTCTCTGCTGATATAGGCAATGTCATTATTTTTACACCTCCCGGGCACATAACAAAAGAATCCGAAAAAATGTTTCTGCTGAATCTACTTTGTCACCACTTATCTTACAGTACGGATTATGGTTTTCCTTCGCATCTGTGTGTGAGCATATATTTAATTTCCAATAGTATCTCTGCTGATATAGGCCTTCTCATTATTGTCCCACCTCCCGGGCACATACCAAAAGAATCCGAAAAAATGTTTCTGCTAAATATACTTTGTCACCAGTTATCTTACAGTAGAGATTATGGTGAATCTTTTCCTTCCCATCTGTGTGTGAGCATATGTTTAATTACCAGTAGTATCTCTGCTGATATAGGAAATGTCATTATTGTTCCACCTCCCGGGCACATACCAAAAGAATCCGAAAAAATGTTTCTGCTGAATCTACTTTGTCACCACTTATCTTACTGTAGGGATTATGGTGAATCTTTTCCTTCTTATCTGTCTGTGAGCATATGTTTAATTACCAGTAGTATCTCTGCTGATATAATCAATGTCATTATTGTCCCATTTCGAGAGCACATACCAAAAGAATCGGAAAAAATATTTCTGCTAAATCTACTCTATCACCACTTATCTTACAGTATGGATTATGGTGAATCTTTTCCTTCCCATCTGTGTGTGAGCATATGTTTAATTACCAGTAGTATCTCTGCTGATATAGGCAATGTCATTATTGTTCCACCTCCCGGGCACATACCAAAAGAAACCGAAAAAATTTTTCTGCTGAATCTACGTTGTCACCAATTATCTTACTGTAGGGATTATGGTGAATCTTTTCCTTCCCATCTGTGTGTGAGCATATGTTTAATTACCAGTAGTATCTCTGCTGATATAGGCAATGTCATTATTGTTCCACCTCCCGGGCACATACCAAAAGAATCCGAAAAAATGTTTCTGCTGAATCTATTTTGTCACCACTTATCTTACTGTAGGGATTATGGTGAATCTTTTCCTTCTTATCTGTCTGTGAGCATATGTTTAATTACCAGTAGTATCTCTGCTGATATAATCAATGTCATTATTGTCCCTTTTCCAGAGCACATACCAAAAGAATCCGAAAAAATATTTCTGCTAAATCTACTCTATCACCACTTATCTTACAGTATGGATTATGGTGAATCTTTTCCTTCCCATCTGTGTGTGAGCATATGTTTAATTACCAGTAGTATCTCTGCTGATATAGGCAATGTCATTATTGTTCCACCTCCCGGGCACATACCAAAAGAATCCGAAAAAATGTTTCTGCTGAATCTACTTTGTCACCACTTATCTTACTGTAGGGAATATGGTGAATCTTTTCCTTCCCATCTGTGTGTGAGCATATGTTTAATCACCAGTAGTATCTCTGCTGATATAGGCAATGTCATTATTGTTCCACCTCCCGGGCACATACCAAAAGAATCCGAAAAAATGTTTCTGCTGAATCTACTCTATCACCACTTATCTTACAGTATGGATTATGGTGAATCTTTTCCTTCCCATCTGTGTGTGAGCATATGTTTAATTACCAGTAGTATCTCTGCTGATATAGGCAATGTCATTATTGTTCCGACTCCCGGGCACATACCAAAAGAAACCGAAAAAATTTTTCTGCTGAATCTACGTTGTCACCAATTATCTTACTGTAGGGATTATGGTGAATCTTTTCCTTCCCATCTGTGTGTGAGCATATGTTTAATTACCAGTAGTATCTCTGCTGATATAGGCAATGTCATTATTGTTCCACCTCCCGGGCACATACCAAAAGAATCCGAAAAATGTTTCTGCTGAATCTATTTTGTCACCACTTATCTTACTGTAGGGATTATGGTGAATCTTTTCCTTCTTATCTGTCTGTGAGCATATGTTTAATTACCAGTAGTATCTCTGCTGATATAATCAATGTCATTATTGTCCCTTTTCCAGAGCACTTACCAAAAGAATCCGAAAAAATATTTCTGCTAAATCTACTCTATCACCACTTATCTTACAGTATGGATTATGGTGAATCTTTTCCTTCCCATATGTGTGTGAGCATATGTTTAATTACCAGTAGTATCTCTGCTGATATAGGCAATGTCATTATTGTTCCACCTCCCGGGCACATACGAAAAGAATC
Organism: Maratus speculifer; assembly: GCA_964019185.1. Classification (NCBI taxonomy): domain Eukaryota; kingdom Metazoa; phylum Arthropoda; class Arachnida; order Araneae; family Salticidae; genus Maratus; species Maratus speculifer. The sequence goes on from OZ025289.1 coordinate 33,149,334, forward strand.
CGAAAAAATGTTTCTGCTGAATCTACTTTGTCACCACTTATCTTACTGTAGGGATTATGGTGAATCTTTTCCTTCTTATCTGTCTGTGAGCATATGTTTAATTACCAGTAGTATCTCTGCTGATATAATCAATGTCATTATTGTCCCTTTTCCAGAGCACATACCAAAAGAATCCGAAAAAATATTCCTGCTAAATCTACTCTATCACCACTTATCTTACAGTATGGATTATGGTGAATCTTTTCCTTCCCATCTGTGTGTGAGCATATGTTTAATTACCAGTAGTATCTCTGCTGATATAGGCAATGTCATTATTGTTCCACCTCCCGGGCACATACCAAAAGAATCCGAAAAAATGTTTCTGCTGAATCTACTTTGTCACTATTATCTTACTGTAGGGAATATGGTGAATCTTTTCCTTCCCATCTGTGTGTGAGCATATGTTTAATTACCATTAGTATCTCTGCTGATATAGGCAATGTCATTATTGTTCCACCTCCCGGGCACATACCAAAAGAATCCGAAAAAATGTTTCTGCTGAATCTACTTTGTCACCACTTATCTTACAGTAGGGATTATGGTGAATTTTTTCCTTCCCATCTGTGTGTGAGCATTTCTTAATTTACAGTAATTTCTCTGCTGATATGGGCAATGTCATTATTGTCCCACCTCCAAGGCACATACCAAAAGAATCCGAAAAAGTGTTTCTGCTGAATCTAATTTGTCACCAATTATCTTACAGTACGGATTATGGTGAATCTTCTCCTTCCCATCTGTGTGTGAGCATATGTTTAATTACCAGTAGTATCTCTGCTGATATAGGCAATGTCATTATTGTCCCACCTCCCGGGCACATACAAAAACAATCCGAAAAAATATTTCTGCTAAATCTACTCTATCACCACTTATCTTACAGTAAGGATTATGGTGAATCTTTTCCTTCCCATCTGTGTGTGAGCATATATTTAATTTCCAATAGTATCTCTGCTGATATAGGCAATGTCATTATTGTCCCACCTCCCGGGCACATACCAAAAGAATCCGAAAAAATGTTTCTGCTGAATCTACTTTGTCACCACTTATCTTACTCTAGGGATTATGGTGAATCTTTTTCTTCCCAACTGTGTGTGAGCATATTTTTAATTTCCAGCAGTTTCTCTGATGATATGGGCAATTTCATTATTGTTCCACATCCAGGGCACATACCAAAAGAATCCGAAAAATGTTTCTGCTAAATCTACTCTATCACCACTTATCTTACAGTAAGGATTATGGTGATTCTTTTCCTCCCCATCTGTCTGTGAGCATTTCTTAATTTACAGTAATTTCTCTGCTGATATGGGCAATGTCATTATTGTCCCACCTCCAAGGCGTATACCAAAAGAATCCGAAAAAATGTTTCTACTGAATCTAATTTGTCACCAATTATCTTACAGTACGGATTATAGTGAATCTTCTCCTTCCCATCTGTGTGTGAGCATATGTTTAATTACCAGTAGTATCTCTGTTGATATAGGCAATGTCATTATTGTCCCTTTTCCAGAGCACATACCAAAAGAATCCGAAAAAATATTTCTGCTAAATCTACTCTGTCACCACTTATCTTACAGTATGGATTATGGTGAATTTTTTCCTTCCCATTTGTCTGTGAGCATTTCTTAATTTACAGTAATTTCTCTGCTGATATAGGCAATGTCATTATTTTCCCACCTCTCGGGCACATAACAAAAGAATCCGAAAAAATGTTTCTGCTGAATCTACTTTGTCACCACTTATCTTACAGTACGGATTATGGTTTTCCTTCGCATCTGTGTGTGAGCATATATTTAATTTCCAATAGTATCTCTGCTGATATAGGCCTTCTCATTATTGTCCCACCTCCCGGGCACATACCAAAAGAATCCGAAAAAATGTTTCTGCTGAATCTACTTTGTCACCACTTATCTTACTGTAGGGATTATGGTGAATCTTTTCCTTCTTATCTGTCTGTGAGCATATGTTTAATTACCAGTAGTATCTCTGCTGATATAATCAATGTCATTATTGTCCCATTTCGAGAGCACATACCAAAAGAATCGGAAAAAATATTTCTGCTAAATCTACTCTATCACCACTTATCTTACAGTATGGATTATGGTGAATCTTTTCCTTCCCATCTGTGTGTGAGCATATGTTTAATTACCAGTAGTATCTCTGCTGATATAGGCAATGTCATTATTGTTCCACCTCCCGGGCACATACCAAAAGAAACCGAAAAAAATTTTCAGCTGAATCTACGTTGTCACCAATTATCTTACTGTAGGGATTATGGTGAATCTTTTCCTTCCCATCTGTGTGTGAGCATATGTTTAATTACCAGTAGTATCTCTGCTGATATAGGCAATGTCATTATTGTTCCACCTCCCGGGCACATACCAAAAGAATCCGAAAAAATGTTTCTGCTGAATCTATTTTGTCACCACTTATCTTACTGTAGGGATTATGGTGAATCTTTTCCTTCTTATCTGTCTGTGAGCATATGTTTAATTACCAGTAGTATCTCTGCTGATATAATCAATGTCATTATTGTCCCTTTTCCAGAGCACATACCAAAAGAATCCGAAAAAATATTTCTGCTAAATCTACTCTATCACCACTTATCTTACAGTATGGATTATGGTGAATCTTTTAATTCCCATGTGTGTGTGAGCATATGTTTAATTACCAGTAGTATCTCTGCTGATATAGGAAATGTCATTATTGTTCCACCTCCCGGGCACATACGAAAAGAATCCGAAAAAATGTTTCTGCTGAATCTACTTTGTCACCACTTATCTTACTGTAGGGATTATGGTGAATCTTTTCCTTCTTATCTGTCTGTGAGCATATGTTTAATTACCAGTAGTATCTCTGCTGATATAATCAATGTCATTATTGTCCCTTTTCCAGAGCACATACCAAAAGAATCCGAAAAAATATTTCTGCTAAATCTACTCTATCACCACTTATCTTACAGTATGGATTATGGTGAATCTTTTCCTTCCCATCTGTGTGTGAGCATATGTTTAATTACCAGTAGTATCTCTGCTGATATAGGCAATGTCATTATTGTTCCACCTCCCGGGCACATACCAAAAGAATCCGAAAAAATGTTTCTGCTGAATCTACTTTGTCACCACTTATCTTACTGTAGGGAATATGGTGAATCTTTTCCTTCCCATCTGTGTGTGAGCATATGTTTAATTACCAGTAGTATCTCTGCTGATATAGGCAATGTCGTTATTGTTCCACCTCCCGGGCACATACCAAAAGAATCCGAAAAAATGTTTCTGCTGAATCTACTTTGTCACCACTTATCTTACTGTAGGGATTATGGTGAATCTTTTCCTTCCCATATGTGTGTGAGCATATGTTTAATTACCAGTAGTATCTCTGCTGATATAGGAAATGTCATTATTGTTCCACCTCCCGGGCACATACCAAAAGAATCCGAAAAATATTTCTGCTAAATCTACTCTATCACCACTTATCTTACAGTATGGATTATGGTGATTCTTTTCCTCCCCATCTGTCTGTGAGCATTTCTTAATTTACAGTAATTTCTCTGCTGATATGGGCAATGTCATTATTGTCCCACCTCCAAGGCGTATACCAAAAGAATCCGAAAAAATGTTTCTACTGAATCTAATTTGTCATCAATTATCTTACAGTACGGATTATAGTGAATCTTCTCCTTCCCATCTGTGTGTGAGCATATGTTTAATTACCAGTAGTATCTCTGTTTATATAGGCAATGTCATTATTGTCCCTTTTCCAGAGCACATACCAAAAGAATCCGAAAAAATATTTCTGCTATATCTACTCTGTCACCACTTATCTTACAGTATGGATTATGGTGAATTTTTTCCTTCCCATTTGTCTGTGAGCATTTCTTAATTTACAGTAATTTCTCTGCTGATATAGGCAATGTCATTATTTTCCCACCTCCAGGGCACATAACAAAAGAATCCAAAAAAATGTTTCTGCTGAATCTACTTTGTCACCACTTATTTACAGTACGGATTATGGTTTTCCTTCGCATCTGTGTGTGAGCATATATTTAATTTCCAATAGTATCTCTGCTGATATAGGCCTTCTCATTATTGTCCCACCTCCCGGGCACATACCAAAAGAATCCGAAAAAATGTTTCTGCTAAATATACTTTGTCACCAGTTATCTTACAGTAGGGATTATGGTGAATCTTTTCCTTCCCATCTGTGTGTGAGCATATGTTTAATTTCCAGTAGTATCTCTGCTGATATAGGCAATGTCATTATTGTCCCACCTCCCGGGCACATACCAAAAGAATCCGAAAAATGTTTCTGCTAAATCTACTCTATCACCACTTATCTTACAGTAGGGATTAGCGTGAATCTTTTCCTTCCCATCTGTCTGTGAGCATTTCTTAATTTACAGTAATTTCTCTGCTGATATGGGCAATGTCATTATTGTCCCACCTCCAGGGCACATACCGAAAGAATCCGAAAAAATGTTTCTGCTGAATCTACTTTGTCACCACTTATCTTACTGTAGGGATTATGGTGAATCTTTTCCTTCCCATCTGTGTGTGAGCATATGTTTAATTACCAGTAGTATCTCTGCTGATATAGGAAATGTCATTATTGTTCCACCTCCCGGGCACATACCAAAAGAATCCGAAAAAATGTTTCTGCTGAATCTACTTTGTCACCACTTATCTTACTGTAGGGATTATGGTGAATCTTTTCCTTCTTATCCGTCTGTGATCATATGTTTAATTACCAGTAGTATCTCTGCTGATATAATCAATGTCATTATTGTCCCATTTCGAAAGCACATACCAAAAGAATCGGAAAAAATATTTCTGCTAAATCTACTCTATCACCACTTATCTTACAGTATGGATTATGGTGAATCTTTTCCTTCCCATGTGTGTGTGAGCATATGTTTAATTACCAGTAGTATCTCTGCTGATATAGGCAATGTCATTATTGTTCCACCTCCCGGGCACATACCAAAAGAATCCGAAAAAATTTTTCTGCTGAATCTACGTTGTCACCAATTATCTTACTGTAGGGATTATGGTGAATCTTTTCCTTCCCATCTGTGTGTGAGCATATGTTTAATTACCAGTAGTATCTCTGCTGATATAGGCAATGTCATTATTGTTCCACCTCCCGGGCACATACCAAAAGAATCCGAAAAAATGTTTCTGCTGAATCTATTTTGTCACCACTTATCTTACTGTAGGGATTATGGTGAATCTTTTCCTTCTTATCTGTCTGTGAGCATATGTTTAATTACCAGTAGTATCTCTGCTGATATAATCAATGTCATTATTGTCCCTTTTCCAGAGCACATACCAAAAGAATCCGAAAAAATATTTCTGCTAAATCTACTCTATCACCACTTATCTTACAGTATGGATTATGGTGAATCTTTTCCTTCCCATGTGTGTGTGAGCATATGTTTAATTACCAGTAGTATCTCTGCTGATATAGGAAATGTCATTATTGTTCCACCTCCCGGGCACATACGAAAAGAATCCGAAAAAATGTTTCTGCTGAATCTACTTTGTCACCACTTATCTTACTGTAGGGATTATGGTGAATCTTTTCCTTCTTATCTGTCTGTGAGCATATGTTTAATGACCAGTAGTATCTCTGCTGATATAATCAATGTCATTATTGTCCCTTTTCCAGAGCACATACCAAAAGAATCCGAAAAAATATTTCTGCTAAATCTACTCTATCACCACTTATCTTACAGTATGGATTATGGTGAATCTTTTCCTTCCCATCTGTGTGTGAGCATATGTTTAATTACCAGTAGTATCTCTGCTGATATAGGCAATGTCATTATTGTTCCACCTCCCGGGCACATACCAAAAGAATCCGAAAAAATGTTTCTGCTGAATCTACTTTGTCACAACTTATCTTACTGTAGGGAATATGGTGAATCTTTTCCTTCCCATCTGTGTGTGAGCATATGTTTAATTACCAGTAGTATCTCTGCTGATATAGGCAATGTCATTATTGTTCCACCTCCCGGGCACATACCAAAAGAATCCAAAAAAATGTTTCTGCTGAATCTACTTTGTCACCACTTATCTTACTGTAGGGATTATGGTGAATCTTTTCCTTCCCATCTGTGTGTGAGCATATGTTTAATTACCAGTAGTATCTCTGCTGATATAGGAAATGTCATTATTGTTCCACCTCCCGGGCACATACCAAAAGAATCCGAAAAAATGTTTCTGCTGAATCTACTTTGTCACCACTTATCTTACTATAGGGATTATGGTGAATCTTTTCCTTCTTATCTGTCTGTGAGCATATGTTTAATTACCAGTAGTATCTCTGCTGATATAATCAATGTCATTATTGTCCCTTTTCCAGAGCACATACCAAAAGAATCCGAAAAAACATTTCTGCTAAATTTACTCTACCCCGCTTATCTTACAGTAGGGAATATGGTGAATCTTTTCCTTCCCATCTGTGTGTGAGCATTTCTTTAATTTACAGTAGTTTCTCTGCTGATTTGGCCAATGTCATTATTGTTCCACATCCAGGGCACATACCAAAAGAATCCGAAAAAATATTTCTGCTAAATTTATTTTGTCACCACTTATCTTATAGTAGGGATTATGGTGAATCTTTTTCTTCCCAACTGTGTGTGAGCATATTTTTAATTTCCAGCAGTTTCTCTGATGATATGGGCAATGTCATTATTGTTCCACATCCAGGGCACATACCAAAAGAATCTGAAAAAATATTTCTGCTAAATCTACTTTGTCACCACTTATCTTACAGTAGGGATTATGGTGAATCTTTTCCTTCCCAACTGTATGTGAGCATATTTTTAATTTCCAGCAGTTTCTCTGATGATATGGGCAATGTCATTATTGTTCCACATCCAGGGCACATACCAAAAGAATCTGAAAAAATATTTCTGCTAAATCTACTTTGTCACCACTTATCTTACAGTAGGGATTATGGTGAATCTTTTTCTTCCCAACTGTATGTGAGCATATTTTTAATTTCCAGCAGTTTCTCTGATGATATGGGCAATGTCATTATTGTTCCACATCCAGGGCACATACCAAAAGAATCTGAAAAAATATTTCTGCTAAATCTACTTTGTCACCACTTATCTTACAGTAGGGATTATGGTGAATCTTTTTCTTCCCAACTGTATGTGAGCATATTTTTAATTTCCAGCAGTTTCTCTGATGATATGGGAAATGTCATTATTGTTCCACATCCAGGGCACATACCAAAAGAATCTGAAAAAATATTTCTGCTAAATCTACTTTGTCATTACTTATCTTACAGTAGGGATTATGGTGAATTTTTTCCTTCCCATCTGTCTGTGAGCATTTCTTTAATTTACAATAGTTTCTCTGCTGATTTGGCCAATGTCATTATTGTTCCACATCCAGGGCACATACCAAAAGAATCTGAAAAAATATTTCTGCTAAATCTACTTTGTCACCACTTATCTTACAGTAGGGATTATGGTGAATTTTTTCCTTCCCATCTGTCTGTGAGCATTTCTTTAATTTACAGTAGTTTCTCTGCTGATTTGGCCAATGTCATTATTGTTCCACATCCAGGGCACATACCAAAAGAATCCGAAAAAATATTTCTGCTAAATTTACTTTGTCAAAACTTATCTTACAGTAGGGATTATGGTGAATCTTTTTCTTCCCAACTGTGTGTGAGCATATTTTTAATTTCCAGCAGTTTCTCTGATGATATGGGCAATGTCATTATTGTCCCTTTTCCAGAGCACATACCAAAAGAATCCGAAAAAACATTTCTGCTAAATTTACTTTGTCACCACTTATCTTACAGTAGGGATTATGGTGAATCTTTTCCTTCCCATCTGTCTGTGAGCATTTCTTTAATTTACAATAGTTTCTCTGCTGATTTGGCCAATGTCATTATTGTTCCACATCCAGGGCACATACCAAAAGAATCTGAAAAAATATTTCTGCTAAACCTACTTTGTCACCACTTATCTTACAGTAGGGATTATGGTGAATCTTTTTCTTCCCAACTGTATGTGAGCATATTTTTAATTTCCAGCAGTTTCTCTGATGATATGGGCAATGTCATTATTGTTCCACATCCAGGGCACATACCAAAAGAATCTGAAAAAATATTTCTGCTAAATCTACTTTGTCACCACTTATCTTACAGTAGGGATTATGGTGAATCTTTTTCTTCCCAACTGTGTGTGAGCATATTTTTATTTTCCAGCAGTGTCTCTGATGATATGGGCAATGTCATTATTGTTCCACATCCAGGGCACATACCAAAAGAATCTGAAAAAATATTCCTGCTAAATCTACTTTGTCACCACTTATCTTACAGTAGGGATTATGGTGAATTTTTTCCTTCCCATCTGTCTGTGAGCATTTCTTTAATTTACAGTAGTTTCTCTGCTGATTTGGCCAATGTCATTATTGTTCCAATTCCAGGGCACATACCAAAAGAATCCGAAAAAGTATTTCTGCTAAATTTACTTTGTCACCACTTATCTTACTGTAGGGATTATGGTGAATCTTTTTCTTCCCAACTGTGTGTGAGCATATTTTTAATTTCCAGCAGTTTCTCTGATGATATGGGCAATGTCATTATTGTTCCACATCCAGGGCACATACCAAAAGAATCTGAAAAAATATTTCTGCTAAATCTACTTTGTCACCACTTATCTTACAGTAGGGAATATGGTGAATCTTTTCCTTCCCATCTGTGTGTGAGCATTTCTTTAATTTACAGTAGTTTCTCTGCTGATTTGGCCAATGTCATTATTGTTCCACATCCAGGGCACATACCAAAAGAATCCGAAAAAATATTTCTGCTAAATTTATTTTGTCACCACTTATCTTATAGTAGGGATTATGGTGAATCTTTTTCTTCCCAACTGTGTGTGAGCATATTTTTAATTTCCAGCAGTTTCTCTGATGATATGGGCAATGTCATTATTGTTCCACATCCAGGGCACATACCAAAAGAATCTGAAAAAATATTTCTGCTAAATCTACTTTGTCACCACTTATCTTACAGTAGGGATTATGGTGAATCTTTTCCTTCCCAACTGTATGTGAGCATATTTTTAATTTCCAGCAGTTTCTCTGATGATATGGGCAATGTCATTATTGTTCCACATCCAGGGCACATACCAAAAGAATCTGAAAAAATATTTCTGCTAAATCTACTTTGTCACCACTTATCTTACAGTAGGGATTATGGTGAATCTTTTTCTTCCCAACTGTATGTGAGCATATTTTTAATTTCCAGCAGTTTCTCTGATGATATGGGCAATGTCATTATTGTTCCACATCCAGGGCACATACCAAAAGAATCTGAAAAAATATTTCTGCTAAATCTACTTTGTCACCACTTATCTTACAGTAGGGATTATGGTGAATCTTTTTCTTCCCAACTGTATGTGAGCATATTTTTAATTTCCAGCAGTTTCTCTGATGATATGGGAAATGTCATTATTGTTCCACATCCAGGGCACATACCAAAAGAATCTGAAAAAATATTTCTGCTAAATCTACTTTGTCATTACTTATCTTACAGTAGGGATTATGGTGAATTTTTTCCTTCCCATCTGTCTGTGAGCATTTCTTTAATTTACAATAGTTTCTCTGCTGATTTGGCCAATGTCATTATTGTTCCACATCCAGGGCACATACCAAAAGAATCTGAAAAAATATTTCTGCTAAATCTACTTTGTCACCACTTATCTTACAGTAGGGATTATGGTGAATTTTTTCCTTCCCATCTGTCTGTGAGCATTTCTTTAATTTACAGTAGTTTCTCTGCTGATTTGGCCAATGTCATTATTGTTCCACATCCAGGGCACATACCAAAAGAATCCGAAAAAATATTTCTGCTAAATTTACTTTGTCAAAACTTATCTTACAGTAGGGATTATGGTGAATCTTTTTCTTCCCAACTGTGTGTGAGCATATTTTTAATTTCCAGCAGTTTCTCTGATGATATGGGCAATGTCATTATTGTCCCTTTTCCAGAGCACATACCAAAAGAATCCGAAAAAACATTTCTGCTAAATTTACTTTGTCACCACTTATCTTACAGTAGGGATTATGGTGAATCTTTTCCTTCCCATCTGTCTGTGAGCATTTCTTTAATTTACAATAGTTTCTCTGCTGATTTGGCCAATGTCATTATTGTTCCACATCCAGGGCACATACCAAAAGAATCTGAAAAAATATTTCTGCTAAACCTACTTTGTCACCACTTATCTTACAGTAGGGATTATGGTGAATCTTTTTCTTCCCAACTGTATGTGAGCATATTTTTAATTTCCAGCAGTTTCTCTGATGATATGGGCAATGTCATTATTGTTCCACATCCAGGGCACATACCAAAAGAATCTGAAAAAATATTTCTGCTAAATCTACTTTGTCACCACTTATCTTACAGTAGGGATTATGGTGAATCTTTTTCTTCCCAACTGTGTGTGAGCATATTTTTATTTTCCAGCAGTGTCTCTGATGATATGGGCAATGTCATTATTGTTCCACATCCAGGGCACATACCAAAAGAATCTGAAAAAATATTCCTGCTAAATCTACTTTGTCACCACTTATCTTACAGTAGGGATTATGGTGAATTTTTTCCTTCCCATCTGTCTGTGAGCATTTCTTTAATTTACAGTAGTTTCTCTGCTGATTTGGCCAATGTCATTATTGTTCCAATTCCAGGGCACATACCAAAAGAATCCGAAAAAGTATTTCTGCTAAATTTACTTTGTCACCACTTATCTTACTGTAGGGATTATGGTGAATCTTTTTCTTCCCAACTGTGTGTGAGCATATTTTTAATTTCCAGCAGTTTCTCTGATGATATGGGCAATGTCATTATTGTTCCACATCCAGGGCACATACCAAAAGAATCTGAAAAAATATTTCTGCTAAATCTACTTTGTCACCACTTATCTTACAGTAGGGATTATGGTGAATCTTTTCCTTCCCATCTGTCTGTGAGCATTTCTTTAATTTACAGTAGTTTCTCTGCTGATTTGGCCAATGTCATTATTGTTCCACATCCAGGGCACATACCAAAAGAATCTGAAAAAATATTTCTGCTAAATCTACTTTGTCACCACTTATCTTACAGTAGGGATTATGGTGAATCTTTTTCTTCCCAACTGTATGTGAGCATATTTTTAATTTCCAGCAGTTTCTCTGATGATATGGGCAATGTCATTATTGTTCCACATCCAGGGCACATACCAAAAGAATCTGAAAAAATATTTCTGCTAAATCTACTTTGTCACCACTTATATTACAGTAGGGATTATGGTGAATCTTTTTCTTCCCAACTGTGTGTGAGCATATTTTTAATTTCCAGCAGTTTCTCTGATGATATGGGCAATGTCATTATTGTTCCACATAAAGGGCACATACCAAAAGAATCTGAAAAAATATTTCTGCTAAATTTACTCTACCCCGCTTATCTTACAGTAGGGATTATGGTGAATCTTTCCTTCCCATCTGTCTGTGAGCATTTCTTTAATTTACAGTAGTTTCTCTGCTGATTTGGCCAATGTCATTATTGTTCCACATCCAGGGCACATACCAAAAGAATCCGAAAAAATATTTCTGCTAAATTTACTTTGTCACCACTTATCTTACAGTAGGGATTATGGTGAATCTTTTTCTTCCCTACTGTGTGTGAGCATATTTTTAATTTCCAGCAGTTTCTCTGATGATATGGGCAATGTCATTATTGTTCCACATCCAGGGCACATACCAAAAGAATCCGAAAAAATATTTCTGCTAAATCTACTTTGTCACCACTTATCTTACAGTAGGGATTATGGTGAATCTTTTTCTTCCCAACTGTATGTGAGCATATTTTTAATTTCCAGCAGTTTCTCTGATGATATGGGCAATGTCATTATTGTTCCACATCCAGGGCACATACCAAAAGAATCTGAAAAAATATTTCTGCTAAATCTACTTTGTCACCACTTATCTTACAGTAGGGATTATGGTGAATCTTTTTCTTCCCAACTGTGTGTGAGCATATTTTTAATTTCCAGCAGTTTCTCTGATGATATGGGCAATGTCATTATTGTTCCACATCCAGGGCACATACCAAAAGAATCTGAAAAAATATTTCTGCTAAATCTACTTTGTCACCACTTATCTTACAGTAGGGATTATGGTGAATCTTTTCCTTCCCAACTGTATGTGAGCATATTTTTAATTTCCAGCAGTTTCTCTGATGATATGGGCAATGTCATTATTGTTCCACATCCAGGGCACATACCAAAAGAATCTGAAAAAATATTTCTGCTAAATCTACTTTGTCACCACTTATCTTACAGTAGGGATTATGGTGAATCTTTTTCTTCCCAACTGTATGTGAGCATATTTTTAATTTCCAGCAGTTTCTCTGATGATATGGGCAATGTCATTATTGTTCCACATCCAGGGCACATACCAAAAGAATCTGAAAAAATATTTCTGCTAAATCTACTTTGTCACCACTTATCTTACAGTAGGGATTATGGTGAATCTTTTTCTTCCCAACTGTATGTGAGCATATTTTTAATTTCCAGCAGTTTCTCTGATGATATGGGAAATGTCATTATTGTTCCACATCCAGGGCACATACCAAAAGAATCTGAAAAAATATTTCTGCTAAATCTACTTTGTCATTACTTATCTTACAGTAGGGATTATGGTGAATTTTTTCCTTCCCATCTGTCTGTGAGCATTTCTTTAATTTACAATAGTTTCTCTGCTGATTTGGCCAATGTCATTATTGTTCCACATCCAGGGCACATACCAAAAGAATCTGAAAAAATATTTCTGCTAAATCTACTTTGTCACCACTTATCTTACAGTAGGGATTATGGTGAATTTTTTCCTTCCCATCTGTCTGTGAGCATTTCTTTAATTTACAGTAGTTTCTCTGCTGATTTGGCCAATGTCATTATTGTTCCACATCCAGGGCACATACCAAAAGAATCCGAAAAAATATTTCTGCTAAATTTACTTTGTCACCACTTATCTTACAGTAGGGATTATGGTGAATCTTTTTCTTCCCAACTGTGTGTGAGCATATTTTTAATTTCCAGCAGTTTCTCTGATGATATGGGCAATGTCATTATTGTCCCTTTTCCAGAGCACATACCAAAAGAATCCGAAAAAACATTTCTGCTAAATTTACTTTGTCACCACTTATCTTACAGTAGGGATTATGGTGAATCTTTTCCTTCCCATCTGTCTGTGAGCATTTCTTTAATTTACAATAGTTTCTCTGCTGATTTGGCCAATGTCATTATTGTTCCACATCCAGGGCACATACCAAAAGAATCTGAAAAAATATTTCTGCTAAACCTACTTTGTCACCACTTATCTTACAGTAGGGATTATGGTGAATCTTTTTCTTCCCAACTGTATGTGAGCATATTTTTAATTTCCAGCAGTTTCTCTGATGATATGGGCAATGTCATTATTGTTCCACATCCAGGGCACATACCAAAAGAATCTGAAAAAATATTTCTGCTAAATCTACTTTGTCACCACTTATCTTACAGTAGGGATTATGGTGAATCTTTTTCTTCCCAACTGTGTGTGAGCATATTTTTATTTTCCAGCAGTGTCTCTGATGATATGGGCAATGTCATTATTGTTCCACATCCAGGGCACATACCAAAAGAATCTGAAAAAATATTCCTGCTAAATCTACTTTGTCACCACTTATCTTACAGTAGGGATTATGGTGAATTTTTTCCTTCCCATCTGTCTGTGAGCATTTCTTTAATTTACAGTAGTTTCTCTGCTGATTTGGCCAATGTCATTATTGTTCCACATCCAGGGCACATACCAAAAGAATCCGAAAAAGTATTTCTGCTAAATTTACTTTGTCACCACTTATCTTACTGTAGGGATTATGGTGAATCTTTTTCTTCCCAACTGTGTGTGAGCATATTTTTAATTTCCAGCAGTTTCTCTGATGATATGGGCAATGTCATTATTGTTCCACATCCAGGGCACATACCAAAAGAATCTGAAAAAATATTTCTGCTAAATCTACTTTGTCACCACTTATCTTACAGTAGGGATTATGGTGAATCTTTTCCTTCCCATCTGTCTGTGAGCATTTCTTTAATTTACAGTAGTTTCTCTGCTGATTTGGCCAATGTCATTATTGTTCCACATCCAGGGCACATACCAAAAGAATCTGAAAAAATATTTCTGCTAAATCTACTTTGTCACCACTTATCTTACAGTAGGGATTATGGTGAATCTTTTTCTTCCCAACTGTATGTGAGCATATTTTTCATTTCCAGCAGTTTCTCTGATGATATGGGCGATGTCATTATTGTTCCACATCCAGGGCACATACCAAAAGAATCTGAAAAAATATTTCGGCTAAATCTACTTTGTCACCACTTATATTACAGTAGGGATTATGGTGAATCTTTTTCTTCCCAACTGTGTGTGAGCATATTTTTAATTTCCAGCAGTTTCTCTGATGATATGGGCAATGTCATTATTGTTCCACATCCAGGGCACATACCAAAAGAATCTGAAAAAATATTTCTGCTAAATTTACTCTACCCCGCTTATCTTACAGTAGGGATTATGGTGAATCTTTCCTTCCCATCTGTCTGTGAGCATTTCTTTAATTTACAGTAGTTTCTCTGCTGATTTGGCCAATGTCATTATTGTTCCACATCCAGGGCACATACCAAAAGAATCCGAAAAAATATTTCTGCTAAATTTACTTTGTCACCACTTATCTTACAGTAGGGATTATGGTGAATCTTTTTCTTCCCTACTGTGTGTGAGCATATTTTTAATTTCCAGCAGTTTCTCTGATGATATGGGCAATGTCATTATTGTTCCACATCCAGGGCACATACCAAAAGAATCCGAAAAAATATTTCTGCTAAATCTACTTTGTCACCACTTATCTTACAGTAGGGATTATGGTGAATCTTTTTCTTCCCAACTGTATGTGAGCATATTTTTAATTTCCAGCAGTTTCTCTGATGATATGGGCAATGTCATTATTGTTCCACATCCAGGGCACATACCAAAAGAATCTGAAAAAATATTTCTGCTAAATCTACTTTGTCACCACTTATCTTACAGTAGGGATTATGGTGAATCTTTTTCTTCCCAACTGTGTGTGAGCATATTTTTAATTTCCAGCAGTTTCTCTGATGATATGGGCAATGTCATTATTGTTCCACATCCAGGGCACATACCAAAAGAATCTGAAAAAATATTTCTGCTAAATCTACTTTGTCACCACTTATCTTACAGTAGGGATTATGGTGAATCTTTTCCTTCCCATCTGTCTGTGAGCATTTCTTTAATTTACAGTAGTTTCTCTGCTGATTTGGCCAATGTCATTATTGTTCCACATCCAGGGCACATACCAAAAGAATCTGAAAAAATATTTCTGCTAAATCTACTTTGTCACCACTTATCTTACAGTAGGGATTATGGTGAATCTTTTTCTTCCCAACTGTATGTGAGCATATTTTTAATTTCCAGCAGTTTCTCTGATGATATGGGCAATGTCATTATTGTTCCACATCCAGGGCACATACCAAAAGAATCTGAAAAAATATTTCTGCTAAATCTACTTTGTCACCACTTATATTACAGTAGGGATTATGGTGAATCTTTTTCTTCCCAACTGTGTGTGAGCATATTTTTAATTTCCAGCAGTTTCTCTGATGATATGGGCAATGTCATTATTGTTCCACATCCAGGGCACATACCAAAAGAATCTGAAAAAATATTTCTGCTAAATCTACTTTGTCACCACTTATCTTACAGTAGGGATTATGGTGAATCTTTTTCTTCCCAACTGTATGTGAGCATATTTTTAATTTCCAGCAGTTTCTCTGATGATATGGGAAATGTCATTATTGTTCCACATCCAGGGCACATACCAAAAGAATCTGAAAAAATATTTCTGCTAAATCTACTTTGTCATTACTTATCTTACAGTAGGGATTATGGTGAATTTTTTCCTTCCCATCTGTCTGTGAGCATTTCTTTAATTTACAATAGTTTCTCTGCTGATTTGGCCAATGTCATTATTGTTCCACATCCAGGGCACATACCAAAAGAATCTGAAAAAATATTTCTGCTAAATCTACTTTGTCACCACTTATCTTACAGTAGGGATTATGGTGAATTTTTTCCTTCCCATCTGTCTGTGAGCATTTCTTTAATTTACAGTAGTTTCTCTGCTGATTTGGCCAATGTCATTATTGTTCCACATCCAGGGCACATACCAAAAGAATCCGAAAAAATATTTCTGCTAAATTTACTTTGTCACCACTTATCTTACAGTAGGGATTATGGTGAATCTTTTTCTTCCCAACTGTGTGTGAGCATATTTTTAATTTCCAGCAGTTTCTCTGATGATATGGGCAATGTCATTATTGTCCCTTTTCCAGAGCACATACCAAAAGAATCCGAAAAAACATTTCTGCTAAATTTACTTTGTCACCACTTATCTTACAGTAGGGATTATGGTGAATCTTTTCCTTCCCATCTGTCTGTGAGCATTTCTTTAATTTACAATAGTTTCTCTGCTGATTTGGCCAATGTCATTATTGTTCCACATCCAGGGCACATACCAAAAGAATCTGAAAAAATATTTCTGCTAAACCTACTTTGTCACCACTTATCTTACAGTAGGGATTATGGTGAATCTTTTTCTTCCCAACTGTATGTGAGCATATTTTTAATTTCCAGCAGTTTCTCTGATGATATGGGCAATGTCATTATTGTTCCACATCCAGGGCACATACCAAAAGAATCTGAAAAAATATTTCTGCTAAATCTACTTTGTCACCACTTATCTTACAGTAGGGATTATGGTGAATCTTTTTCTTCCCAACTGTGTGTGAGCATATTTTTATTTTCCAGCAGTGTCTCTGATGATATGGGCAATGTCATTATTGTTCCACATCCAGGGCACATACCAAAAGAATCTGAAAAAATATTCCTGCTAAATCTACTTTGTCACCACTTATCTTACAGTAGGGATTATGGTGAATTTTTTCCTTCCCATCTGTCTGTGAGCATTTCTTTAATTTACAGTAGTTTCTCTGCTGATTTGGCCAATGTCATTATTGTTCCACATCCAGGGCACATACCAAAAGAATCCGAAAAAGTATTTCTGCTAAATTTACTTTGTCACCACTTATCTTACTGTAGGGATTATGGTGAATCTTTTTCTTCCCAACTGTGTGTGAGCATATTTTTAATTTCCAGCAGTTTCTCTGATGATATGGGCAATGTCATTATTGTTCCACATCCAGGGCACATACCAAAAGAATCTGAAAAAATATTTCTGCTAAATCTACTTTGTCACCACTTATCTTACAGTAGGGATTATGGTGAATCTTTTCCTTCCCATCTGTCTGTGAGCATTTCTTTAATTTACAGTAGTTTCTCTGCTGATTTGGCCAATGTCATTATTGTTCCACATCCAGGGCACATACCAAAAGAATCTGAAAAAATATTTCTGCTAAATCTACTTTGTCACCACTTATCTTACAGTAGGGATTATGGTGAATCTTTTTCTTCCCAACTGTATGTGAGCATATTTTTCATTTCCAGCAGTTTCTCTGATGATATGGGCAATGTCATTATTGTTCCACATCCAGGGCACATACCAAAAGAATCTGAAAAAATATTTCGGCTAAATCTACTTTGTCACCACTTATATTACAGTAGGGATTATGGTGAATCTTTTTCTTCCCAACTGTGTGTGAGCATATTTTTAATTTCCAGCAGTTTCTCTGATGATATGGGCAATGTCATTATTGTTCCACATCCAGGGCACATACCAAAATAATCTGAAAAAATATTTCTGCTAAATTTACTCTACCCCGCTTATCTTACAGTAGGGATTATGGTGAATCTTTCCTTCCCATCTGTCTGTGAGCATTTCTTTAATTTACAGTAGTTTCTCTGCTGATTTGGCCAATGTCATTATTGTTCCACATCCAGGGCACATACCAAAAGAATCCGAAAAAATATTTCTGCTAAATTTACTTTGTCACCACTTATCTTACAGTAGGGATTATGGTGAATCTTTTTCTTCCCTACTGTGTGTGAGCATATTTTTAATTTCCAGCAGTTTCTCTGATGATATGGGTAATGTCATTATTGTTCCACATCCAGGGCACATACCAAAAGAATCCGAAAAAATATTTCTGCTAAATCTACTTTGTCACCACTTATCTTACAGTAGGGATTATGGTGAATCTTTTTCTTCCCAACTGTGTGTGAGCATATTTTTAATTTCCAGCAGTTTCTCTGATGATATGGGCAATGTCATTATTGTTCCACATCCAGGGCACATACCAAAAGAATCTGAAAAAATATTTCTGCTAAATCTACTTTGTCACCACTTATCTTACAGTAGGGATTATGGTGAATCTTTTCCTTCCCAACTGTATGTGAGCATATTTTTAATTTCCAGCAGTTTCTCTGATGATATGGGCAATGTCATTATTGTTCCACATCCAGGGCACATACCAAAAGAATCTGAAAAAATATTTCTGCTAAATCTACTTTGTCACCACTTATCTTACAGTAGGGATTATGGTGAATCTTTTTCTTCCCAACTGTATGTGAGCATATTTTTAATTTCCAGCAGTTTCTCTGATGATATGGGCAATGTCATTATTGTTCCACATCCAGGGCACATACCAAAAGAATCTGAAAAAATATTTCTGCTAAATCTACTTTGTCACCACTTATCTTACAGTAGGGATTATGGTGAATCTTTTTCTTCCCAACTGTATGTGAGCATATTTTTAATTTCCAGCAGTTTCTCTGATGATATGGGAAATGTCATTATTGTTCCACATCCAGGGCACATACCAAAAGAATCTGAAAAAATATTTCTGCTAAATCTACTTTGTCATTACTTATCTTACAGTAGGGATTATGGTGAATTTTTTCCTTCCCATCTGTCTGTGAGCATTTCTTTAATTTACAATAGTTTCTCTGCTGATTTGGCCAATGTCATTATTGTTCCACATCCAGGGCACATACCAAAAGAATCTGAAAAAATATTTCTGCTAAATCTACTTTGTCACCACTTATCTTACAGTAGGGATTATGGTGAATCTTTTTCTTCCCAACTGTATGTGAGCATATTTTTAATTTCCAGCAGTTTCTCTGATGATATGGGCAATGTCATTATTGTTCCACATCCAGGGCACATACCAAAAGAATCTGAAAAAATATTTCTGCTAAATCTACTTTGTCACCACTTATCTTACAGTAGGGATTATGGTGAATCTTTTTCTTCCCAACTGTGTGTGAGCATATTTTTATTTTCCAGCAGTGTCTCTGATGATATGGGCAATGTCATTATTGTTCCACATCCAGGGCACATACCAAAAGAATCTGAAAAAATATTCCTGCTAAATCTACTTTGTCACCACTTATCTTACAGTAGGGATTATGGTGAATTTTTTCCTTCCCATCTGTCTGTGAGCATTTCTTTAATTTACAGTAGTTTCTCTGCTGATTTGGCCAATGTCATTATTGTTCCACATCCAGGGCACATACCAAAAGAATCCGAAAAAGTATTTCTGCTAAATTTACTTTGTCACCACTTATCTTACTGTAGGGATTATGGTGAATCTTTTTCTTCCCAACTGTGTGTGAGCATATTTTTAATTTCCAGCAGTTTCTCTGATGATATGGGCAATGTCATTATTGTTCCACATCCAGGGCACATACCAAAAGAATCTGAAAAAATATTTCTGCTAAATCTACTTTGTCACCACTTATCTTACAGTAGGGATTATGGTGAATCTTTTCCTTCCCATCTGTCTGTGAGCATTTCTTTAATTTACAGTAGTTTCTCTGCTGATTTGGCCAATGTCATTATTGTTCCACATCCAGGGCACATACCAAAAGAATCTGAAAAAATATTTCTGCTAAATCTACTTTGTCACCACTTATCTTACAGTAGGGATTATGGTGAATCTTTTTCTTCCCAACTGTATGTGAGCATATTTTTCATTTCCAGCAGTTTCTCTGATGATATGGGCAATGTCATTATTGTTCCACATCCAGGGCACATACCAAAAGAATCTGAAAAAATATTTCGGCTAAATCTACTTTGTCACCACTTATATTACAGTAGGGATTATGGTGAATCTTTTTCTTCCCAACTGTGTGTGAGCATATTTTTAATTTCCAGCAGTTTCTCTGATGATATGGGCAATGTCATTATTGTTCCACATCCAGGGCACATACCAAAATAATCTGAAAAAATATTTCTGCTAAATTTACTCTACCCCGCTTATCTTACAGTAGGGATTATGGTGAATCTTTCCTTCCCATCTGTCTGTGAGCATTTCTTTAATTTACAGTAGTTTCTCTGCTGATTTGGCCAATGTCATTATTGTTCCACATCCAGGGCACATACCAAAAGAATCCGAAAAAATATTTCTGCTAAATTTACTTTGTCACCACTTATCTTACAGTAGGGATTATGGTGAATCTTTTTCTTCCCTACTGTGTGTGAGCATATTTTTAATTTCCAGCAGTTTCTCTGATGATATGGGTAATGTCATTATTGTTCCACATCCAGGGCACATACCAAAAGAATCCGAAAAAATATTTCTGCTAAATCTACTTTGTCACCACTTATCTTACAGTAGGGATTATGGTGAATCTTTTTCTTCCCAACTGTGTGTGAGCATATTTTTAATTTCCAGCAGTTTCTCTGATGATATGGGCAATGTCATTATTGTTCCACATCCAGGGCACATACCAAAAGAATCTGAAAAAATATTTCTGCTAAATCTACTTTGTCACCACTTATCTTACAGTAGGGATTATGGTGAATCTTTTCCTTCCCAACTGTATGTGAGCATATTTTTAATTTCCAGCAGTTTCTCTGATGATATGGGCAATGTCATTATTGTTCCACATCCAGGGCACATACCAAAAGAATCTGAAAAAATATTTCTGCTAAATCTACTTTGTCACCACTTATCTTACAGTAGGGATTATGGTGAATCTTTTTCTTCCCAACTGTATGTGAGCATATTTTTAATTTCCAGCAGTTTCTCTGATGATATGGGCAATGTCATTATTGTTCCACATCCAGGGCACATACCAAAAGAATCTGAAAAAATATTTCTGCTAAATCTACTTTGTCACCACTTATCTTACAGTAGGGATTATGGTGAATCTTTTTCTTCCCAACTGTATGTGAGCATATTTTTAATTTCCAGCAGTTTCTCTGATGATATGGGAAATGTCATTATTGTTCCACATCCAGGGCACATACCAAAAGAATCTGAAAAAATATTTCTGCTAAATCTACTTTGTCATTACTTATCTTACAGTAGGGATTATGGTGAATTTTTTCCTTCCCATCTGTCTGTGAGCATTTCTTTAATTTACAATAGTTTCTCTGCTGATTTGGCCAATGTCATTATTGTTCCACATCCAGGGCACATACCAAAAGAATCTGAAAAAATATTTCTGCTAAATCTACTTTGTCACCACTTATCTTACAGTAGGGATTATGGTGAATTTTTTCCTTCCCATCTGTCTGTGAGCATTTCTTTAATTTACAGTAGTTTCTCTGCTGATTTGGCCAATGTCATTATTGTTCCACATCCAGGGCACATACCAAAAGAATCCGAAAAAATATTTCTGCTAAATTTACTTTGTCACCACTTATCTTACAGTAGGGATTATGGTGAATCTTTTTCTTCCCAACTGTGTGTGAGCATATTTTTAATTTCCAGCAGTTTCTCTGATGATATGGGCAATGTCATTATTGTTCCACATCCAGGGCACATACCAAAAGAATCTGAAAAAATATTTCTGCTAAATCTACTTTGTCACCACTTATCTTACAGTAGGGATTATGGTGAATCTTTTCCTTCCCATCTGTCTGTGAGCATTTCTTTAATTTACAGTAGTTTCTCTGCTGATTTGGCCAATGTCATTATTGTTCCACATCCAGGGCACATACCAAAAGAATCTGAAAAAATATTTCTGCTAAATCTACTTTGTCACCACTTATCTTACAGTAGGGATTATGGTGAATCTTTTTCTTCCCAACTGTATGTGAGCATATTTTTCATTTCCAGCAGTTTCTCTGATGATATGGGCAATGTCATTATTGTTCCACATCCAGGGCACATACCAAAAGAATCTGAAAAAATATTTCGGCTAAATCTACTTTGTCACCACTTATATTACAGTAGGGATTATGGTGAATCTTTTTCTTCCCAACTGTGTGTGAGCATATTTTTAATTTCCAGCAGTTTCTCTGATGATATGGGCAATGTCATTATTGTTCCACATCCAGGGCACATACCAAAAGAATCTGAAAAAATATTTCTGCTAAATTTACTCTACCCCGCTTATCTTACAGTAGGGATTATGGTGAATCTTTCCTTCCCATCTGTCTGTGAGCATTTCTTTAATTTACAGTAGTTTCTCTGCTGATTTGGCCAATGTCATTATTGTTCCACATCCAGGGCACATACCAAAAGAATCCGAAAAAATATTTCTGCTAAATTTACTTTGTCACCACTTATCTTACAGTAGGGATTATGGTGAATCTTTTTCTTCCCTACTGTGTGTGAGCATATTTTTAATTTCCAGCAGTTTCTCTGATGATATGGGCAATGTCATTATTGTTCCACATCCAGGGCACATACCAAAAGAATCCGAAAAAATATTTCTGCTAAATCTACTTTGTCACCACTTATCTTACAGTAGGGATTATGGTGAATCTTTTTCTTCCCAACTGTATGTGAGCATATTTTTAATTTCCAGCAGTTTCTCTGATGATATGGGCAATGTCATTATTGTTCCACATCCAGGGCACATACCAAAAGAATCTGAAAAAATATTTCTGCTAAATCTACTTTGTCACCACTTATCTTACAGTAGGGATTATGGTGAATCTTTTTCTTCCCAACTGTGTGTGAGCATATTTTTAATTTCCAGCAGTTTCTCTGATGATATGGGCAATGTCATTATTGTTCCACATCCAGGGCACATACCAAAAGAATCTGAAAAAATATTTCTGCTAAATCTACTTTGTCACCACTTATCTTACAGTAGGGATTATGGTGAATCTTTTCCTTCCCATCTGTCTGTGAGCATTTCTTTAATTTACAGTAGTTTCTCTGCTGATTTGGCCAATGTCATTATTGTTCCACATCCAGGGCACATACCAAAAGAATCTGAAAAAATATTTCTGCTAAATCTACTTTGTCACCACTTATCTTACAGTAGGGATTATGGTGAATCTTTTTCTTCCCAACTGTATGTGAGCATATTTTTAATTTCCAGCAGTTTCTCTGATGATATGGGCAATGTCATTATTGTTCCACATCCAGGGCACATACCAAAAGAATCTGAAAAAATATTTCTGCTAAATCTACTTTGTCACCACTTATATTACAGTAGGGATTATGGTGAATCTTTTTCTTCCCAACTGTGTGTGAGCATATTTTTAATTTCCAGCAGTTTCTCTGATGATATGGGCAATGTCATTATTGTTCCACATCCAGGGCACATACCAAAAGAATCTGAAAAAATATTTCTGCTAAATTTACTCTACCCCGCTTATCTTACAGTAGGGATTATGGTGAATCTTTCCTTCCCATCTGTCTGTGAGCATTTCTTTAATTTACAGTAGTTTCTCTGCTGATTTGGCCAATGTCATTATTGTTCCACATCCAGGGCACATACCAAAAGAATCCGAAAAAATATTTCTGCTAAATTTACTTTGTCACCACTTATCTTACAGTAGGGATTATGGTGAATCTTTTTCTTCCCAACTGTGTGTGAGCATATTTCTAATTTCCAGCAGTTTCTCTGATGATATGGGCAATGTCATTATTGTTCCACATCCTGGGCACATACCAAAAGAATCTGAAAAAATATTTCTGCTAAATCTACTTTGTCACCACTTATCTTACAGTAGGGATTATGGTGAATCTTTTTCTTCCCAACTGTATGTGAGCATATTTTTAATTTCCAGCAGTTTCTCTGATGATATGGGCAATGTCATTATTGTTCCACATCCAGGGCACATACCAAAAGAATCTGAAAAAATATTTCTGCTAAATCTACTTTGTCACCACTTATCTTACAGTAGGGATTATGGTGAATCTTTTTCTTCCCAACTGTATGTGAGCATATTTTTAATTTCCAGCAGTTTCTCTGATGATATGGGCAATGTCATTATTGTTCCACATCCAGGGCACATACCAAAAGAATCTGAAAAAATATTTCTGCTAAATCTACTTTGTCACCACTTATCTTACAATAGGGATTATTGTGAATCTTTTTCTTCCCAACTGTGTGTGAGCATATTTTTAATTTCCAGCAGTTTCTCTGATGATATGGGCAATGTCATTATTGTTCCACATCCAGGGCACATACCAAAAGAATCTGAAAAAATATTTCTGCTAAATCTACTTTGTCACCACTTATCTTACAGTAGGGATTATGGTGAATCTTTTTCTTCCCAACTGTGTGTGAGCATATTTTTAAATTCCAGCAGTTTCTCTGATGATATGGGCAATGTCATTATTGTTCCACATCCAGGGCACATACCAAAAGAATCTGAAAAAATATTCCTGCTAAATCTACTTTGTCACCACTTATCTTACAGTAGGGATTATGGTGAATTTTTTCCTTCCCATCTGTCTGTGAGCATTTCTTTAATTTACAGTAGTTTCTCTGCTGATTTGGCCAATGTCATTATTGTTCCACATCCAGGGCACATACCAAAAGAATCCGAAAAAATATTTCTGCTAAATTTACTTTGTCACCACTTATCTTACAGTAAGGATTATGGTGAATCTTTTTCTTCCCAACTGTGTGTGAGCATATTTTTAATTTCCAGCAGTTACTCTGATGATATGGGCAATGTCATTATTGTTCCACATCCAGGGCACATACCAAAAGAATCTGAAAAAATATTTCTGCTAAATCTACTTTGTCACCACTTATCTTACAGTAGGGATTATGGTGAATTTTTTCCTTCCCATCTGTCTGTGAGCATTTCTTTAATTTACAGTAGTTTCTCTGCTGATTTGGCCAATGTCATTATTGTTCCACATCCAGGGCACATACCAAAAGAATCTGAAAAAATATTTCTGCTAAATCTACTTTGTCACCACTTATCTTACAGTAGGGATTATGGTGAATCTTTTTCTTCCCAACTGTATGTGAGCATATTTTTAATTTCCAGCAGTTTCTCTGATGATATGGGCAATGTCATTATTGTTCCACATCCAGGGCACATACCAAAAGAATCTGAAAAAATATTTCTGCTAAATCTACTTTGTCACCACTTATATTACAGTAGGGATTATGGTGAATCTTTTTCTTCCCAACTGTGTGTGAGCATATTTTTAATTTCCAGCAGTTTCTCTGATGATATGGGCAATGTCATTATTGTTCCACATCCAGGGCACATACCAAAAGAATCTGAAAAAATATTTCTGCTAAATCTACCATGTCACCACTTATCTTACAGTAGGGATTATGGTGAATCTTTTTCTTCCCAACTGTGTGTGAGCATATTTTTAATTTCCAGCAGTTTCTCTGATGATATGGGCAATGTCATTATTGTTCCACATCCAGGGCACATACCAAAAGAATCTGAAAAAATATTTCGGCTAAATCTACTTTGTCACCACTTATCTTACAGTAGGGATTATGGTGAATTTTTTCCTTCCCATCTGTGTGTGAGCATTTCTTAATTTACAGTAATTTCTCTGCTGATATGGGCAATGTCATTATTGTCCCACCTCCAAGGCACATACCAAAAGAATCCGAAAAAGTGTTTCTGCTGAATCTAATTTGTCACCAATTATCTTACAGTACGGATTATGGTGAATCTTCTCCTTCCCATCTGTGTGTGAGCATATGTTTAATTACCAGTAGTATCTCTGCTGATATAGGCAATGTCATTATTGTCCCACCTCCCGGGCACATACAAAAACAATCCGAAAAAATATTTCTGCTAAATCTACTCTATCACCACTTATCTTACAGTAAGGATTATGGTGAATCTTTTCCTTCCCATCTGTGTGTGAGCATATATTTAATTTCCAATAGTATCTCTGCTGATATAGGCAATGTCATTATTGTCCCACCTCCCGGGCACATACCAAAAGAATCCGAAAAATATTTCTGCTAAATCTACTCTATCACCACTTCTCTTACAGTATGGATTATGGTGAATCTTTTCCTTCCCATCTGTGTGTGAGCATATGTTTAATTTCCAATAGTATCTCTGCTGATATAGGCAATGTCATTATTGTCCCACCTCCCGGGCACATACCAAAAGAATCCGAAAAAATGTTTCTGCTGAATCTACTCTATCACCACTTATCTTACAGTATGGATTATGGTGAATCTTTTCCTTCCCATCTGTGTGTGAGCATATATTTAATTTCCAATAGTATCTCTGCTGATATAGGCAATGTCATTATTGTCCCACCTCCCGGGCACATACCAAAAGAATCCGAAAAATATTTCTGCTAAATCTACTCTATCACCACTTATCTTACAGTATGGATTATGGTGAATTTTTTCCTTCCCATTTGTCTGTGAGCATTTCTTAATTTACAGTAATTTCTCTGCTGATATAGGCAATGTCATTATTTTCCCACCTCCCGGGCACATAACAAAAGAATCCGAAAAAATGTTTCTGCTGAATCTACTTTGTCACCACTTATCTTACAGTACGGATTATGGTTTTCCTTCGCATCTGTGTGTGAGCATATATTTAATTTCCAATAGTATCTCTGCTGATATAGGCCTTCTCATTATTGTCCCACCTCCCAGGCACATACCAAAAGAATCCGAAAAAATGTTTCTGCTAAATATACTTTGTCACCAGTTATCTTACAGTAGGGATTATGGTGAATCTTTTCCTTCCCATCTGTGTGTGAGCATATGTTTAATTTCCAGTAGTATCTCTGCTGATATAGGCAATGTCATTATTGTCCCACCTCCCGGGCACATACCAAAAGAA
This sequence comes from Maratus speculifer, assembly GCA_964019185.1. Taxonomy (NCBI): domain Eukaryota; kingdom Metazoa; phylum Arthropoda; class Arachnida; order Araneae; family Salticidae; genus Maratus; species Maratus speculifer. The sequence goes on from OZ025289.1 coordinate 33,176,430, forward strand.
TCCGAAAAATGTTTCTGCTAAATCTACTCTATCACCACTTATCTTACAGTGGGGATTAGCGTGAATCTTTTCCTTCCCATCTGTCCGTGAGCATTTCTTAATTTACAGTAATTTCTCTGCTGATATGGGCAATGTCATTATTGTCCCACCTCCAGGGCACATACCGAAAGAATCCGAAAAAATGTTTCTGCTGAATCTACTTTGTCACCACTTATCTTACTGTAGGGATTATGGTGAATCTTTTCCTTCCCATCTGTGTGTGAGCATATGTTTAATTACCAGTAGTATCTCTGCTGATATAGGAAATGTCATTATTGTTCCACCTCCCGGGCACATACCAAAAGAATCCGAAAAAATGTTTCTGCTGAATATACTTTGTCACCACTTATCTTACTGTAGGGATTATGGTGAATCTTTTCCTTCTTATCCGTCTGTGAGCATATGTTTAATTACCAGTAGTATCTCTGCTGATATAATCAATGTCATTATTGTCCCATTTCGAGAGCACATACCAAAAGAATCGGAAAAAATATTTCTGCTAAATCTACTCTATCACCACTTATCTTACAGTATGGATTGTTGTGAATCTTTTCCTTCCCATCTGTGTGTGAGCATATGTTTAATTACCAGTAGTATCTCTGCTGATATAGGCAATGTCATTATTGTTCCACCTCCCGGGCACATACCAAAAGAATCCGAAAAATTTTTCTGCTGAATCTACGTTGTCACCAATTATCTTACTGTAGGGATTATGGTGAATCTTTTCCTTCCCATCTGTGTGTGAGAATATGTTTAATTACCAGTAGTATCTCTGCTGATATAGGCAATGTCATTATTGTTCCACCTCCCGGGCACATACCAAAAGAATCCGAAAAAATGTTTCTGCTGAATCTATTTTGTCACCACTTATCTTACTGTAGGGATTATGGTGAATCTTTTCCTTCTTATCTGTCTGTGAGCATATGTTTAATTACCAGTAGTATCTCTGCTGATATAATCAATGTCATTATTGTCCCTTTTCCAGAGCACATACCAAAAGAATCCGAAAAAATATTTCTGCTAAATCTACTCTATCACCACTTATCTTACAGTATGGATTATGGTGAATCTTTTCCTTCCCATCTGTGTGTGAGCATATGTTTAATTACCAGTAGTATCTCTGCTGATATAGGCAATGTCATTATTGTTCCACCTCCCGGGCACATACCAAAAGAATCCGAAAAAATGTTTCTGCTGAATCTACTTTGTCACCACTTATCTTACTGTAGGGATTATGGTGAATCTTTTCCTTCCCATCTGTGTGTGAGAATATGTTTAATTACCAGTAGTATCTCTGCTGATATAGGCAATGTCATTATTGTTCCACCTCCCGGGCACATACCAAAAGAATCCGAAAAAATGTTTCTGCTGAATCTACGTTGTCACCAATTATCTTACTGTAGGGATTATGGTGAATCTTTTCCTTCCCATCTGTGTGTGAGAATATGTTTAATTACCAGTAGTATCTCTGCTGATATAGGCAATGTCATTATTGTTCCACCTCCCGGGCACATACCAAAAGAATCCGAAAAAATTTTCTGCTGAATCTACGTTGTCACCAATTATCTTACTGTAGGGATTATGGTGAATCTTTTCCTTCCCATCTGTGTGTGAGAATATGTTTAATTACCAGTAGTATCTCTGCTGATATAGGCAATGTCATTATTGTTCCACCTCCCGGGCACATACCAAAAGAATCCGAAAAAATGTTTCTGCTGAATCTATTTTGTCACCACTTATCTTACTGTAGGGATTATGGTGAATCTTTTCCTTCTTATCCGTCTGTGAGCATATGTTTAATTACCAGTAGTATCTCTGCTGATATAATCAATGTCATTATTGTCCCATTTCGAGAGCACATACCAAAAGAATCGGAAAAAATATTTCTGCTAAATCTACTCTATCACCACTTATCTTACAGTATGGATTATGGTGAATCTTTTCCTTCCCATGGGTGTGTGAGCATATGTTTAATTACCAGTAGTATCTCTGCTGATATAGGCAATGTCATTATTGTTCCACCTCCCGGGCACATACCAAAAGAATCCGAAAAATTTTTTCTGCTGAATCTACGTTGTCACCAATTATCTTACTGTAGGGATTATGGTGAATCTTTTCCTTCCCATCTGTGTGTGAGCATATGTTTAATTACCAGTAGTATCTCTGCTGATATAATCAATGTCATTATTGTCCCTTTTCCAGAGCACATACCAAAAGAATCCGAAAAAATATTTCTGCTAAATCTACTCTATCACCACTTATCTTACAGTATGGATTATGGTGAATCTTTTCCTTCCCATGTGTGTGTGAGCATATGTTTAATTACCAGTAGTATCTCTGCTGATATAGGAAATGTCATTATTGTTCCACCTCCCGGGCACATACGAAAAGAATCCGAAAAAATGTTTCTGCTGAATCTACTTTGTCACCACTTATCTTACTGTAGGGATTATGGTGAATCTTTTCCTTCTTATCTGTCTGTGAGCATATGTTTAATTACCAGTAGTATCTCTGCTGATATAATCAATGTCATTATTGTCCCTTTTCCAGAGCACATACCAAAAGAATCCGAAAAAATATTTCTGCTAAATCTACTCTATCACCACTTATCTTACAGTATGGATTATGGTGAATCTTTTCCTTCCCATCTGTGTGTGAGCATATGTTTAATTACCAGTAGTATCTCTGCTGATATAGGCAATGTCATTATTGTTCCACCTCCCGGGCACATACCAAAAGAATCCGAAAAAATGTTTCTGCTGAATCTACTTTGTCACAACTTATCTTACTGTAGGGAATATGGTGAATCTTTTCCTTCCCATCTGTGTGTGAGCATATGTTTAATTACCAGTAGTATCTCTGCTGATATAGGCAATGTCATTATTGTTCCACCTCCCGGGCACATACCAAAAGAATCCAAAAAAATGTTTCTGCTGAATCTACTTTGTCACCACTTATCTTACTGTAGGGATTATGGTGAATCTTTTCCTTCCCATCTGTGTGTGAGCATATGTTTAATTACCAGTAGTATCTCTGCTGATATAGGAAATGTCATTATTGTTCCACCTCCCGGGCACATACGAAAAGAATCCGAAAAAATGTTTCTGCTGAATCTACTTTGTCACCACTTATCTTACTGTAGGGATTATGGTGAATCTTTTCCTTCTTATCTGTCTGTGAGCATATGTTTAATTACCAGTAGTATCTCTGCTGATATAATCAATGTCATTATTGTCCCTTTTCCAGAGCACATACCAAAAGAATCCGAAAAAATATTTCTGCTAAATCTACTCTATCACCACTTATCTTACAGTAGGGATTATGGTGAATCTTTTCCTTCCCATCTGTGTGTGAGCATATGTTTAATTACCAGTAGTATCTCTGCTGATATAGGCAATGTCATTATTGTTCCACCTCCCGGGCACATACCAAAAGAATCCGAAAAAATGTTTCTGCTGAATCTACTTTGTCACCACTTATCTTACTGTAGGGATTATGGTGAATCTTTTCCTTCTTATCTGTCTGTGAGCATATGTTTAATTACCAGTAGCATCTCTGCTGATATAATCAATGTCATTATTGTCCCTTTTCCAGAGCACATACCAAAAGAATCCAAAAAAATATTTCTGCTAAATCTACTCTATCACCACTTATCTTACAGTATGGATTATGGTGAATCTTTTCCTTCCCATCTGTGTGTGAGCATATGTTTAATTACCAGTAGTATCTCTGCTGATATAGGCAATGTCATTATTGTTCCACCTCCCGGGCACATACCAAAAGAATCCGAAAAAATGTTTCTGCTGAATCTACTTTGTCACCACTTATCTTACTGTAGGGATTATGGTGAATCTTTTCCTTCCCATCTGTGTGTGAGAATATGTTTAATTACCAGTAGTATCTCTGCTGATATAGGCAATGTCATTATTGTTCCACCTCCCGGGCACATACCAAAAGAATCCGAAAAAATGTTTCTGCTGAATCTACGTTGTCACCAATTATCTTACTGTAGGGATTATGGTGAATCTTTTCCTTCCCATCTGTGTGTGAGAATATGTTTAATTACCAGTAGTATCTCTGCTGATATAGGCAATGTCATTATTGTTCCACCTCCCGGGCACATACCAAAAGAATCCGAAAAATTTTTCTGCTGAATCTACGTTGTCACCAATTATCTTACTGTAGGGATTATGGTGAATCTTTTCCTTCCCATCTGTGTGTGAGAATATGTTTAATTACCAGTAGTATCTCTGCTGATATAGGCAATGTCATTATTGTTCCACCTCCCGGGCACATACCAAAAGAATCCGAAAAAATGTTTCTGCTGAATCTATTTTGTCACCACTTATCTTACTGTAGGGATTATGGTGAATCTTTTCCTTCTTATCCGTCTGTGAGCATATGTTTAATTACCAGTAGTATCTCTGCTGATATAATCAATGTCATTATTGTCCCATTTCGAGAGCACATACCAAAAGAATCGGAAAAAATATTTCTGCTAAATCTACTCTATCACCACTTATCTTACAGTATGGATTATGGTGAATCTTTTCCTTCCCATGTGTGTGTGAGCATATGTTTAATTACCAGTAGTATCTCTGCTGATATAGGCAATGTCATTATTGTTCCACCTCCCGGGCACATACCAAAAGAATCCGAAAAAATGTTTCTGCTGAATCTATTTTGTCACCACTTATCTTACTGTAGGGATTATGGTGAATCTTTTCCTTCTTATCTGTCTGTGAGCATATGTTTAATTACCAGTAGTATCTCTGCTGATATAATCAATGTCAATATTGTCCCTTTTCCAGAGCACATACCGAAAGAATCCGAAAAAATATTTCTGCTAAATCTACTCTATCACCACTTATCTTACAGTATGGATTATGGTGAATCTTTTCCTTCCCATGTGTTTGTGAGCATATGTTTAATTACCAGTAGTATCTCTGCTGATATAGGAAATGTCATTATTGTTCCACCTCCCGGGCACATACGAAAAGAATCCGAAAAAATGTTTCTGCTGAATCTACTTTGTCACCACTTATCTTACTGTAGGGATTATGGTGAATCTTTTCCTTCTTATCTGTCTGTGAGCATATGTTTAATTACCAGTAGTATCTCTGCTGATATAATCAATGTCATTATTGTCCCTTTTCCAGAGCACATACCAAAAGAATCCGAAAAAATATTTCTGCTAAATCTACTCTATCACCACTTATCTTACAGTATGGATTATGGTGAATCTTTTCCTTCCCATGTGTGTGTGAGCATTTGTTTAATTACCAGTAGTATCTCTGCTGATATAGGAAATGTCATTATTGTTCCACCTCCCGGGCACATACGAAAAGAATCCGAAAAAATGTTTCTGCTGAATCTACTTTGTCACCACTTATCTTACTGTAGGGATTATGGTGAATCTTTTCCTTCTTATCTGTCTGTGAGCATATGTTTAATTACCAGTAGTATCTCTGCTGATATAATCAATGTCATTATTGTCCCTTTTCCAGAGCACATACCAAAAGAATCCGAAAAAATATTTCTGCTAAATCTACTCTATCACCACTTATCTTACAGTATGGATTATGGTGAATCTTTTCCTTCCCATCTGTGTGTGAGCATATGTTTAATTACCAGTAGTATCTCTGCTGATATAGGCAATGTCATTATTGTTCCACCTCCCGGGCACATACCAAAAGAATCCGAAAAAATGTTTCTGCTGAATCTACTTTGTCACAACTTATCTTACTGTAGGGAATATGGTGAATCTTTTCCTTCCCATCTGTGTGTGAGCATATGTTTAATTACCAGTAGTATCTCTGCTGATATAGGCAATGTCATTATTGTTCCACCTCCCGGGCACATACCAAAAGAATCCAAAAAAATGTTTCTGCTGAATCTACTTTGTCACCACTTATCTTACTGTTGGGATTATGGTGAATCTTTTCCTTCCCATCTGTGTGTGAGCATATGTTTAATTACCAGTAGTATCTCTGCTGATATAGGAAATGTCATTATTGTTCCACCTCCCGGGCACATACGAAAAGAATCCGAAAAAATGTTTCTGCTGAATCTACTTTGTCACCACTTATCTTACTGTAGGGATTATGGTGAATCTTTTCCTTCTTATCTGTCTGTGAGCATATGTTTAATTACCAGTAGTATCTCTGCTGATATAATCAATGTCATTATTGTCCCTTTTCCAGAGCACATACCAAAAGAATCCGAAAAAATATTTCTGCTAAATCTACTCTATCACCACTTATCTTACAGTAGGGATTATGGTGAATCTTTTCCTTCCCATCTGTGTGTGAGCATATGTTTAATTACCAGTAGTATCTCTGCTGATATATTCAATGTCGTTATTGTTCCACCTCCCGGGCACATACCAAAAGAATCCGAAAAAATGTTTCTGCTGAATCTACTTTGTCACCACTTATCTTACTGTAGTGATTATGGTGAATCTTTTCCTTCCCATATGTGTGTGAGCATATGTTTAATTACCAGTAGTATCTCTGCTGATATAGGAAATGTCATTATTGTTCCACCTCCCGGGCACATACCAAAAGAATCCGAAAAATATTTCTGCTAAATCTACTCTATCACCACTTATCTTACAGTATGGATTATGGTGATTCTTTTCCTCCCCATCTGTCTGTGAGCATTTCTTAATTTACAGTAATTTCTCTGCTGATATGGGCAATGTCATTATTGTCCCACCTCCAAGGCGTATACCAAAAGAATCCGAAAAAATGTTTCTACTGAATCTAATTTGTCATCAATTATCTTACAGTACGGATTATAGTGAATCTTCTCCTTCCCATCTGTGTGTGAGCATATGTTTAATTACCAGTAGTATCTCTGTTTATATAGGCAATGTCATTATTGTCCCTTTTCCAGAGCACATACCAAAAGAATCCGAAAAAATATTTCTGCTATATCTACTCTGTCACCACTTATCTTACAGTATGGATTATGGTGAATTTTTTCCTTCCCATTTGTCTGTGAGCATTTCTTAATTTACAGTAATTTCTCTGCTGATATAGGCAATGTCATTATTTTCCCACCTCCAGGGCACATAACAAAAGAATCCAAAAAAATGTTTCTGCTGAATCTACTTTGTCACCACTTATCTTACAGTACGGATTATGGTTTTCCTTCGCATCTGTGTGTGAGCATATATTTAATTTCCAATAGTATCTCTGCTGATATAGGCCTTCTCATTATTGTCCCACCTCCCGGGCACATACCAAAAGAATCCGAAAAAATGTTTCTGCTAAATATACTTTGTCACCAGTTATCTTACAGTAGGGATTATGGTGAATCTTTTCCTTCCCATCTGTGTGTGAGCATATGTTTAATTTCCAGTAGTATCTCTGCTGATATAGGCAATGTCATTATTGTCCCACCTCCCGGGCACATACCAAAAGAATCCGAAAAATGTTTCTGCTAAATCTACTCTATCACCACTTATCTTACAGTAGGGATTAGCGTGAATCTTTTCCTTCCCATCTGTCTGTGAGCATTTCTTAATTTACAGTAATTTCTCTGCTGATATGGGCAATGTCATTATTGTCCCACCTCCAGGGCACATACCGAAAGAATCCGAAAAAATGTTTCTGCTGAATCTACTTTGTCACCACTTATCTTACTGTAGGGATTATGGTGAATCTTTTCCTTCCCATCTGTGTGTGAGCATATGTTTAATTACCAGTAGTATCTCTGCTGATATAGGAAATGTCATTATTGTTCCACCTCCCGGGCACATACCAAAAGAATCCGAAAAAATGTTTCTGCTGAATCTACTTTGTCACCACTTATCTTACTGTAGGGATTATGGTGAATCTTTTCCTTCTTATCCGTCTGTGAGCATATGTTTAATTACCAGTAGTATCTCTGCTGATATAATCAATGTCATTATTGTCCCATTTCGAGAGCACATACCAAAAGAATCGGAAAAAATATTTCTGCTAAATCTACTCTATCACCACTTATCTTACAGTATGGATTATGGTGAATCTTTTCCTTCCCATGTGTGTGTGAGCATATGTTTAATTACCAGTAGTATCTCTGCTGATATAGGCAATGTCATTATTGTTCCACCTCCCGGGCACATACCAAAAGAATCCGAAAAAATTTTTCTGCTGAATCTACGTTGTCACCAATTATCTTACTGTAGGGATTATGGTGAATCTTTTCCTTCCCATCTGTGTGTGAGCATATGTTTAATTACCAGTAGTATCTCTGCTGATATAGGCAATGTCATTATTGTTCCACCTCCCGGGCACATACCAAAAGAATCCGAAAAAATGTTTCTGCTGAATCTATTTTGTCACCACTTATCTTACTGTAGGGATTATGGTGAATCTTTTCCTTCTTATCTGTCTGTGAGCATATGTTTAATTACCAGTAGTATCTCTGCTGATATAATCAATGTCATTATTGTCCCTTTTTCAGAGCACATACCAAAAGAATCCGAAAAAATATTTCTGCTAAATCTACTCTATCACCACTTATCTTACAGTATGGATTATGGTGAATCTTTTCCTTCCCATGTGTGTGTGAGCATATGTTTAATTACCAGTAGTATCTCTGCTGATATAGGAAATGTCATTATTGTTCCACCTCCCGGGCACATACGAAAAGAATCCGAAAAAATGTTTCTGCTGAATCTACTTTGTCACCACTTATCTTACTGTAGGGATTATGGTGAATCTTTTCCTTCTTATCTGTCTGTGAGCATATGTTTAATGACCAGTAGTATCTCTGCTGATATAATCAATGTCATTATTGTCCCTTTTCCAGAGCACATACCAAAAGAATCCGAAAAAATATTTCTGCTAAATCTACTCTATCACCACTTATCTTACAGTATGGATTATGGTGAATCTTTTCCTTCCCATCTGTGTGTGAGCATATGTTTAATTACCAGTAGTATCTCTGCTGATATAGGCAATGTCATTATTGTTCCACCTCCCGGGCACATACCAAAAGAATCCGAAAAATTTTTCTGCTGAATCTACGTTGTCACCAATTATCTTACTGTAGGGATTATGGTGAATCTTTTCCTTCCCATCTGTGTGTGAGAATATGTTTAATTACCAGTAGTATCTCTGCTGATATAGGCAATGTCATTATTGTTCCACCTCCCGGGCACATACCAAAAGAATCCGAAAAAATGTTTCTGCTGAATCTATTTTGTCACCACTTATCTTACTGTAGGGATTATGGTGAATCTTTTCCTTCTTATCCGTCTGTGAGCATATGTTTAATTACCAGTAGTATCTCTGCTGATATAATCAATGTCATTATTGTCCCATTTCGAGAGCACATACCAAAAGAATCGGAAAAAATATTTCTGCTAAATCTACTCTATCACCACTTATCTTACAGTATGGATTATGGTGAATCTTTTCCTTCCCATGTGTGTGTGAGCATATGTTTAATTACCAGTAGTATCTCTGCTGATATAGGCAATGTCATTATTGTTCCACCTCCCGGGCACATACCAAAAGAATCCGAAAAAATTTTTCTGCTGAATCTACGTTGTCACCAATTATCTTACTGTAGGGATTATGGTGAATCTTTTCCTTCCCATCTGTGTGTGAGCATATGTTTAATTACCAGTAGTATCTCTGCTGATATAGGCAATGTCATTATTGTTCCACCTCCCGGGCACATACCAAAAGAATCCGAAAAAATGTTTCTGCTGAATCTATTTTGTCACCACTTATCTTACTGTAGGGATTATGGTGAATCTTTTCCTTCTTATCTGTCTGTGAGCATATGTTTAATTACCAGTAGTATCTCTGCTGATATAATCAATGTCATTATTGTCCCTTTTCCAGAGCACATACCGAAAGAATCCGAAAAAATATTTCTGCTAAATCTACTCTATCACCACTTATCTTACAGTATGGATTATGGTGAATCTTTTCCTTCCCATGTGTTTGTGAGCATATGTTTAATTACCAGTAGTATCTCTGCTGATATAGGAAATGTCATTATTGTTCCACCTCCCGGGCACATACGAAAAGAATCCGAAAAAATGTTTCTGCTGAATCTACTTTGTCACCACTTATCTTACTGTAGGGATTATGGTGAATCTTTTCCTTCTTATCTGTCTGTGAGCATATGTTTAATTACCAGTAGTATCTCTGCTGATATAATCAATGTCATTATTGTCCCTTTTCCAGAGCACATACCAAAAGAATCCGAAAAAATATTTCTGCTAAATCTACTCTATCACCACTTATCTTACAGTATGGATTATGGTGAATCTTTTCCTTCCCATGTGTGTGTGAGCATATGTTTAATTACCAGTAGTATCTCTGCTGATATAGGAAATGTCATTATTGTTCCACCTCCCGGGCACATACGAAAAGAATCCGAAAAAATGTTTCTGCTGAATCTACTTTGTCACCACTTATCTTACTGTAGGGATTATGGTGAATCTTTTCCTTCTTATCTGTCTGTGAGCATATGTTTAATTACCAGTAGTATCTCTGCTGATATAATCAATGTCATTATTGTCCCTTTTCCAGAGCACATACCAAAAGAATCCGAAAAAATATTTCTGCTAAATCTACTCTATCACCACTTATCTTACAGTATGGATTATGGTGAATCTTTTCCTTCCCATCTGTGTGTGAGCATATGTTTAATTACCAGTAGTATCTCTGCTGATATAGGCAATGTCATTATTGTTCCACCTCCCGGGCACATACCAAAAGAATCCGAAAAAATGTTTCTGCTGAATCTACTTTGTCACAACTTATCTTACTGTAGGGAATATGGTGAATCTTTTCCTTCCCATCTGTGTGTGAGCATATGTTTAATTACCAGTAGTATCTCTGCTGATATAGGCAATGTCATTATTTTCCCACCTCCCGGGCACATACCAAAAGAATCCAAAAAAATGTTTCTGCTGAATCTACTTTGTCACCACTTATCTTACTGTAGGGATTATGGTGAATCTTTTCCTTCCCATCTGTGTGTGAGCATATGTTTAATTACCAGTAGTATCTCTGCTGATATAGGAAATGTCATTATTGTTCCACCTCCCGGGCACATACGAAAATAATCCGAAAAAATGTTTCTGCTGAATCTACTTTGTCACCACTTATCTTACTGTAGGGATTATGGTGAATCTTTTCCTTCTTATCTGTCTGTGAGCATATGTTTAATTACCAGTAGTATCTCTGCTGATATAATCAATGTCATTATTGTCCCTTTTCCAGAGCACATACCAAAAGAATCCGAAAAAATATTTCTGCTAAATCTACTCTATCACCACTTATCTTACAGTAGGGATTATGGTGAATCTTTTCCTTCCCATCTGTGTGTGAGCATATGTTTAATTACCAGTAGTATCTCTGCTGATATAGGAAATGTCATTATTGTTCCACCTCCCGGGCACATACCAAAAGAATCCGAAAAATATTTCTGCTAAATCTACTCTATCACCACTTATCTTACAGTATGGATTATGGTGATTCTTTTCCTCCCCATCTGTCTGTGAGCATTTCTTAATTTACAGTAATTTCTCTGCTGATATGGGCAATGTCATTATTGTCCCACCTCCGAGGCGTATACCAAAAGAATCCGAAAAAATGTTTCTACTGAATCTAATTTGTCATCAATTATCTTACAGTACGGATTATAGTGAATCTTCTCCTTCCCATCTGTGTGTGAGCATATGTTTAATTACCAGTAGTATCTCTGTTTATATAGGCAATGTCATTATTGTCCCTTTTCCAGAGCACATACCAAAAGAATCCGAAAAAATATTTCTGCTATATCTACTCTGTCACCACTTATCTTACAGTATGGATTATGGTGAATTTTTTCCTTCCCATTTGTCTGTGAGCATTTCTTAATTTACAGTAATTTCTCTGCTGATATAGGCAATGTCATTATTTTCCCACCTCCAGGGCACATAACAAAAGAATCCAAAAAAATGTTTCTGCTGAATCTACTTTGTCACCACTTATCTTACAGTACGGATTATGGTTTTCCTTCGCATCTGTGTGTGAGCATATATTTAATTTCCAATAGTATCTCTGCTGATATAGGCCTTCTCATTATTGTCCCACCTCCCGGGCACATACCAAAAGAATCCGAAAAAATGTTTCTGCTAAATATACTTTGTCACCAGTTATCTTACAGTAGGGATTATGGTGAATCTTTTCCTTCCCATCTGTGTGTGAGCATATGTTTAATTTCCAGTAGTATCTCTGCTGATATAGGCAATGTCATTATTGTCCCACCTCCCGGGCACATACCAAAAGAATCCGAAAAATGTTTCTGCTAAATCTACTCTATCACCACTTATCTTACAGTAGGGATTAGCGTGAATCTTTTCCTTCCCATCTGTCTGTGAGCATTTCTTAATTTACAGTAATTTCTCTGCTGATATGGGCAATGTCATTATTGTCCCACCTCCAGGGCACATACCGAAAGAATCCGAAAAAATGTTTCTGCTGAATCTACTTTGTCACCACTTATCTTACTGTAGGGATTATGGTGAATCTTTTCCTTCCCATCTGTGTGTGAGCATATGTTTAATTACCAGTAGTATCTCTGCTGATATAGGAAATGTCATTATTGTTCCACCTCCCGGGCACATACCAAAAGAATCCGAAAAAATGTTTCTGCTGAATCTACTTTGTCACCACTTATCTTACTGTAGGGATTATGGTGAATCTTTTCCTTCTTATCCGTCTGTGAGCATATGTTTAATTACCAGTAGTATCTCTGCTGATATAATCAATGTCATTATTGTCCCATTTCGAGAGCACATACCAAAAGAATCGGAAAAAATATTTCTGCTAAATCTACTCTATCACCACTTATCTTACAGTATGGATTATGGTGAATCTTTTCCTTCCCATGTGTGTGTGAGCATATGTTTAATTACCAGTAGTATCTCTGCTGATATAGGCAATGTCATTATTGTTCCACCTCCCGGGCACATACCAAAAGAATCCGAAAAAATTTTTCTGCTGAATCTACGTTGTCACCAATTATCTTACTGTAGGGATTATGGTGAATCTTTTCCTTCCCATCTGTGTGTGAGCATATGTTTAATTACCAGTAGTATCTCTGCTGATATAGGCAATGTCATTATTGTTCCACCTCCCGGGCACATACCAAAAGAATCCGAAAAAATGTTTCTGCTGAATCTATTTTGTCACCACTTATCTTACTGTAGGGATTATGGTGAATCTTTTCCTTCTTATCTGTCTGTGAGCATATGTTTAATTACCAGTAGTATCTCTGCTGATATAATCAATGTCATTATTGTCCCTTTTCCAGAGCACATACTAAAAGAATCCGAAAAAATATTTCTGCTAAATCTACTCTATCACCACTTATCTTACAGTATGGATTATGGTGAATCTTTTCCTTCCCATGTGTGTGTGAGCATATGTTTAATTACCAGTAGTATCTCTGCTGATATAGGAAATGTCATTATTGTTCCACCTCCCGGGCACATACGAAAAGAATCCGAAAAAAAGTTTCTGCTGAATCTACTATGTCACCACTTATCTTACTGTAGGGATTATGGTGAATCTTTTCCTTCTTATCTGTCTGTGAGCATATGTTTAATGACCAGTAGTATCTCTGCTGATATAATCAATGTCATTATTGTCCCTTTTCCAGAGCACATACCAAAAGAATCCGAAAAAATATTTCTGCTAAATCTACTCTATCACCACTTATCTTACAGTATGGATTATGGTGAATCTTTTCCTTCCCATCTGTGTGTGAGCATATGTTTAATTACCAGTAGTATCTCTGCTGATATAGGCAATGTCATTATTGTTCCACCTCCCGGGCACATACCAAAAGAATCCGAAAAAATGTTTCTGCTGAATCTACTTTGTCACAACTTATCTTACTGTAGGGAATATGGTGAATCTTTTCCTTCCCATCTGTGTGTGAGCATATGTTTAATTACCAGTAGTATCTCTGCTGATATAGGCAATGTCATTATTGTTCCACCTCCCGGGCACATACCAAAAGAATCCAAAAAATGTTTCTGCTGAATCTACTTTGTCACCACTTATCTTACTGTAGGGATTATGGTGAATCTTTTCCTTCCCATCTGTGTGTGAGCATATGTTTAATTACCAGTAGTATCTCTGCTGATATAGGAAATGTCATTATTGTTCCACCTCCCGGGCACATACCAAAAGAATCCGAAAAAATGTTTCTGCTGAATCTACTTTGTCACCACTTATCTTACTGTAGGGATTATGGTGAATCTTTTCCTTCTTATCTGTCTGTGAGCATATGTTTAATTACCAGTAGTATCTCTGCTGATATAATCAATGTCATTATTGTCCCTTTTCCAGAGCACATACCAAAAGAATCCGAAAAAACATTTCTGCTAAATTTACTCTACCCCGCTTATCTTACAGTAGGGAATATGGTGAATCTTTTCCTTCCCATCTGTGTGTGAGCATTTCTTTAATTTACAGTAGTTTCTCTGCTGATTTGGCCAATGTCATTATTGTTCCACATCCAGGGCACATACCAAAAGAATCCGAAAAAATATTTCTGCTAAATTTATTTTGTCACCACTTATCTTATAGTAGGGATTATGGTGAATCTTTTTCTTCCCAACTGTGTGTGAGCATATTTTTAATTTCCAGCAGTTTCTCTGATGATATGGGCAATGTCATTATTGTTCCACATCCAGGGCACATACCAAAAGAATCTGAAAAAATATTTCTGCTAAATCTACTTTGTCACCACTTATCTTACAGTAGGGATTATGGTGAATCTTTTCCTTCCCAACTGTATGTGAGCATATTTTTAATTTCCAGCAGTTTCTCTGATGATATGGGCAATGTCATTATTGTTCCACATCCAGGGCACATACCAAAAGAATCTGAAAAAATATTTCTGCTAAATCTACTTTGTCACCACTTATCTTACAGTAGGGATTATGGTGAATCTTTTTCTTCCCAACTGTATGTGAGCATATTTTTAATTTCCAGCAGTTTCTCTGATGATATGGGCAATGTCATTATTGTTCCACATCCAGGGCACATACCAAAAGAATCTGAAAAAATATTTCTGCTAAATCTACTTTGTCACCACTTATCTTACAGTAGGGATTATGGTGAATCTTTTTCTTCCCAACTGTATGTGAGCATATTTTTAATTTCCAGCAGTTTCTCTGATGATATGGGAAATGTCATTATTGTTCCACATCCAGGGCACATACCAAAAGAATCTGAAAAAATATTTCTGCTAAATCTACTTTGTCACTACTTATCTTACAGTAGGGATTATGGTGAATTTTTTCCTTCCCATCTGTCTGTGAGCATTTCTTTAATTTACAATAGTTTCTCTGCTGATTTGGCCAATGTCATTATTGTTCCACATCCAGGGCACATACCAAAAGAATCTGAAAAAATATTTCTGCTAAATCTACTTTGTCACCACTTATCTTACAGTAGGGATTATGGTGAATTTTTTCCTTCCCATCTGTCTGTGAGCATTTCTTTAATTTACAGTAGTTTCTCTGCTGATTTGGCCAATGTCATTATTGTTCCACATCCAGGGCACATACCAAAAGAATCCGAAAAAATATTTCTGCTAAATTTACTTTGTCACCACTTATCTTACAGTAGGGATTATGGTGAATCTTTTTCTTCCCAACTGTGTGTGAGCATATTTTTAATTTCCAGCAGTTTCTCTGATGATATGGGCAATGTCATTATTGTCCCTTTTCCAGAGCACATACCAAAAGAATCCGAAAAAACATTTCTGCTAAATTTACTTTGTCACCACTTATCTTACAGTAGGGATTATGGTGAATCTTTTCCTTCCCATCTGTCTGTGAGCATTTCTTTAATTTACAATAGTTTCTCTGCTGATTTGGCCAATGTCATTATTGTTCCACATCCAGGGCACATACCAAAAGAATCTGAAAAAATATTTCTGCTAAACCTACTTTGTCACCACTTATCTTACAGTAGGGATTATGGTGAATCTTTTTCTTCCCAACTGTATGTGAGCATATTTTTAATTTCCAGCAGTTTCTCTGATGATATGGGCAATGTCATTATTGTTCCACATCCAGGGCACATACCAAAAGAATCTGAAAAAATATTTCTGCTAAATCTACTTTGTCACCACTTATCTTACAGTAGGGATTATGGTGAATCTTTTTCTTCCCAACTGTGTGTGAGCATATTTTTATTTTCCAGCAGTGTCTCTGATGATATGGGCAATGTCATTATTGTTCCACATCCAGGGCACATACCAAAAGAATCTGAAAAAATATTCCTGCTAAATCTACTTTGTCACCACTTATCTTACAGTAGGGATTATGGTGAATTTTTTCCTTCCCATCTGTCTGTGAGCATTTCTTTAATTTACAGTAGTTTCTCTGCTGATTTGGCCAATGTCATTATTGTTCCACATCCAGGGCACATACCAAAAGAATCCGAAAAAGTATTTCTGCTAAATTTACTTTGTCACCACTTATCTTACTGTAGGGATTATGGTGAATCTTTTTCTTCCCAACTGTGTGTGAGCATATTTTTAATTTCCAGCAGTTTCTCTGATGATATGGGCAATGTCATTATTGTTCCACATCCAGGGCACATACCAAAAGAATCTGAAAAAATATTTCTGCTAAATCTACTTTGTCACCACTTATCTTACAGTAGGGATTATGGTGAATCTTTTCCTTCCCATCTGTCTGTGAGCATTTCTTTAATTTACAGTAGTTTCTCTGCTGATTTGGCCAATGTCATTATTGTTCCACATCCAGGGCACATACCAAAAGAATCTGAAAAAATATTTCTGCTAAATCTACTTTGTCACCACTTATCTTACAGTAGGGATTATGGTGAATCTTTTTCTTCCCAACTGTATGTGAGCATATTTTTAATTTCCAGCAGTTTCTCTGATGATATGGGCAATGTCATTATTGTTCCACATCCAGGGCACATACCAAAAGAATCTGAAAAAATATTTCTGCTAAATCTACTTTGTCACCACTTATATTACAGTAGGGATTATGGTGAATCTTTTTCTTCCCAACTGTGTGTGAGCATATTTTTAATTTCCAGCAGTTTCTCTGATGATATGGGCAATGTCATTATTGTTCCACATCCAGGGCACATACCAAAAGAATCTGAAAAAATATTTCTGCTAAATTTACTCTACCCCGCTTATCTTACAGTAGGGATTATGGTGAATCTTTCCTTCCCATCTGTCTGTGAGCATTTCTTTAATTTACAGTAGTTTCTCTGCTGATTTGGCCAATGTCATTATTGTTCCACATCCAGGGCACATACCAAAAGAATCCGAAAAAATATTTCTGCTAAATTTACTTTGTCACCACTTATCTTACAGTAGGGATTATGGTGAATCTTTTTCTTCCCTACTGTGTGTGAGCATATTTTTAATTTCCAGCAGTTTCTCTGATGATATGGGCAATGTCATTATTGTTCCACATCCAGGGCACATACCAAAAGAATCCGAAAAAATATTTCTGCTAAATCTACTTTGTCACCACTTATCTTACAGTAGGGATTATGGTGAATCTTTTTCTTCCCAACTGTATGTGAGCATATTTTTAATTTCCAGCAGTTTCTCTGATGATATGGGCAATGTCATTATTGTTCCACATCCAGGGCACATACCAAAAGAATCTGAAAAAATATTTCTGCTAAATCTACTTTGTCACCACTTATCTTACAGTAGGGATTATGGTGAATCTTTTTCTTTCCAACTGTGTGTGAGCATATTTTTAATTTCCAGCAGTTTCTCTGATGATATTGGCAATGTCATTATTGTTCCACATCCAGGGCACATACCAAAAGAATCTGAAAAAATATTTCTGCTAAATCTACTTTGTCACCACTTATCTTACAGTAGGGATTATGGTGAATCTTTTCCTTCCCATCTGTCTGTGAGCATTTCTTTAATTTACAGTAGTTTCTCTGCTGATTTGGCCAATGTCATTATTGTTCCACATCCAGGGCACATACCAAAAGAATCTGAAAAAATATTTCTGCTAAATCTACTTTGTCACCACTTATCTTACAGTAGGGATTATGGTGAATCTTTTTCTTCCCAACTGTATGTGAGCATATTTTTAATTTCCAGCAGTTTCTCTGATGATATGGGCAATGTCATTATTGTTCCACATCCAGGGCACATACCAAAAGAATCTGAAAAAATATTTCTGCTAAATCTACTTTGTCACCACTTATATTACAGTAGGGATTATGGTGAATCTTTTTCTTCCCAACTGTGTGTGAGCATATTTTTAATTTCCAGCAGTTTCTCTGATGATATGGGCAATGTCATTATTGTTCCACATCCAGGGCACATACCAAAAGAATCTGAAAAAATATTTCTGCTAAATTTACTCTACCCCGCTTATCTTACAGTAGGGATTATGGTGAATCTTTCCTTACCATCTGTCTGTGAGCATTTCTTTAATTTACAGTAGTTTCTCTGCTGATTTGGCCAATGTCATTATTGTTCCACATCCAGGGCACATACCAAAAGAATCCGAAAAAATATTTCTGCTAAATTTACTTTGTCACCACTTATCTTACAGTAGGGATTATGGTGAATCTTTTTCTTCCCAACTGTGTGTGAGCATATTTCTAATTTCCAGCAGTTTCTCTGATGATATGGGCAATGTCATTATTGTTCCACATCCAGGGCACATACCAAAAGAATCTGAAAAAATATTTCTGCTAAATCTACTTTGTCACCACTTATCTTACAGTAGGGATTATGGTGAATCTTTTTCTTCCCAACTGTATGTGAGCATATTTTTAATTTCCAGCAGTTTCTCTGATGATATGGGCAATGTCATTATTGTTCCACATCCAGGGCACATACCAAAAGAATCTGAAAAAATATTTCTGCTAAATCTACTTTGTCACCACTTATCTTACAGTAGGGATTATGGTGAATCTTTTTCTTCCCAACTGTATGTGAGCATATTTTTAATTTCCAGCAGTTTCTCTGATGATATGGGCAATGTCATTATTGTTCCACATCCAGGGCACATACCAAAAGAATCTGAAAAAATATTTCTGCTAAATCTACTTTGTCACCACTTATCTTACAATAGGGATTATTGTGAATCTTTTTCTTCCCAACTGTGTGTGAGCATATTTTTAATTTCCAGCAGTTTCTCTGATGATATGGGCAATGTCATTATTGTTCCACATCCAGGGCACATACCAAAAGAATCTGAAAAAATATTTCTGCTAAATCTACTTTGTCACCACTTATCTTACAGTAGGGATTATGGTGAATCTTTTTCTTCCCAACTGTGTGTGAGCATATTTTTAATTTCCAGCAGTTTCTCTGATGATATGGGCAATGTCATTATTGTTCCACATGCAGGGCACATACCAAAAGAATCTGAAAAAATATTCCTGCTAAATCTACTTTGTCACCACTTATCTTACAGTAGGGATTATGGTGAATTTTTTCCTTCCCATCTGTCTGTGAGCATTTCTTTAATTTACAGTAGTTTCTCTGCTGATTTGGCCAATGTCATTATTGTTCCACATCCAGGGCACATACCAAAAGAATCCGAAAAAATATTTCTGCTAAATTTACTTTGTCACCACTTATCTTACAGTAAGGATTATGGTGAATCTTTTTCTTCCCAACTGTGTGTGAGCATATTTTTAATTTCCAGCAGTTACTCTGATGATATGGGCAATGTCATTATTGTTCCACATCCAGGGCACATACCAAAAGAATCTGAAAAAATATTTCTGCTAAATCTACTTTGTCACCACTTATCTTACAGTAGGGATTATGGTGAATTTTTTCCTTCCCATCTGTCTGTGAGCATTTCTTTAATTTACAGTAGTTTCTCTGCTGATTTGGCCAATGTCATTATTGTTCCACATCCAGGGCACATACCAAAAGAATCTGAAAAAATATTTCTGCTAAATCTACTTTGTCACCACTTATCTTACAGTAGGGATTATGGTGAATCTTTTTCTTCCCAACTGTATGTGAGCATATTTTTAATTTCCAGCAGTTTCTCTGATGATATGGGCAATGTCATTATTGTTCCACATCCAGGGCACATACCAAAAGAATCTGAAAAAATATTTCTGCTAAATCTACTTTGTCACCACTTATATTACAGTAGGGATTATGGTGAATCTTTTTCTTCCCAACTGTGTGTGAGCATATTTTTAATTTCCAGCAGTTTCTCTGATGATATGGGCAATGTCATTATTGTTCCACATCCAGGGCACATACCAAAAGAATCTGAAAAAATATTTCGGCTAAATCTACTTTGTCACCACTTATCTTACAGTAGGGATTATGGTGAATTTTTTCCTTCCCATCTGTGTGTGAGCATTTCTTAATTTACAGTAATTTCTCTGCTGATATGGGCAATGTCATTATTGTCCCACCTCCAAGGCACATACCAAAAGAATCCGAAAAAGTGTTTCTGCTGAATCTAATTTGTCACCAATTATCTTACAGTACGGATTATGGTGAATCTTCTCCTTCCCATCTGTGTGTGAGCATATGTTTAATTACCAGTAGTATCTCTGCTGATATAGGCAATGTCATTATTGTCCCACCTCCCGGGCACATACAAAAACAATCCGAAAAAATATTTCTGCTAAATCTACTCTATCACCACTTATCTTACAGTAAGGATTATGGTGAATCTTTTCCTTCCCATCTGTGTGTGAGCATATATTTAATTTCCAATAGTATCTCTGCTGATATAGGCAATGTCATTATTGTCCCACCTCCCGGGCACATACCAAAAGAATCCGAAAAATATTTCTGCTAAATCTACTCTATCACCACTTCTCTTACAGTATGGATTATGGTGAATCTTTTCCTTCCCATCTGTGTGTGAGCATATGTTTAATTTCCAATAGTATCTCTGCTGATATAGGCAATGTCATTATTGTCCCACCTCCCGGGCACATACCAAAAGAATCCGAAAAAATGTTTCTGCTGAATCTACTCTATCACCACTTATCTTACAGTATGGATTATGGTGAATCTTTTCCTTCCCATCTGTGTGTGAGCATATATTTAATTTCCAATAGTATCTCTGCTGATATAGGCAATGTCATTATTGTCCCACCTCCCGGGCACATACCAAAAGAATCCGAAAAATATTTCTGCTAAATCTACTCTATCACCACTTATCTTACAGTATGGATTATGGTGAATTTTTTCCTTCCCATTTGTCTGTGAGCATTTCTTAATTTACAGTAATTTCTCTGCTGATATAGGCAATGTCATTATTTTCCCACCTCCCGGGCACATAACAAAAGAATCCGAAAAAATGTTTCTGCTGAATCTACTTTGTCACCACTTATCTTACAGTACGGATTATGGTTTTCCTTCGCATCTGTGTGTGAGCATATATTTAATTTCCAATAGTATCTCTGCTGATATTAGCCTTCTCATTATTGTCCCACCTCCCAGGCACATACCAAAAGAATCCGAAAAAATGTTTCTGCTAAATATACTTTGTCACCAGTTATCTTACAGTAGGGATTATGGTGAATCTTTTCCTTCCCATCTGTGTGTGAGCATATGTTTAATTTCCAGTAGTATCTCTGCTGATATAGGCAATGTCATTATTGTCCCACCTCCCGGGCACATACCAAAAGAATCCGAAAAATGTTTCTGCTAAATCTACTCTATCACCACTTATCTTACAGTGGGGATTAGCGTGAATCTTTTCCTTCCCATCTGTCTGTGAGCATTTCTTAATTTACAGTAATTTCTCTGCTGATATGGGCAATGTCATTATTGTCCCACCTCCAGGGCACATACCGAAAGAATCCGAAAAAATGTTTCTGCTGAATCTACTTTGTCACCACTTATCTTACTGTAGGGATTATGGTGAATCTTTTCCTTCCCATCTGTGTGTGAGCATATGTTTAATTACCAGTAGTATCTCTGCTGATATAATCATTGTCATTATTGTCCCATTTCGAGAGCACATACCAAAAGAATCGGAAAAAATATTTCTGCTAAATCTACTCTATCACCACTTATCTTACAGTATGGATTATTGTGAATCTTTTCCTTCCCATCTGTGTGTGAGCATATGTTTAATTACCAGTAGTATCTCTGCTGATATAGGCAATGTCATTATTGTTCCACCTCCCGGGCACATACCAAAAGAATCCGAAAAATTTTTCTGCTGAATCTACGTTGTCACCAATTATCTTACTGTAGGGATTATGGTGAATCTTTTCCTTCCCATCTGTGTGTGAGAATATGTTTAATTACCAGTAGTATCTCTGCTGATATAGGCAATGTCATTATTGTTCCACCTCCCGGGCACATACCAAAAGAATCCGAAAAAATGTTTCTGCTGAATCTATTTTGTCACCACTTATCTTACTGTAGGGATTATGGTGAATCTTTTCCTTCTTATCTGTCTGTGAGCATATGTTTAATTACCAGTAGTATCTCTGCTGATATAATCAATGTCATTATTGTCCCTTTTCCAGAGCACATACCAAAAGAATCCGAAAAAATATTTCTGCTAAATCTACTCTATCACCACTTATCTTACAGTATGGATTATGGTGAATCTTTTCCTTCCCATCTGTGTGTGAGCATATGTTTAATTACCAGTAGTATCTCTGCTGATATAGGCAATGTCATTATTGTTCCACCTCCCGGGCACATACCAAAAGAATCCGAAAAAATGTTTCTGCTGAATCTACTTTGTCACCACTTATCTTACTGTAGGGATTATGGTGAATCTTTTCCTTCCCATCTGTGTGTGAGAATATGTTTAATTACCAGTAGTATCTCTGCTGATATAGGCAATGTCATTATTGTTCCACCTCCCGGGCACATACCAAAAGAATCCGAAAAAATGTTTCTGCTGAATCTACGTTGTCACCAATTATCTTACTGTAGGGATTATGGTGAATCTTTTCCTTCCCATCTGTGTGTGAGAATATGTTTAATTACCAGTAGTATCTCTGCTGATATAGGCAATGTCATTATTGTTCCACCTCCCGGGCACATACCAAAAGAATCCGAAAAAATTTTCTGCTGAATCTACGTTGTCACCAATTATCTTACTGTAGGGATTATGGTGAATCTTTTCCTTCCCATCTGTGTGTGAGAATATGTTTAATTACCAGTAGTATCTCTGCTGATATAGGCAATGTCATTATTGTTCCACCTCCCGGGCACATACCAAAAGAATCCGAAAAAATGTTTCTGCTGAATCTATTTTGTCACCACTTATCTTACTGTAGGGATTATGGTGAATCTTTTCCTTCTTATCCGTCTGTGAGCATATGTTTAATTACCAGTAGTATCTCTGCTCATATAATCAATGTCATTATTGTCCCATTTCGAGAGCACATACCAAAAGAATCGGAAAAAATATTTCTGCTAAATCTACTCTATCACCACTTATCTTACAGTATGGATTATGGTGAATCTTTTCCTTCCCATGTGTGTGTGAGCATATGTTTAATTACCAGTAGTATCTCTGCTGATATAGGCAATGTCATGATTGTTCCACCTCCCGGGCACATACCAAAAGAATCCGAAAAAATTTTTCTGCTGAATCTACGTTGTCACCAATTATCTTACTGTAGGGATTATGGTGAATCTTTTCCTTCCCATCTGTGTGTGAGCATATGTTTAATTACCAGTAGTATCTCTGCTGATATAATCAATGTCATTATTGTCCCTTTTCCAGAGCACATACCAAAAGAATCCGAAAAAATATTTCTGCTAAATCTACTCTATCACCACTTATCTTACAGTATGGATTATGGTGAATCTTTTCCTTCCCATGTGTGTGTGAGCATATGTTTAATTACCAGTAGTATCTCTGCTGATATAGGAAATGTCATTATTGTTCCACCTCCCGGGCACATACGAAAAGAATCCGAAAAAATGTTTCTGCTGAATCTACTTTGTCACCACTTATCTTACTGTAGGGATTATGGTGAATCTTTTCCTTCTTATCTGTCTGTGAGCATATGTTTAATTACCAGTAGTATCTCTGCTGATATAGGCAATGTCATTATTGTTCCACCTCCCGGGCACATACCAAAAGAATCCGAAAAAATGTTTCTGCTGAATCTATTTTGTCACCACTTATCTTACTGTAGGGATTATGGTGAATCTTTTCCTTCTTATCTGTCTGTGAGCATATGTTTAATTACCAGTAGTATCTCTGCTGATATAATCAATGTCATTATTGTCCCTTTTCCAGAGCACATACCAAAAGAATCCGAAAAAATATTTCTGCTAAATCTACTCTATCACCACTTATCTTACAGTATGGATTATGGTGAATCTTTTCCTTCCCATCTGTGTGTGAGCATATGTTTAATTACCAGTAGTATCTCTGCTGATATAGGCAATGTCATTATTGTTCCACCTCCCGGGCACATACCAAAAGAATCCGAAAAAATGTTTCTGCTGAATCTACTTTGTCACCACTTATCTTACTGTAGGGATTATGGTGAATCTTTTCCTTCCCATCTGTGTGTGAGAATATGTTTAATTACCAGTAGTATCTCTGCTGATATAGGCAATGTCATTATTGTTCCACCTCCCGGGCACATACCAAAAGAATCCGAAAAAATGTTTCTGCTGAATCTACGTTGTCACCAATTATCTTACTGTAGGGATTATGGTGAATCTTTTCCTTCCCATCTGTGTGTGAGAATATGTTTAATTACCAGTAGTATCTCTGCTGATATAGGCAATGTCATTATTGTTCCACCTCCCGGGCACATACCAAAAGAATCCGAAAAAATTTTCTGCTGAATCTACGTTGTCACCAATTATCTTACTGTAGGGATTATGGTGAATCTTTTCCTTCCCATCTGTGTGTGAGAATATGTTTAATTACCAGTAGTATCTCTGCTGATATAGGCAATGTCATTATTGTTCCACCTCCCGGGCACATACCAAAAGAATCCGAAAAAATGTTTCTGCTGAATCTATTTTGTCACCACTTATCTTACTGTAGGGATTATGGTGAATCTTTTCCTTCTTATCCGTCTGTGAGCATATGTTTAATTACCAGTAGTATCTCTGCTCATATAATCAATGTCATTATTGTCCCATTTCGAGAGCACATACCAAAAGAATCGGAAAAAATATTTCTGCTAAATCTACTCTATCACCACTTATCTTACAGTATGGATTATGGTGAATCTTTTCCTTCCCATGTGTGTGTGAGCATATGTTTAATTACCAGTAGTATCTCTGCTGATATAGGCAATGTCATGATTGTTCCACCTCCCGGGCACATACCAAAAGAATCCGAAAAAAATTTTCTGCTGAATCTACGTTGTCACCAATTATCTTACTGTAGGGATTATGGTGAATCTTTTCCTTCCCATCTGTGTGTGAGCATATGTTTAATTACCAGTAGTATCTCTGCTGATATAATCAATGTCATTATTGTCCCTTTTCCAGAGCACATACCAAAAGAATCCGAAAAAATATTTCTGCTAAATCTACTCTATCACCACTTATCTTACAGTATGGATTATGGTGAATCTTTTCCTTCCCATGTGTGTGTGAGCATATGTTTAATTACCAGTAGTATCTCTGCTGATATAGGCAATGTCATTATTGTTCCACCTCCCGGGCACATACGAAAAGAATCCGAAAAAATGTTTCTGCTGAATCTACTTTGTCACCACTTATCTTACTGTAGGGATTATGGTGAATCTTTTCCTTCCCATCTGTGTGTGAGAATATGTTTAATTACCAGTAGTATCTCTGCTGATATAGGCAATGTCATTATTGTTCCACCTCCCGGGCACATACCAAAAGAATCCGAAAAAATGTTTCTGCTGAATCTACGTTGTCACCAATTATCTTACTGTAGGGATTATGGTGAATCTTTTCCTTCCCATCTGTGTGTGAGAATATGTTTAATTACCAGTAGTATCTCTGCTGATATAGGCAATGTCATTATTGTTCCACCTCCCGGGCACATACCAAAAGAATCCGAAAATTTTTTCTGCTGAATCTACGTTGTCACCAATTATCTTACTGTAGGGATTATGGTGAATCTTTTCCTTCCCATCTGTGTGTGAGAATATGTTTAATTACCAGTAGTATCTCTGCTGATATAGGCAATGTCATTATTGTTCCACCTCCCGGGCACATACCAAAAGAATCCGAAAAAATGTTTCTGCTGAATCTATTTTGTCACCACTTATCTTACTGTAGGGATTATGGTGAATCTTTTCCTTCTTATCCGTCTGTGAGCATATGTTTAATTACCAGTAGTATCTCTGCTGATATAATCAATGTCATTATTGTCCCATTTCGAGAGCACATACCAAAAGAATCGGAAAAAATATTTCTGCTAAATCTACTCTATCACCACTTATCTTACAGTATGGATTATGGTGAATCTTTTCCTTCCCATGTGTGTGTGAGCATATGTTTAATTACCAGTAGTATCTCTGCTGATATAGGCAATGTCATTATTGTTCCACCTCCCGGGCACATACCAAAAGAATCCGAAAAAATTTTTCTGCTGAATCTACGTTGTCACCAATTATCTTACTGTAGGGATTATGGTGAATCTTTTCCTTCCCATCTGTGTGTGAGCATATGTTTAATTACCAGTAGTATCTCTGCTGATATAGGCAATGTCATTATTGTTCCACCTCCCGGGCACATACCAAAAGAATCCGAAAAAATGTTTCTGCTGAATCTATTTTGTCACCACTTATCTTACTGTAGGGATTATGGTGAATCTTTTCCTTCTTATCTGTCTGTGAGCATATGTTTAATTACCAGTAGTATCTCTGCTGATATAATCAATGTCATTATTGTCCCTTTTCCAGAGCACATACCGAAAGAATCCGAAAAAATATTTCTGCTAAATCTACTCTATCACCACTTATCTTACAGTATGGATTATGGTGAATCTTTTCCTTCCCATGTGTTTGTGAGCATATGTTTAATTACCAGTAGTATCTCTGCTGATATAGGAAATGTCATTATTGTTCCACCTCCCGGGCACATACGAAAAGAATCCGAAAAAATGTTTCTGCTGAATCTACTTTGTCACCACTTATCTTACTGTAGGGATTATGGTGAATCTTTTCCTTCTTATCTGTCTGTGAGCATATGTTTAATTACCAGTAGTATCTCTGCTGATATAATCAATGTCATTATTGTCCCTTTTCCAGAGCACATACCAAAAGAATCCGAAAAAATATTTCTGCTAAATCTACTCTATCACCACTTATCTTACAGTATGGATTATGGTGAATCTTTTCCTTCCCATGTGTGTGTGAGCATATGTTTAATTACCAGTAGTATCTCTGCTGATATAGGAAATGTCATTATTGTTCCACCTCCCGGGCACATACGAAAAGAATCCGAAAAAATGTTTCTGCTGAATCTACTTTGTCACCACTTATCTTACTGTAGGGATTATGGTGAATCTTTTCCTTCTTATCTGTCTGTGAGCATATGTTTAATTACCAGTAGTATCTCTGCTGATATAATCAATGTCATTATTGTCCCTTTTCCAGAGCACATACCAAAAGAATCCGAAAAAATATTTCTGCTAAATCTACTCTATCACCACTTATCTTACAGTATGGATTATGGTGAATCTTTTCCTTCCCATCTGTGTGTGAGCATATGTTTAATTACCAGTAGTATCTCTGCTGATATAGGCAATGTCATTATTGTTCCACCTCCCGGGCACATACCAAAAGAATCCGAAAAAATGTTTCTGCTGAATCTACTTTGTCACAACTTATCTTACTGTAGTTAATATGGTGAATCTTTTCCTTCCCATCTGTGTGTGAGCATATGTTTAATTACCAGTAGTATCTCTGCTGATATAGGCAATGTCATTATTGTTCCACCTCCCGGGCACATACCAAAAGAATCCAAAAAAATGTTTCTGCTGAATCTACTTTGTCACCACTTATCTTACTGTAGGGATTATGGTGAATCTTTTCCTTCCCATCTGTGTGTGAGCATATGTTTAATTACCAGTAGTATCTCTGCTGATATAGGAAATGTCATTATTGTTCCACCTCCCGGGCACATACGAAAAGAATCCGAAAAAATGTTTCTGCTGAATCTACTTTGTCACCACTTATCTTACTGTAGGGATTATGGTGAATCTTTTCCTTCTTATCTGTCTGTGAGCATATGTTTAATTACCAGTAGTATCTCTGCTGATATAATCAATGTCATTATTGTCCCTTTTCCAGAGCACATACCAAAAGAATCCGAAAAAATATTTCTGCTAAATCTACTCTATCACCACTTATCTTACAGTAGGGATTATGGTGAATCTTTTCCTTCCCATCTGTGTGTGAGCATATGTTTAATTACCAGTAGTATCTCTGCTGATATAGGCAATGTCATTATTGTTCCACCTCCCGGGCACATACCAAAAGAATCCGAAAAAATGTTTCTGCTGAATCTACTTTGTCACCACTTATCTTACTGTAGGGATTATGGTGAATCTTTTCCTTCTTATCTGTCTGTGAGCATATGTTTAATTACCAGTAGCATCTCTGCTGATATAATCAATGTCATTATTGTCCCTTTTCCAGAGCACATACCAAAAGAATCCGAAAAAATATTTCTGCTAAATCTACTCTATCACCACTTATCTTACAGTATGGATTATGGTGAATCTTTTCCTTCCCATCTGTGTGTGAGCATATGTTTAATTACCAGTAGTATCTCTGCTGATATAGGCAATGTCATTATTGTTCCACCTCCCGGGCACATACCAAAAGAATCCGAAAAAATGTTTCTGCTGAATCTACTTTGTCACCACTTATCTTACTGTAGGGATTATGGTGAATCTTTTCCTTCCCATCTGTGTTTTAGCATATGTTTAATTACCAGTAGTATCTCTGCTGATATAGGCAATGTCATTATTGTTCCACCTCCCGGGCACATACCAAAAGAATCCGAAAAAATGTTTCTGCTGAATCTATTTTGTCACCACTTATCTTACTGTAGGGATTATGGTGAATCTTTTCCTTCTTATCTGTCTGTGAGCATATGTTTAATTACCAGTAGTATCTCTGCTGATATAATCAATGTCATTATTGTCCCTTTTCCAGAGCACATACCGAAAGAATCCGAAAAAATATTTCTGCTAAATCTACTCTATCACCACTTATCTTACAGTATGGATTATGGTGAATCTTTTCCTTCCCATGTGTTTGTGAGCATATGTTTAATTACCAGTAGTATCTCTGCTGATATAGGAAATGTCATTATTGTTCCACCTCCCGGGCACATACGAAAAGAATCCGAAAAAATGTTTCTGCTGAATCTACTTTGTCACCACTTATCTTACTGTAGGGATTATGGTGAATCTTTTCCTTCTTATCTGTCTGTGAGCATATGTTTAATTACCAGTAGTATCTCTGCTGATATAATCAATGTCATTATTGTCCCTTTTCCAGAGCACATACCAAAAGAATCCGAAAAAATATTTCTGCTAAATCTACTCTATCACCACTTATCTTACAGTATGGATTATGGTGAATCTTTTCCTTCCCATGTGTGTGTGAGCATATGTTTAATTACCAGTAGTATCTCTGCTGATATAGGAAATGTCATTATTGTTCCACCTCCCGGGCACATACGAAAAGAATCCGAAAAAATGTTTCTGCTGAATCTACTTTGTCACCACTTATCTTACTGTAGGGATTATGGTGAATCTTTTCCTTCTTATCTGTCTGTGAGCATATGTTTAATTACCAGTAGTATCTCTGCTGATATAATCAATGTCATTATTGTCCCTTTTCCAGAGCACATACCAAAAGAATCCGAAAAAATATTTCTGCTAAATCTACTCTATCACCACTTATCTTACAGTATGGATTATGGTGAATCTTTTCCTTCCCATCTGTGTGTGAGCATATGTTTAATTACCAGTAGTATCTCTGCTGATATAGGCAATGTCATTATTGTTCCACCTCCCGGGCACATACCAAAAGAATCCGAAAAAATGTTTCTGCTGATTCTACTTTGTCACAACTTATCTTACTGTAGGGAATATGGTGAATCTTTTCCTTCCCATCTGTGTGTGAGCATATGTTTAATTACCAGTAGTATCTCTGCTGATATAGGCAATGTCATTATTGTTCCACCTCCCGGGCACATACCAAAAGAATCCAAAAAAATGTTTCTGCTGAATCTACTTTGTCACCACTTATCTTACTGTAGGGATTATGGTGAATCTTTTCCTTCCCATCTGTGTGTGAGCATATGTTTAATTACCAGTAGTATCTCTGCTGATATAGGAAATGTCATTATTGTTCCACCTCCCGGGCACATACGAAAAGAATCCGAAAAAATGTTTCTGCTGAATCTACTTTGTCACCACTTATCTTACTGTAGGGATTATGGTGAATCTTTTCCTTCTTATCTGTCTGTGAGCATATGTTTAATTACCAGTAGTATCTCTGCTGATATAATCAATGTCATTATTGTCCCTTTTCCAGAGCACATACCAAAAGAATCCGAAAAAATATTTCTGCTAAATCTACTCTATCACCACTTATCTTACAGTAGGGATTATGGTGAATCTTTTCCTTCCCATCTGTGTGTGAGCATATGTTTAATTACCAGTAGTATCTCTGCTGATATAGGCAATGTCATTATTGTTCCACCTCCCGGGCACATACCAAAAGAATCCGAAAAAATGTTTCTGCTGAATCTACTTTGTCACCACTTATCTTACTGTAGGGATTATGGTGAATCTTTTCCTTCTTATCTGTCTGTGAGCATATGTTTAATTACCAGTAGCATCTCTGCTGATATAATCAATGTCATTATTGTCCCTTTTCCAGAGCACATACCAAAAGAATCCGAAAAAATATTTCTGCTAAATCTACTCTATCACCACTTATCTTACAGTATGGATTATGGTGAATCTTTTCCTTCCCATCTGTGTGTGAGCATATGTTTAATTACCAGTAGTATCTCTGCTGATATAGGCAATGTCATTATTGTTCCACCTCCCGGGCACATACCAAAAGAATCCGAAAAAATGTTTCTGCTGAATCTACTTTGTCACCACTTATCTTACTGTAGGGATTATGGTGAATCTTTTCCTTCCCATCTGTGTGTGAGAATATGTTTAATTACCAGTAGTATCTCTGCTGATATAGGCAATGTCATTATTGTTCCACCTCCCGGGCACATACCAAAAGAATCCGAAAAAATGTTTCTGCTGAATCTACGTTGTCACCAATTATCTTACTGTAGGGATTATGGTGAATCTTTTCCTTCCCATCTGTGTGTGAGAATATGTTTAATTACCAGTAGTATCTCTGCTGATATAGGCAATGTCATTATTGTTCCACCTCCCGGGCACATACCAAAAGAATCCGAAAAATTTTTCTGCTGAATCTACGTTGTCACCAATTATCTTACTGTAGGGATTATGGTGAATCTTTTCCTTCCCATCTGTGTGTGAGAATATGTTTAATTACCAGTAGTATCTCTGCTGATATAGGCAATGTCATTATTGTTCCACCTCCCGGGCACATACCAAAAGAATCCGAAAAAATGTTTCTGCTGAATCTATTTTGTCACCACTTATCTTACTGTAGGGATTATGGTGAATCTTTTCCTTCTTATCCGTCTGTGAGCATATGTTTAATTACCAGTAGTATCTCTGCTGATATAATCAATGTCATTATTGTCCCATTTCGAGAGCACATACCAAAAGAATCGGAAAAAATATTTCTGCTAAATCTACTCTATCACCACTTATCTTACAGTATGGATTATGGTGAATCTTTTCCTTCCCATGTGTGTGTGAGCATATGTTTAATTACCAGTAGTATCTCTGCTGATATAGGCAATGTCATTATTGTTCCACCTCCCGGGCACATACCAAAAGAATCCGAAAAAATTTTTCTGCTGAATCTACGTTGTCACCAATTATCTTACTGTAGGGATTATGGTGAATCTTTTCCTTCCCATCTGTGTGTGAGCATATGTTTAATTACCAGTAGTATCTCTGCTGATATAGGCAATGTCATTATTGTTCCACCTCCCGGGCACATACCAAAAGAATCCGAAAAAATGTTTCTGCTGAATCTATTTTGTCACCACTTATCTTACTGTAGGGATTATGGTGAATCTTTTCCTTCTTATCTGTCTGTGAGCATATGTTTAATTACCAGTAGTATCTCTGCTGATATAATCAATGTCATTATTGTCCCTTTTCCAGAGCACATACCGAAAGAATCCGAAAAAATATTTCTGCTAAATCTACTCTATCACCACTTATCTTACAGTATGGATTATGGTGAATCTTTTCCTTCCCATGTGTTTGTGAGCATATGTTTAATTACCAGTAGTATCTCTGCTGATATAGGAAATGTCATTATTGTTCCACCTCCCGGGCACATACGAAAAGAATCCGAAAAAATGTTTCTGCTGAATCTACTTTGTCACCACTTATCTTACTGTAGGGATTATGGTGAATCTTTTCCTTCTTATCTGTCTGTGAGCATATGTTTAATTACCAGTAGTATCTCTGCTGATATAATCAATGTCATTATTGTCCCTTTTCCAGAGCACATACCAAAAGAATCCGAAAAAATATTTCTGCTAAATCTACTCTATCACCACTTATCTTACAGTATGGATTATGGTGAATCTTTTCCTTCCCATCTGTGTGTGAGCATATGTTTAATTACCAGTAGTATCTCTGCTGATATAGGCAATGTCATTATTGTTCCACCTCCCGGGCACATACCAAAAGAATCCGAAAAAATGTTTCTGCTGAATCTACTTTGTCACAACTTATCTTACTGTAGGGAATATGGTGAATCTTTTCCTTCCCATCTGTGTGTGAGCATATGTTTAATTACCAGTAGTATCTCTGCTGATATAGGCAATGTCATTATTGTTCCACCTCCCGGGCACATACCAAAAGAATCCAAAAAAATGTTTCTGCTGAATCTACTTTGTCACCACTTATCTTACTGTAGGGATTATGGTGAATCTTTTCCTTCCCATCTGTGTGTGAGCATATGTTTAATTACCAGTAGTATCTCTGCTGATATAGGAAATGTCATTATTGTTCCACCTCCCGGGCACATACCAAAAGAATCCGAAAAAATGTTTCTGCTGAATCTACTTTGTCACCACTTATCTTACTGTAGGGATTATGGTGAATCTTTTCCTTCTTATCTGTCTGTGAGCATATGTTTAATTACCAGTAGTATCTCTGCTGATATAATCAATGTCATTATTGTCCCTTTTCCAGAGCACATACCAAAAGAATCCGAAAAAACATTTCTGCTAAATTTACTCTACCCCGCTTATCTTACAGTAGGGATTATGGTGAATCTTTTCCTTCCCATCTGTCTGTGAGCATTTCTTTAATTTACAGTAGTTTCTCTGCTGATTTGGCCAATGTCATTATTGTTCCACATCCAGGGCACATACCAAAAGAATCCGAAAAAATATTTCTGCTAAATTTATTTTGTCACCACTTATCTTATAGTAGGGATTATGGTGAATCTTTTTCTTCCCAACTGTGTGTGAGCATATTTTTAATTTCCAGCAGTTTCTCTGATGATATGGGCAATGTCATTATTGTTCCACATCCAGGGCACATACCAAAAGAATCTGAAAAAATATTTCTGCTAAATCTACTTTGTCACCACTTATCTTACAGTAGGGATTATGGTGAATCTTTTCCTTCCCAACTGTATGTGAGCATATTTTTAATTTCCAGCAGTTTCTCTGATGATATGGGCAATGTCATTATTGTTCCACATCCAGGGCACATACCAAAAGAATCTGAAAAAATATTTCTGCTAAATCTACTTTGTCACCACTTATCTTACAGTAGGGATTATGGTGAATCTTTTTCTTCCCAACTGTATGTGAGCATATTTTTAATTTCCAGCAGTTTCTCTGATGATATGGGCAATGTCATTATTGTTCCACATCCAGGGCACATACCAAAAGAATCTGAAAAAATATTTCTGCTAAATCTACTTTGTCACCACTTATCTTACAGTAGGGATTATGGTGAATCTTTTTCTTCCCAACTGTATGTGAGCATACTTTTAATTTCCAGCAGTTTCTCTGATGATATGGGAAATGTCATTATTGTTCCACATCCAGGGCACATACCAAAAGAATCTGAAAAAATATTTCTGCTAAATCTACTTTGTCACCACTTATCTTACAGTAGGGATTATGGTGAATTTTTTCCTTCCCATCTGTCTGTGAGCATTTCTTTAATTTACAATAGTTTCTCTGCTGATTTGGCCAATGTCATTATTGTTCCACATCCAGGGCACATACCAAAAGAATCTGAAAAAATATTTCTGCTAAATCTACTTTGTCACCACTTATCTTACAGTAGGGATTATGGTGAATTTTTTCCTTCCCATCTGTCTGTGAGCATTTCTTTAATTTACAGTAGTTTCTCTGCTGATTTGGCCAATGTCATTATTGTTCCACATCCAGGGCACATACCAAAAGAATCCGAAAAAATATTTCTGCTAAATTTACTTTGTCACCACTTATCTTACAGTAGGGATTATGGTGAATCTTTTTCTTCCCAACTGTGTGTGAGCATATTTTTAATTTCCAGCAGTTTCTCTGATGATATGGGCAATGTCATTATTGTCCCTTTTCCAGAGCACATACCAAAAGAATCCGAAAAAACATTTCTGCTAAATTTACTTTGTCACCACTTATCTTACAGTAGGGATTATGGTGAATCTTTTCCTTCCCATCTGTCTGTGAGCATTTCTTTAATTTACAATAGTTTCTCTGCTGATTTGGCCAATGTCATTATTGTTCCACATCCAGGGCACATACCAAAAGAATCTGAAAAAATATTTCTGCTAAACCTACTTTGTCACCACTTATCTTACAGTAGGGATTATGGTGAATCTTTTTCTTCCCAACTGTATGTGAGCATATTTTTAATTTCCAGCAGTTTCTCTGATGATATGGGCAATGTCATTATTGTTCCACATCCAGGGCACATACCAAAAGAATCTGAAAAAATATTTCTGCTAAATCTACTTTGTCACCACTTATCTTACAGTAGGGATTATGGTGAATCTTTTTCTTCCCAACTGTGTGTGAGCATATTTTTATTTTCCAGCAGTGTCTCTGATGATATGGGCAATGTCATTATTGTTCCACATCCAGGGCACATACCAAAAGAATCTGAAAAAATATTCCTGCTAAATCTACTTTGTCACCACTTATCTTACAGTAGGGATTATGGTGAATTTTTTCCTTCCCATCTGTCTGTGAGCATTTCTTTAATTTACAGTAGTTTCTCTGCTGATTTGGCCAATGTCATTATTGTTCCACATCCAGGGCACATACCAAAAGAATCCGAAAAAGTATTTCTGCTAAATTTACTTTGTCACCACTTATCTTACTGTAGGGATTATGGTGAATCTTTTTCTTCCCAACTGTGTGTGAGCATATTTTTAATTTCCAGCAGTTTCTCTGATGATATGGGCAATGTCATTATTGTTCCACATCCAGGGCACATACCAAAAGAATCTGAAAAAATATTTCTGCTAAATCTACTTTGTCACCACTTATCTTACAGTAGGGATTATGGTGAATCTTTTCCTTCCCATCTGTCTGTGAGCATTTCTTTAATTTACAGTAGTTTCTCTGCTGATTTGGCCAATGTCATTATTGTTCCACATCCAGGGCACATACCAAAAGAATCTGAAAAAATATTTCTGCTAAATCTACTTTGTCACCACTTATCTTACAGTAGGGATTATGGTGAATCTTTTTCTTCCCAACTGTATGTGAGCATATTTTTAATTTCCAGCAGTTTCTCTGATGATATGGGCAATGTCATTATTGTTCCACATCCAGGGCACATACCAAAAGAATCTGAAAAAATATTTCTGCTAAATCTACTTTGTCACCACTTATATTACAGTAGGGATTATGGTGAATCTTTTTCTTCCCAACTGTGTGTGAGCATATTTTTAATTTCCAGCAGTTTCTCTGATGATATGGGCAATGTCATTATTGTTCCACATCCAGGGCACATACCAAAAGAATCTGAAAAAATATTTCTGCTAAATTTACTCTACCCCGCTTATCTTACAGTAGGGATTATGGTGAATCTTTCCTTCCCATCTGTCTGTGAGCATTTCTTTAATTTACAGTAGTTTCTCTGCTGATTTGGCCAATGTCATTATTGTTCCACATCCAGGGCACATACCAAAAGAATCCGAAAAAATATTTCTGCTAAATTTACTTTGTCACCACTTATCTTACAGTAGGGATTATGGTGAATCTTTTTCTTCCCTACTGTGTGTGAGCATATTTTTAATTTCCAGCAGTTTCTCTGATGATATGGGCAATGTCATTATTGTTCCACATCCAGGGCACATACCAAAAGAATCTGAAAAAATATTTCTGCTAAATCTACTTTGTCACCACTTATCTTACAGTAGGGATTATGGTGAATCTTTTTCTTCCCAACTGTATGTGAGCATATTTTTAATTTCCAGCAGTTTCTCTGATGATATGGGCAATGTCATTATTGTTCCACATCCAGGGCACATACCAAAAGAATCTGAAAAAATATTTCTGCTAAATCTACTTTGTCACCACTTATCTTACAGTAGGGATTATGGTGAATCTTTTTCTTCCCAACTGTGTGTGAGCATATTTTTAATTTCCAGCAGTTTCTCTGATGATATGGGCAATGTCATTATTGTTCCACATCCAGGGCACATACCAAAAGAATCTGAAAAAATATTTCTGCTAAATCTACTTTGTCACCACTTATCTTACAGTAGGGATTATGGTGAATCTTTTCCTTCCCATCTGTCTGTGAGCATTTCTTTAATTTACAGTAGTTTCTCTGCTGATTTGGCCAATGTCATTATTGTTCCACATCCAGGGCACATACCAAAAGAATCTGAAAAAATATTTCTGCTAAATCTACTTTGTCACCACTTATCTTACAGTAGGGATTATGGTGAATCTTTTTCTTCCCAACTGTATGTGAGCATATTTTTAATTTCCAGCAGTTTCTCTGATGATATGGGCAATGTCATTATTGTTCCACATCCAGGGCACATACCAAAAGAATCTGAAAAAATATTTCTGCTAAATCTACTTTGTCACCACTTATATTACAGTAGGGATTATGGTGAATCTTTTTCTTCCCAACTGTGTGTGAGCATATTTTTAATTTCCAGCAGTTTCTCTGATGATATGGGCAATGTCATTATTGTTCCACATCCAGGGCACATACCAAAAGAATCTGAAAAAATATTTCTGCTAAATTTACTCTACCCCGCTTATCTTACAGTAGGGATTATGGTGAATCTTTCCTTCCCATCTGTCTGTGAGCATTTCTTTAATTTACAGTAGTTTCTCTGCTGATTTGGCCAATGTCATTATTGTTCCACATCCAGGGCACATACCAAAAGAATCCGAAAAAATATTTCTGCTAAATTTACTTTGTCACCACTTATCTTACAGTAGGGATTATGGTGAATCTTTTTCTTCCCAACTGTGTGTGAGCATATTTCTAATTTCCAGCAGTTTCTCTGATGATATGGGCAATGTCATTATTGTTCCACATCCAGGGCACATACCAAAAGAATCTGAAAAAATATTTCTGCTAAATCTACTTTGTCACCACTTATCTTACAGTAGGGATTATGGTGAATCTTTTTCTTCCCAACTGTATGTGAGCATATTTTTAATTTCCAGCAGTTTCTCTGATGATATGGGCAATGTATTATTGTTCCACATCCAGGGCACATACCAAAAGAATCTGAAAAAATATTTCTGCTAAATCTACTTTGTCACCACTTATCTTACAGTAGGGATTATGGTGAATCTTTTTCTTCCCAACTGTATGTGAGCATATTTTTAATTTCCAGCAGTTTCTCTGATGATATGGGCAATGTCATTATTGTTCCACATCCAGGGCACATACCAAAAGAATCTGAAAAAATATTTCTGCTAAATCTACTTTGTCACCACTTATCTTACAATAGGGATTATTGTGAATCTTTTTCTTCCCAACTGTGTGTGAGCATATTTTTAATTTCCAGCAGTTTCTCTGATGATATGGGCAATGTCATTATTGTTCCACATCCAGGGCACATACCAAAAGAATCTGAAAAAATATTTCTGCTAAATCTACTTTGTCACCACTTATCTTACAGTAAGGATTATGGTGAATCTTTTTCTTCCCAACTGTGTGTGAGCATATTTTTAATTTCCAGCAGTTTCTCTGATGATATGGGCAATGTCATTATTGTTCCACATCCAGGGCACATACCAAAAGAATCTGAAAAAATATTCCTGCTAAATCTACTTTGTCACCACTTATCTTACAGTAGGGATTATGGTGAATTTTTTCCTTCCCATCTGTCTGTGAGCATTTCTTTAATTTACAGTAGTTTCTCTGCTGATTTGGCCAATGTCATTATTGTTCCACATCCAGGGCACATACCAAAAGAATCCGAAAAAATATTTCTGCTAAATTTACTTTGTCACCACTTATCTTACAGTAAGGATTATGGTGAATCTTTTTCTTCCCAACTGTGTGTGAGCATATTTTTAATTTCCAGCAGTTACTCTGATGATATGGGCAATGTCATTATTGTTCCACATCCAGGGCACATACCAAAAGAATCTGAAAAAATATTTCTGCTAAATCTACTTTGTCACCACTTATCTTACAGTAGGGATTATGGTGAATTTTTTCCTTCCCATCTGTCTGTGAGCATTTCTTTAATTTACAGTAGTTTCTCTGCTGATTTGGCCAATGTCATTATTGTTCCACATCCAGGGCACATACCAAAAGAATCTGAAAAAATATTTCTGCTAAATCTACTTTGTCACCACTTATCTTACAGTAGGGATTATGGTGAATCTTTTTCTTCCCAACTGTATGTGAGCATATTTTTAATTTCCAGCAGTTTCTCTGATGATATGGGCAATGTCATTATTGTTCCACATCCAGGGCACATACCAAAAGAATCTGAAAAAATATTTCTGCTAAATCTACTTTGTCACCACTTATATTACAGTAGGGATTATGGTGAATCTTTTTCTTCCCAACTGTGTGTGAGCATATTTTTAATTTCCAGCAGTTTCTCTGATGATATGGGCAATGTCATTATTGTTCCACATCCAGGGCACATACCAAAAGAATCTGAAAAAATATTTCTGCTAAATCTACTTTGTCACCACTTATCTTACAGTAGGGATTATGGTGAATCTTTTTCTTCCCAACTGTGTGTGAGCATATTTTTAATTTCCAGCAGTTTCTCTGATGATATGGGCAATGTCATTATTGTT
Source organism: Maratus speculifer (assembly GCA_964019185.1). Lineage (NCBI taxonomy): Eukaryota > Metazoa > Arthropoda > Arachnida > Araneae > Salticidae > Maratus > Maratus speculifer. The sequence goes on from OZ025289.1 coordinate 33,215,844, forward strand.
CCACATCCAGGGCACATACCAAAAGAATCTGAAAAAATATTTCGGCTAAATCTACTTTGTCACCACTTATCTTACAGTAGGGATTATGGTGAATTTTTTCCTTCCCATCTGTGTGTGAGCATTTCTTAATTTACAGTAATTTCTCTGCTGATATGGGCAATGTCATTATTGTCCCATCTCCAAGGCACATACCAAAAGAATCCGAAAAAGTGTTTCTGCTGAATCTAATTTGTCACCAATTATCTTACAGTACGGATTATGGTGAATCTTCTCCTTCCCATCTGTGTGTGAGCATATGTTTAATTACCAGTAGTATGTCTGCTGATATAGGCAATGTCATTATTGTCCCACCTCCCGGGCACATACAAAAACAATCCGAAAAAATATTTCTGCTAAATCTACTCTATCACCACTTATCTTACAGTAAGGATTATGGTGAATCTTTTCCTTCCCATCTGTGTGTGAGCATATATTTAATTTCCAATAGTATCTCTGCTGATATAGGCAATGTCATTATTGTCCCACCTCCCGGGCACATACCAAAAGAATCCGAAAAAATGTTTCTGCTGAATCTACTCTATCACCACTTATCTTACAGTATGGATTATGGTGAATCTTTTCCTTCCCATCTGTGTGTGAGCATATATTTAATTTCCAATAGTATCTCTGCTGATATAGGCAATGTCATTATTGTCCCACCTCCCGGGCACATACCAAAAGAATCCGAAAAATATTTCTGCTAAATCTACTCTATCACCACTTATCTTACAGTATGGATTATGGTGAATTTTTTCCTTCCCATTTGTCTGTGAGCATTTCTTAATTTACAGTAATTTCTCTGCTGATATAGGCAATGTCATTATTTTCCCACCTCCCGGGCACATAACAAAAGAATCCGAAAAAATGTTTCTGCTGAATCTACTTTGTCACCACTTATCTTACAGTACGGATTATGGTTTTCCTTCGCATCTGTGTGTGAGCATATATTTAATTTCCAATAGTATCTCTGCTGATATAGGCCTTCTCATTATTGTCCCACCTCCCAGGCACATACCAAAAGAATCCGAAAAAATGTTTCTGCTAAATATACTTTGTCACCAGTTATCTTACAGTAGGGATTATGGTGAATCTTTTCCTTCCCATCTGTGTGTGAGCATATGTTTAATTTCCAGTAGTATCTCTGCTCATATAGGCAATGTCATTATTGTCCCACCTCCCGGGCACATACCAAAAGAATCCGAAAAATGTTTCTGCTAAATCTACTCTATCACCACTTATCTTACAGTGGGGATTAGCGTGAATCTTTTCCTTCCCATCTGTCTGTGAGCATTTCTTAATTTACAGTAATTTCTCTGCTGATATGGGCAATGTCATTATTGTCCCACCTCCAGGGCACATACCGAAAGAATCCGAAAAAATGTTTCTGCTGAATCTACTTTGTCACCACTTATCTTACTGTAGGGATTATGGTGAATCTTTTCCTTCCCATCTGTGTGTGAGCATATGTTTAATTACCAGTAGTATCTCTGCTGATATAGGAAATGTCATTATTGTTCCACCTCCCGGGCACATACCAAAAGAATCCGAAAAAATGTTTCTGCTGAATCTACTTTGTCACCACTTATCTTACTGTAGGGATTATGGTGAATCTTTTCCTTCTTATCCGTCTGTGAGCATATGTTTAATTACCAGTAGTATCTCTGCTGATATAATCAATGTCATTATTGTCCCATTTCGAGAGCACATACCAAAAGAATCGGAAAAAATATTTCTGCTAAATCTACTCTATCACCACTTATCTTACAGTATGGATTATTGTGAATCTTTTCCTTCCCATCTGTGTGTGAGCATATGTTTAATTACCAGTAGTATCTCTGCTGATATAGGCAATGTCATTATTGTTCCACCTCCCGGGCACATACCAAAAGAATCCGAAAAATTTTTCTGCTGAATCTACGTTGTCACCAATTATCTTACTGTAGGGATTATGGTGAATAATTTCCTTCCCATCTGTGTGTGAGAATATGTTTAATTACCAGTAGTATCTCTGCTGATATAGGCAATGTCATTATTGTTCCACCTCCCGGGCACATACCAAAAGAATCCGAAAAAATGTTTCTGCTGAATCTATTTTGTCACCACTTATCTTACTGTAGGGATTATGGTGAATCTTTTCCTTCTTATCTGTCTGTGAGCATATGTTTAATTACCAGTAGTATCTCTGCTGATATAATCAATGTCATTATTGTCCCTTTTCCAGAGCACATACCAAAAGAATCCGAAAAAATATTTCTGCTAAATCTACTCTATCACCACTTATCTTACAGTATGGATTATGGTGAATCTTTTCCTTCCCATCTGTGTGTGAGCATATGTTTAATTACCAGTAGTATCTCTGCTGATATAATCAATGTCATTATTGTCCCTTTTCCAGAGCACATACCAAAAGAATCCGAAAAAATATTTCTGCTAAATCTACTCTATCACCACTTATCTTACAGTATGGATTATGGTGAATCTTTTCCTTCCCATCTGTGTGTGAGCATATGTTTAATTACCAGTAGTATCTCTGCTGATATAGGCAATGTCATTATTGTTCCACCTCCCGGGCACATACCAAAAGAATCCGAAAAAATGTTTCTGCTGAATCTACGTTGTCACCAATTATCTTACTGTAGGGATTATGGTGAATCTTTTCCTTCCCATCTGTGTGTGAGAATATGTTTAATTACCAGTAGTATCTCTGCTGATATAGGCAATGTCATTATTGTTCCACCTCCCGGGCACATACCAAAAGAATCCGAAAAAATGTTTCTGCTGAATCTACTTTGTCACCACTTATCTTACTGTAGGGAATATGGTGAATCTTTTCCTTCCCATCTGTGTGTGAGCATATGTTTAATTACCAGTAGTATCTCTGCTGATATAGGCAATGTCATTATTGTTCCACCTCCCGGGCACATACCAAAAGAATCCAAAAAAATGTTTCTGCTGAATCTACTTTGTCACCACTTATCTTACTGTAGGGATTATGGTGAATCTTTTCCTTCCCATCTGTGTGTGAGCATATGTTTAATTACCAGTAGTATCTCTGCTGATATAGGAAATGTCATTATTGTTCCACCTCCCGGGCACATGCCAAAAGAATCCGAAAAAATGTTTCTGCTGAATCTACTTTGTCACCACTTATCTTACTGTAGGGATTATGGTGAATCTTTTCCTTCTTATCTGTCTGTGAGCATATGTTTAATTACCAGTAGTATCTCTGCTGATATAATCAATGTCATTATTGTCCCTTTTCCAGAGCACATACCAAAAGAATCCGAAAAAACATTTCTGCTAAATTTACTCTACCCCGCTTATCTTACAGTAGGGATTATGGTGAATCTTTTCCTTCCCATCTGTCTGTGAGCATTTCTTTAATTTACAGAAGTTTCTCTGCTGATTTGGCCAATGTCATTATTGTTCCACATCCAGGGCACATACCAAAAGAATCCGAAAAAATATTTCTGCTAAATTTATTTTGTCACCACTTATCTTACAGTAGGGATTATGGTGAATCTTTTTCTTCCCAACTGTGTGTGAGCATATTTTTAATTTCCAGTAGTTTCTCTGATGATATGGGCAATGTCATTATTGTTCCACATCCAGGGCACATACCAAAAGAATCTGAAAAATATTTCTGCTAAATCTACTTTGTCACCACTTATCTTACAGTAGGGATTATGGTGAATCTTTTCCTTCCCAACTGTATGTGAGCATATTTTTAATTTCCAGCAGTTTCTCTGATGATATGGGCAATGTCATTATTGTTCCACATCCAGGGCACATACCAAAAGAATCTGAAAAAATATTTCTGCTAAATCTACTTTGTCACCACTTATCTTACAGTAGGGATTATGGTGAATCTTTTCCTTCCCAACTGTATGTGAGCATATTTTTAATTTCCAGCAGTTTCTCTGATGATATGGGCAATGTCATTATTGTTCCACATCCAGGGCACATACCAAAAGAATCTGAAAAAATATTTCTGCTAAATCTACTTTGTCACCACTTATCTTACAGTAGGGATTATGGTGAATCTTTTTCTTCCCAACTGTATGTGAGCATATTTTTAATTTCCAGCAGTTTCTCTGATGATATGGGCAATGTCATTATTGTTCCACATCCAGGGCACATACCAAAAGAATCTGAAAAAATATTTCTGCTAAATCTACTTTGTCACCATTTATCTTACAGTAGGGATTATGGTGAATTTTTTCCTTCCCATCTGTCTGTGAGCATTTCTTTAATTTACAATAGTTTCTCTGCTGATTTGGCCAATGTCATTATTGTTCCACATCCAGGGCACATACCAAAAGAATCTGAAAAAATATTTCTGCTAAATCTACTTTGTCACCACTTATCTTACAGTAGGGATTATGGTGAATTTTTTCCTTCCCATCTGTCTGTGAGCATTTCTTTAATTTACAGTAGTTTCTCTGCTGATTTGGCCAATGTCATTATTGTTCCACATCCAGGGCACATACCAAAAGAATCTGAAAAAATATTTCTGCTAAATCTACTTTGTCACCACTTATATTACAGTAGGGATTATGGTGAATCTTTTTCTTCCCAACTGTGTGTGAGCATATTTTTAATTTCCAGCAGTTTCTCTGATGATATGGGCAATGTCATTATTGTTCCACATCCAGGGCACATACCAAAAGAATCTGAAAAAATATTTCTGCTAAATCTACTTTGTCACCACTTATCTTACAGTAGGGATTATGGTGAATCTTTTTCTTCCCAACTGTGTGTGAGCATATTTTTAATTTCCAGCAGTTTCTCTGATGATATGGGCAATGTCATTATTGTTCCACATCCAGGGCACATACCAAAAGAATCTGAAAAAATATTTCTGCTAAATCTACTTTGTCACCACTTATCTTACAGTAGGGATTATGGTGAATTTTTTCCTTCCCATCTGTGTGTGAGCATTTCTTAATTTACAGTAATTTCTCTGCTGATATGGGCAATGTCATTATTGTCCCACCTCCAAGGCACATACCAAAAGAATCCGAAAAACTGTTTCTGCTGAATCTAATTTGTCACCAATTATCTTACAGTACGGGTTATGGTGAATCTTCTCCTTCCCATCTGTGTGTGAGCATATGTTTAATTACCAGTAGTATCTCTGCTGATATAGGCAATGTCATTATTGTCCCACCTCCCGGGCACATACAAAAACAATCCGAAAAAATATTTCTGCTAAATCTACTCTATCACCACTTATCTTACGGTAAGGATTATGGTGAATCTTTTCCTTCCCATCTGTGTGTGAGCATATATTTAATTTCCAATAGTATCTCTGCTGATATAGGCAATGTCATTATTGTCCCACCTCCCGGGCACATACCAAAAGAATCCGAAAAATGTTTCTGCTAAATCTACTCTATCACCACTTATCTTACAGTATGGATTATGGTGAATCTTTTCCTTCCCATCTGTGTGTGAGCATATGTTTAATTTCCAATAGTATCTCTGCTGATATAGGCAATGTCATTATTGTCCCACCTCCCGGGCACATACCAAAAGAATCCGAAAAAATGTTTCTGCTGAATCAACTTTGTCACCACTTATCTTACAGTAGGGATTATGGTGAATCTTTTCCTTCCCATCTGTGTGTGAGCATATGTTTAATTTCCAATAGTATCTCTGCTGATATAGGCAAAGTCATTATTGTCCCACCTCCCGGGCACATACCAAAAGAATCCGAAAAATGTTTCTGCTAAATCTACTCTATCACCACTTATCTTACAGTAAGGATTATGGTGATTCTTTTCCTCCCCATCTGTCTGTGAGCATTTCTTAATTTACAGTAATTTCTCTGCTGATATGGGCAATGTCATTATTGTCCCACCTCCAAGGCGTATACCAAAAGAATCCGAAAAAATGTTTCTACTGAATCTAATTTGTCACCAATTATCTTGCAGTACGGATTATAGTGAATCTTCTCCTTCCCATCTGTGTGTGAGCATATGTTTAATTACCAGTAGTATCTCTGTTGATATAGGCAATGTCATTATTGTCCCTTTTCCAGAGCACATACCAAAAGAATCCGAAAAAATATTTCTGCTAAATCTACTCTGTCACCACTTATCTTACAGTATGGATTATGGTGAATTTTTTCCTTCCCATTTGTCTGTGAGCATTTCTTAATTTACAGTAATTTCTCTGCTGATATAGGCAATGTCTTTATTTTCCCACCTCCCGGGCACATAACAAAAGAATCCGAAAAAATGTTTCTGCTGAATCTACTTTGTCACCACTTATCTTACAGTACGGATTATGGTTTTCCTTCGCATCTGTGTGTGAGCATATATTTAATTTCCAATAGTATCTCTGCTGATATAGGCCTTCTCCTTATTGTCCCACCTCCCGGGCACATACCAAAAGAATCCGAAAAAATGTTTCTGCTAAATATACTTTGTCACCAGTTATCTTACAGTAGGGATTATGGTGAATCTTTTCCTTCCCATCTGTGTGTGAGCATATGTTTAATTTCCAGTAGTATCTCTGCTGATATAGGCAATGTCATTATTGTCCCACCTCCCGGGCACATACCAAAAGAATCCGAAAAATGTTTCTGCTAAATCTACTCTATCACCACTTATCTTACAGTAGGGATTAGCGTGAATCTTTTCCTTCCCATCTGTCTGTGAGCATTTCTTAATTTACAGTAATTTCTCTGCTGATATGGGCAATGTCATTATTGTCCCACCTCCAGGGCACATACCGAAAGAATCCGAAAAAATGTTTCTGCTGAATCTACGTTGTCACCAATTATCTTACTGTAGGGATTATGGTGAATCTTTTCCTTCCCATCTGTGTGTGAGCATATGTTTAATTACCAGTAGTATCTCTGCTGATATAGGAAATGTCATTATTGTTCCACCTCCCGGGCACATACCAAAAGAATCCGAAAAAATGTTTCTGCTGAATCTACTTTGTCACCACTTATCTTACTGTAGGGATTATGGTGAATCTTTTCCTTCTTATCTGTCTGTGAGCATATGTTTAATTACCAGTAGTATCTCTGCTGATATAATCAATGTCATTATTGTCCCATTTCGAGAGCACATACCAAAAGAATCGGAAAAAATATTTCTGCTAAATCTACTCTATCACCACTTATCTTACAGTATGGATTATGGTGAATCTTTTCCTTCCCATCTGTGTGTGAGCATATGTTTAATTACCAGTAGTATCTCTGCTGATATAGGCAATGTCATTATTGTTCCACCTCCCGGGCACATACCAAAAGAATCCGAAAAATTTTTTCTGCTGAATCTACGTTGTCACCAATTATCTTACTGTAGGGATTATGGTGAATCTTTTCCTTCCCATCTGTGTGTGAGCATATGTTTAATTACCAGTAGTATCTCTGCTGATATAGGCAATGTCATTATTGTTCCACCTCCCGGGCACATACCAAAAGAATCCGAAAAAATGTTTCTGCTGAATCTATTTTGTCACCACTTATCTTACTGTAGGGATTATGGTGAATCTTTTCCTTCTTATCTGTTTGTGAGCATATGTTTAATTACCAGTAGTATCTCTGCTGATATAATCAATGTCATTATTGTCCCTTTTCCAGAGCACATACCAAAAGAATCCGAAAAAATATTTCTGCTAAATTTACTCTATCACCACTTATCTTACAGTATGGATTATGGTGAATCTTTTCCTTCCCATGTGTGTGTGAGCATATGTTTAATTACCAGTAGTATCTCTGCTGATATAGGAAATGTCATTATTGTTCCACCTCCCGGGCACATACGAAAAGAATCCGAAAAAATGTTTCTGCTGAATCTACTTTGTCACCACTTATCTTACTGTAGGGATTATGGTGAATCTTTTCCTTCTTATCTGTCTGTGAGCATATGTTTAATTACCAGTAGTATCTCTGCTGATATAATCAATGTCATTATTGTCCCTTTTCCAGAGCACATACCAAAAGAATCCGAAAAAATATTTCTGCTAAATCTACTCTATCACCACTTATCTTACAGTATGGATTATGGTGAATTTTTTCCTTCCCATCTGTCTGTGAGCATTTCTTTACTTTCCAATAACCACCCGTTCCACACCCTTACCTATGAAAATGCCTTTCTTGGTATAAGGTTGAATTTGTCTTTTCTGTGGGTGTCGACTATTTTACGCTATGAAGTCATACTTCTTACGGTGATTCACTGATGGTTTTCTATCAAACATTTATCTAAAAAAAGAGTGTCACGCATAATATTCAGTGACCAGTTTCATTGTTAATTTTCTGCAGTCATATGTTCTCGTCAAAACTCATCTGTTAAATCAACTTATCATTCAATCAAATACAGCACGACTGACTGTCCGTACTTTCATTCAGTTTCGGAGAATGAGATCATGTTTAAATGGAAGATATTATAGAAAGATTTGTAAAGATTGGTTGCAGTATTGTAATCCATTGTCTGATTTCGAAGCAATTGCTTAATAATAAAGAAAAACTAGAGGAGACGGGTGAAATAGTTTCTTACTCAGTATACTCAAAGTAACTGTGAAACTAAGAAAAACGGTGAAGCGTTTTATTGATAAGTAATTTTAAATATTCACTTTGAAAGCACTATAATCTAACAAAAAAAAGATTTAATTTAAAAGAGGACGATTGAGCCTTGCCCTGTCTATTTTTTGCGTCAGTGTCTCTAATTTTAATCTTTTTTCCGGTGTGCCCGGGTACCATAGTTATTAAATCTTTATATTTAGTGCAAAACATCTTTTTTTTTAGGCAACGCATAACAGAAAGCCCTACGGTTACATTATTCAATAAAAGTAAAACTTATCTATGGCCAAGTTTTGATGTACTTTGAGGTGGTCCTCATACATCTTTTGCACGAGAAACTGAGCGTTATGATTTTAATTATGTTTGAGACTTTGCGCAAAAATGGTAAATCGACGTGTAACAGTGGCAGTGATAACAAGTGCATCAATGAAGTATTTGTCAGGTTAGTGCAATTTCAGTTTTTCGACCACCCTTGCCATGTTTCTGTATCGTTCGGCAGTGGCAAAAGGGTCGATATCGAGTAAAAGAAAAAAGGCTACTTAGTAAGACATAAATGGTACGGCAAATCTGGAATTCTCTTGTCGGATTTTTTAATCAAACATTTATATGCAGGCTAAGATTCAGGGTCAAACGAAAAGAGAAGAGAGTATTTTTATCAAAACCCGAAAAGGAAGGGGTGTACTACTGCATAACACCTTTCTTCTCGCGCTACAGTTCATAGATCCATTTTACGGATTTTATATTGTAAGCAAGTAATATTTGCATAGTAGCAGGAGGATTTTAATTGGATTCTCGACCCTGAAACAGTGCTTTTTAACTAATGCTATTCAAAAATTATTTGGAGTGGTATTACCCATCTATATGGAGACGTACGATCTCCTGTGCTTAAAAACAGTATAAGTATTTTTTCCTTGCACCAGGTCTATTCCCACTTGCTATGTTTCTACATCGGCCTACATTGTCCTAGCGGTTAGTGTCAAGCTGGTAGCCGAAGGGTTGCAGTCAGGGGCGTAAACCACCCTAATCGCGTAGGGGGGTGTCGGCTCAAAAATTTCCGACTCCAAGAAAGAAAATTTCCGAGTACTATGGCCAACATGAAAACTAATAAATATACATACATACATATATATATATATATATATATATATATATCATAATTCGCAAGATAATTATGACTTAGTGTATCGAGATAGTCAAATAATCTTATATTTTCCCCATTATTAGGCCATCTCCTGATGGAATACAATAACCGTTCCACCCGAGAGGGACACGAGTCGTGCATAATACGAATAAGCAGTCAAAGGACTTTCCAGTAATATATCACATGAAAGGTATCGGCTAAAATTAGAAAAGTGGTTGCCCGTGAGGGCAAAATAGGAATCCAACGATATATCACAAGAGAGATGTATTCCAAATTTAGGAAATTGTTCTCCTTCCCACAATAGACCCTTCCCCTAACTATAAAATTTTCATATATTTTAAGTAATATTTATCGGAGGGCCCCCCCCCCAAAAAAAAAAATCCTTTCTAAAATGATAAAATGTTACAATTTCAAAAAAGATCGAAAATTGTCCCCAATAGAGGATAAGAGGGGGCGGGGGGAGAGGGAGAAAGATTTGTTATATGAAAGAGTGATTTGAGGGCTTTCCTATGATATGGCCAAAAAAGTATGGAATTTTTCCACCCCCATTTAAACTCCTCGGGTGTGGAAATTTTAAAATATCGCTGAAACACGTATTTAATTAGTTTTTAAAAATTTTATTTTCTGCTGTTTCACGTTCTTATTTGAAAAGACTGTTGAGATGTGCCAAATGTTCTAAATTTTTCGACTCCCCCCCTTTTAACCCCTTATGTTGAGATTTCTAAAATCACTGGATTATGTGTTTAATAATTTTTTTAGTAGATTTATTTTCTGGAATTTTACGCTCCTACCTTAAATGTTTGCTGAGATATGGCAATTTGTTCCAGAATTTTTTACCTCCCCCCGCTTGTCCCTCTTAAGGGGGGTAATTTCAAAATTTCCATCTTAGTGCATGCTTACATCATAAGAAGTACTTTCTCTCCAATTTTCATGGTTCTAAATTCAGTAGTTTGGGATGTGCGTTGATTATCACTCTGTCAGGACAAACTATTTTATATATTTATAGCTATCTCTACTAGCATTAGATAATTAGATATATCATATAAATATATTAGATGCAATATATAGATAAAGAACAAATAAATTATTAAAGCAGAGTATGTAAATTTTTAGGAGCGAATTCAAAGGGTTTTCAAATTATACGCAAATTTTTTAATAAATAAGGCAATTGTACATAGTTTTTCTGACTCCTTGAGAAAACATGCGCAAAATACCAAACAAATAAACGAAATGCATAAGCCAAAAGTAAAATTCTGGTTCCTCTTTCATCTACCCCCCCCCCCCCCACACACACACACACACACTCAGACAGGCACATCAGGCACAAAAAATGTACCAGTAAAGTTGAAATGCCTTTTTAAAATTTCAAATTGCAAAAGAGGTTTAAAGATCCATTTAATCATCAATTAGCTTTAAACAGTCAAAAGTTGCGCTGTTTTATCCTCCCCCAAGGCTAAAATTATCTTCAAGTTTAAAATGATTAAATATTGATTCTTATTTATACACACACACACACACAAAAACATCTATCCATAAAATAATAATCAAAATATTGTTATGCAGGGAGACAAAATTATTTTTACTTGTACTATAACAAAGTTTTAAAAATATAGAATATTTTACATACATTGACCTTTGAACTTCAAAAAATAAATGAACTTTCTTAGTTGTTGAACCTTGAGATAATAAAAATGAAAAACAAAAATAGGCAAAAATTTATTAAAAGTAGGCAAAAATTTATTAAAATACTACATTACTCTTAAATAATGATGAAATAAAATTGATAAAATATAAAAAGATCTATAATACAATTTTAACTTCGTGTATAATACTAAATACATTGACTTGCAATTGGAAATTGTAAAATGGTTGGCAAAAAAGAAGGCAAATATATTGAAAGAAAAAAAAATGTAGTTAAAAATGATAATAATTTCATGAAATTTAAATAACAACTAGCTTGTCATCTCCAGTTTGTAACAAAACTAGCAAATAGTTAGGGAATTGCAATACTAACTGTTAAAAAATATATCGAATAACAGTACATTTTTACAAGTTATTAAATAATTTATCTGCCCCCTCAATAGATAAATAAATAAATAAATAATAAATAAATAATAAATAAATAAAATAAAATAAAATAATTCATTTTTAAATATGAAAACAATTCAGTTATTTACACATTTTACATATCTAAAATTTTCTGTAATAAAATAGCTAGCTTACTTCAAAAGGATTTTTTAGAGCTCCAACAATGCAAAACGGTATATTATATCGGCTGAAATTTTATCAGCATGCTTTTGTTTATTAAGTGTGTTCCTGTAATCACTATCGAAAATATAATTACATAACCCACATTGCACTTTTTGTCTCTTACATTAGGTGGGGGCATAACTGATAAAAAAATATTGAACTATTAACTATATACCAAAATATTCTCCCATCAACACTTTTTAATTGAATGATTTCGTACTATGAGCCAGAATACTAACGGTTTAAACAAAGAGTTAACGCAGGCGCAGTTTGTTTTGTAACTGACACATAGGGCGGGAGGTGCAATGTCCAGTCATTTAGGTGCCCAAGCTTTACGTTAAAGAGAAAACAATGTTTTATCTTTCTATTTTTTAGCATTCAGTTAAAATCTCTTTAGCGTTTTTTTTTTTTTTTTTTTTTTTTTTTTTTTTTTTTTTTTTTTTAAGTAAAATTGAAATCTGTTTGCTTGGGGAATATTTCAGAGACAAAAAATTGTCAAGAATACGGGATTTCTTAATATAAGTTTTAATTCTTTCTAACGACAAACTTAAAAGCAGCGTAACAATTTGGTGTTACAACTCATTTTTCTGACTAAACAAAATGTGATAGTAATAATAAAAATATTAAAAAAAATTTAATACAATTGAATGAGGAAAAAGCTAACGAAAGTATTACTTCTGAGAGAAGTAAACTCGTATAGGCTGTAAAATATGCAGATTATTTCGAGATGAAAATTCAAAGTATTTGGGTATTTTCAATTTTCATTCTGTATCATATAAATTTCTTAAACAATCTTTTAAATCAATCAAAAATTACGTAAAAAAGTAAGTATAAACAATTTTGTCTTTATTATTATTTTTTTTTAGTAAAATAAAAAGAAAACACAAATTTAGATAGTAGGAAAAAATGAGACTATAATTATTTTCAATTAAAGGTAAAATTTGAATAGAATGGAAAATATCCAGATTTTGATATGAAAAAATACCAAATATTTGTATTTCTATAAATGAATTTTCATCGTATACCACCTAAATTCCGTGATACATATTTCTAATTAAATTTAAAGTTTAGATTAAAAAAATAGAAGTTTCTTCATTTCGATCAGTATATCTTAAAATTTCGAAATTAAACTAAAAACTTTCCAACAGTAAAAAAAATACAAGTAGATTTCGATATCTCCATATCCAAGTCAAAAGACACAGAAAAAAAAAAAAAAAAAAAAAAAAAAAAATTGGAATATCAAGGTTTTACTCAAATATCACTGTTATAATTAACGGTATAACTTTAACATTACTAGAAAATGTACAAGAATATATATATATATATATATATATTTTTTTTCGTCATATCGAAGTTTCCGAGAACACAATATTTGACAAATCAACATTTTTCTGAATAGTTTTATCAGAAAAATAAAATCCTATATATTAATAAGTTATATTAATTAATTACTAAATTAAAGTAAATAGTAAATTAGCAATTATTTAAATTAATTAATAATAGTTCCGGCTAAGAATAAATTTGTTTTCTTCATCCTAAATTGGGTTTTTTTTTTCTTATCAGAAACTGCAAGCGGAAATAAATCCGACTGAGAATAAAATTTTATAGGTTTTCTTTGATCTAACTTGTTTTTCTTATTTAATTAAAAACTACAAAAATATTTCTCCAATTCATAAATATTTATAGATTAATACCCTTTTTTTCGGCTAAATTTACTTTTTTCCGATCGAACAAGAATTTTTCAGACTGACTTTTCCATTTTTCCAATTTATAAATCTTTATAGGTTAATACGTAATACTATTTTTTCCGACTAAAGATGCCTTTACCGGTGGAACAGAAAATTTCCGACTGATATTTTCGTTTTTCCAATTTATAATTTTTTTTATAGGTAAATGCCATTTTTTCCGATGGAATAAAAAATTTTCCGATTTAAAAATTTACAAGTATTTATAGGTTAATACGTAATACTATTTTTTCCGACTGAACATGCCTTTCCGGATTGAAATGGAAAATTTTCCGAATGATATTTTCGTTTTTCTAATTTATAAGTTTTTATAGGCTAATACCATTTTTTCCGATCGAACAAGAATTTTTCCGATTGGCTTATTCGTTTTTCCAATTTATAAATATTTATAGGATAATACTATTTTTTCCGACTAAACATGCCTTTTCCGATGGAACGGGAAATTTTCCGAATGATACTTTCGTTTTTCCAATTTATAAGTTTTTATAGGTTAATACCATTTTTTCCGATTAAACAAGAATTCCGACTGATTTTTCCTTTTTCTAATTTGTAAGTTTTTACGTAATACTATTTTTTCCGACTAAATATGCTTTTTCGGATGGAACGGGAAAATTTCCGAATGATTTTCCAGTTTATAAGTTTTTATAAGTTAAGAACATTTTTTCTGATCAAACAAGAATTTTTCCGACTGATTTTTCCTTTTTCCAATTTGTAAGTTTTTATAGGATAATACGTAATACTATTTTTTCCGACTAAACACGCTTTTTCGGTTGGAACGAAAAAATTTCCGAATGATTTTCCAGTTTATAAGTTTTTATAGGTTAAGAACATTTTTCCGATCAAACAAGAATTTTTTCCGACTGATTTTTCTGTTTATCAATTTATAAGTTTTTATAGGTAATACGTAATGCTATTTTTCCAACTAAATACGCCTTTTCCGATGGAACGAGAAATTTTCCGAATGATTTTCCAGTTTATAAGATTTTATTGGTTAATACCATTTTTTCCGACTAAACATACTTTTTCCGATAGATCTGGGAATTTTCCGACTGATTTCTCCTAGGGGGGGGTGTTGCACCCCCCCCCAAACCCCCCCGGGATTTACGGCCATGGTTGCAGTTCGATGCTCAGCCGTTGAAACATTATTTTACACCATACATACATGCAAAATGTCAGGAATGGATTTCTTCATCTCGGAGGGTTAGATTAGAGGCCAAGTTGTTAATGTCGAGCTTGTAGCTGGAGGGTTGCCGTTCGAGACTCAACCAATGAAATGGCACTTTAAACTTTCATGCATAGTAGACGTGAGGAGTGGATTGAAGAATATAGGCCAAGTGGTTAGTGTCAAGCTTGTAGCCGGAGGGTTGCAGTTCGATACTCAACCAATAAATTGACACTGTATAACTTATATGCATATGAAATACATGGAGTGGATTTCTCCATAGCTCTTCGATTGATGGGAGAATAGACATGGTGTCATAGGATCCTTTCTCTCGTTCTGTTAACGATAAAATTATTATTATTATTTTATTTTTATTTTATTTTATTTTTTATGAAAATCACCTAACACCTTTGTCATGTTTCTTCATCAATTAGCAGTGTGAGAACGGTTTGTGTTGAGCTGTTAATCCAGTTCGGTGTTTAACCGTTGAAACAACATTTCGAATGCTATATGTGCATGTAAAATCCGTGGAAAGGATTTCTCCATGAATCATTGCTCGGAGAGAGACAGGTATTATGTAGTAGAATCCACTCTCATTTTTCGGTAACGATTAAAATGTTTGTTTTATTCTTTTGTTTTATCCCTGAATCTAAAAATTTGCAAATAAAGCTGTTCAGTTTTCACCCATACTATGGTGCAAAAATATTATGTCGAATATTGTCCATTTTGTCCTCTTTAATACTTTGTAGCCGAATCGACGTAACGTCAAATGGCGGGTCAATTTTTTGGGGTATAATCAACCCTCTAACGTCCTCTCATACATGCCTTATACAATTGTACCCGAAGGTATAGGTGTATTTGTTCCAGATTTGCGGATTTTGGTTAGCGGAAGGGTTTTCTCCGTATCACAGGTCTATTTGGCCTAAGCCTGTGAGAGCCTCTTTCCCTTAGGTTAAAAAAAAAGGAGTGACCTACGAGATGGTGGGAGAGGTTGACGTACCTTCGTAGGCTTTCTACTAACATCCCACCGGCCATTACCATTTGCATTTTCATTATGGTGTTGCCGTTGAAGGGATTCCCGGTCCTGGCATTAAATCATAATACCCAACCAATCAGCTGCTTTTTAACAATTAAGGAAGTAAGCTGACCGGTTGCGTCTTATGTTTTGACTATATATAACTATGTCGAATTAAACATATGCATATTATAAGAGATGTAAATTTTTCCATTTTTCAATTTTGGGTGAAAAAAGTCCGGAACAGGATTCGAACCAGGGATGTATTGGCTGAAGCCGCCAATGCTCTTCCAACTGAGCCATCCCGGACACGAACACTGGAGGACTATTTCACCCAATTAACCTCAACGATCACTTTATCTGGTCTGATACTCTGGATCAGCTCAACAGAATAAATCGAAGGTCAATCTAACGTATGCATATTTTGAAGCTTCTCGGAAGATGAGAAACAAAGAACATATTCACACTTCATACTTTAATGTATTATTTAGTGTCTGTTTATATGGTAGATATTAATTATACTTATGATATTATCACAAAATTTCGTATAAATCACGAAAAATTAACCTAAATTGGTATTTCTTCAGTTGGACATATTAATAAAATTATACTTAATATTACGTCATAGTCCTCAAGATGTAGTTTAAAATTGCATGTTTTGTTAATCATTAAAATTGTATTTGTAACGAAGATCACTAAGTATGATCCTCATTATGATGTGATTGTATTTCAGATTTCTTATTTTCCATTGCAAGAATATTTGATAATCATAACTTTTTCAAGTACAATTTTAGTAACATTCCAATATAAATTTTTACTGCTTCAAATGTACGCTAAAATTCTAATAATTTCTTAGTTACTTTTACTATAATAGGGCAAAAAGTGCGTCTGTGTATAAATATTACCTTAAAAACGGCTTTAATGATTTTTACAATTTTTTTTTTATTTTTCCATTTTCGGGCAAGAGAAGACCATTGGGCTTGGTCACATGTTTCAGAAAATTCGATTAGTGGCTCATAATGGGTCAAAGTCAAGCTAATTTCATCTAAAGAACAGCTGGATCGATTTTAATAAAATTTTGTATCCAGCAGTTTTTTGGCACGAGAATGCTATTGGGCTAGATGACATGATCAAGAAATCTCGATTAGTGGGTCATTTTAGGGGTCATTATGGGTCTAACCAATTTGATCTAAAAATCGGCTCTAACGATTTAGAATAAATTTTGTATTCTGCCGTTTTGGATTGCAAGAAGATCATTCGGTTGAATCACATGTTAGAAAAAATTCGATTAGTAGGTCATTTTTTTATCATTGTGGGTCACGCTAATTTTATCTAGAAAATGGCCGGCACGATTTTGACTAAATTTTGTATTATATCGTTTTCGAGCATGAGAAGATTATTGCGCTACGTCACATGTTCGATAAAATTTAATTAATGAGTCATTTTAGGTCATAATGGATCAGGGTCAAGCTAATTATAACTAAAAACGGCTCAATCGATTTTAAGTAAATTTTGTATTCAAACGATTTCGGCACGCAAAAACTATTGGGCTAGGTCACATATTTGAGACACTTCGTTAAGCAGGTCATTTTTGGGTCATGGTGCGTCAAACCAATATTTTTAAATAACGGGTGTAACGATTTTCACTTAATTTTGCATTCCACCGTTTTGGATTACGAGAAGAACATTGGGTCGAGTCGCATTTTGGGAAAAATCCCATTAGTGGGTCATTTTTGGGTTACTGAGAGTCACATTAATTTTAACGATTTTGACTAAATTTCATATTTTATCGTTTTTAGACACGAGAAAATCATCAAACTGGGTCACATGTTTCAGAAAATTCGACGATTGGCTCGTTTTAAATCATAATGGGTCAGGATCGAGCTAGCTCATATGTTCGAAAAATTTCGATTAATGGGTCATTTTGAGTCACTGCTGGTCAAAGAAATTTTATCTAAAAACAGGTACTGCTATAGGGCACGAGAAGATCTTTGGGCTTGGTTACTAGTTCAAGGGATTTCGATTAATGGGTCATTTTTAGTCACTATACGTGGCCGAATCAAGCTAATTTTATCTAAAAAACGGCTCAAACGATATTGAAAATTTTATATTACGTCATTTTTCGGCACGAGAAGATCACTGGGCTAGATGACATGTTCGATAAATGTCGATTAGTTGGTCAGTTTTGGGTCATTATTGGTCAATCAGATTTTATCTTGAAAACAGCTCTAACGAATTTGATTAAATTTTGCAGTCTATGTCTTTTGAACTCGAAAAGGACATTTGGTTAGGTCACATATTGGAGAAAAATCGATTAGTAGACATATTTGGATCTCTATGAGTGCGGGTCAAGCTCGAACAATTCGAACAAATTGCTGAAATGGTAATAGCGAAAGATTGTATTATTTTGCTTTTGGGAACGATAAAATCATCGGGCTAGATCGCATGTTCAAGAAACTTCGATTGGTGGGTCTTGCTTGAGACACCGCGGATCAAGCTAATTTGATCTACGATGCGGTTTTAACCATTTTTAACAGAATTTGGTATTTTACCTTTTTTAACCTTGAAAAGACCACTAGGCTGGATTCCATGTTTGAGAAAATTATATTAATAGGTCATTTTGCGATTCACAGCGGGTCAAGTTAATTTTATGTAAGAAACGACTCAAACGGCTTTGACTAAATTTTATATTCTAATAATTTTGACTATCAGAAAGTCAGATATTTGAATGAATTTGATTAGTGGGTGATTTTGGGTAATACGGGCCAGGGTCACGAAGCCGAGAAGATTGCAGCAGCCAGTTGGCGATATTTGACAAAATATTGCCTATATATGGTCGAAAAATTAACTTTCAAGATTAAAATGTCACAACACGTATTTAGCGACAAATGAAAAAAAGGTCGCCGAATTTGGCAATATTTGGGATAAAATATTTCAGCATATGAAAAAAGTTTTAGATAATAGGAATCGAGATGCATACACTGTAAAAAAAAATTCAAGAGGTTACTAAAAATTCTTTAGTAAATTTGTATTCCACAGTATTTTTTAGTAACCATTACAAACTTTTTTTTTTGCAAGTGAAACAAGCATTTCTTTTGTAAACTTAACAAAATAATTTTTTGTATAACTAACTTAAAAATGTTTAGTATGAGCCACCAAGAAAATTTTAGTAATAGCTCCAAAATTGTTTTTAATAACCTTTACGTGCGCCCGAAGGACAGGAGCTGCATCCAAACTTCTGAAGCGAAAGATTTTCGGCAAAACCGCAATAGATGGCAGCACCAAACATTGCGACCAGCTCCAACAGGAAATTCATAACCCCTTTATTATAGAGTACTTACACTACATACATTCGGGACGTATTTGACGGTGTCGAACCCGGGACCTCTTAGCCTGGAATCCGTTACGATAACCACTACGCTATCAAGGCCACACCAAGTGAGTTTTAGTAATAGCTATTAAAAATGTAAAACTATTAACACTATCCATTGCTAACTTTTTTCTAGTAATTCTTACAGATTTTCTAGTAACCGACTAAGATTACTAAAAATTTTTTAGTAATTACAAGGATCACTAAAGTTTTTTTAGTAGATCGACCCTTTTTTTTTACAGTGTAGTTAAACTAAGCAGAGATGAGTAAAAGTGTGATTTGAACTGATGTTTTTTTGTTGTGAATGTGTAAATTTGTTGAAAAGCTAAAATTTATAAACATAATGTTCACGCATAGGTTTCATATTAAAACTTTTTGTAAATAATGCTGTTATAAATAATGTGCATTATAGCAATTATACTGAGAGAATGACACAATGAGAATATAATATCGAATTAAACACAAAGTTAATTTTTTACCGAGCTTAATTGGGTCAACAATGCTAGTCACTGAACAATGCAATGATAATCATAACCTTCTGCTGCAGAATTAGAAATCATTCTTATCTAAAAAAATTGTCGTATACAATTTACCGGATTGTCGTAATTGTAATTAAAATTTTACAATTTAATAATACAGGATATGGCAATTATAATAAATTCTATTGATATTGGAGAAGTCTACTTTATATTAGATCTATTCTTGTATGTGTGCCATTCTTCAAAAAAGTGCAACAATTCCATCACACGCATTTTACAGTAAAAATTTTAAAGAACAAGTCATTTAACAATATTTTTAGTTTAAACAAAATTATTTCCATTAAAATTCCTATTCAATTTTTTATAATAATTTTTAATTTATTAGTTTTTTGGTGCACAGTATGTAAATTCTCACCTCCGTGGCAAGTCACACACCTGGTGTGGCTGGCTATATTGTTTAAAAATTTGTTTAATATAAAAAAATATTTATCTAATTATTATTCCTTCCACAAGTGTCTCTAATATAACTGAATACTAAATATTTCAGCATATTTAAAATGTATATAGCGTGATTTAGTTTGTTTTAAAAGAACAATTAGCTCTGCCACGCAATAAATTCTTACCTCCGTTACTCAAAAATAAAATGCTATTTTTCCCAAATAGAGGCTGTATTGTCATCACATCTCAATTCCCATGATGCACGTCATTCATTTTGCTTACTTACAGCTGTAAAGAAGTTCTGAGTTTATGTTTAAGAAACTAAGAAACAGATTTTATTTTCAAGAATCGAGTATGATAATTGACAATTCTCACCTCCGTGAACTTTAATTTCAAATAGGTAAAATAATGTAGATATACAATTTTTCCTGTTTTAGTATGATTCACAAGTGCAAATTGTAATATCAAAAAATAAATTTATTTTTCTGAAAAAAGGTTCCATTAAAACTATTTTTAGAGAAGATTCCTCACCTCTGTGAGTCAATTTATTACATTATGAGTTTCATATTTAGGAAACTCATGAATTATCGAAATTCATTGATAGAATTTGGGATCATTATTCATATTACTTCTACTAAGAAATGTTTACGTATAAAAAGTGAAAAAAGAGGGAAGTTGTAATGTTTACAATCGAAAAATATTTTTGTTCGAAAGATATACGTTTTAGAGAATGACCCATTTATATAATATATATGTCGTAAACTAATTGTGAAATCCGACTCTTTGCAAAGAGCTTAGGCTTTCTGCAAAGACGTCGGCTAATTAGAGAATCAACCTTCCTTTTCCAATCAGCCTGACATTTTTTATGTACATTGGAAATTAATCAAACTTTTCTGGGCAAATTTAGGCTAATTAAAAAATAATCAATTCTTTCTCAACCAGCCAGATATGTTTCAGGTATTTTGCAAAGAGCCTATGTTTTAAAGTTAGACTAATTGGGAATATTAAATTAAAATAGCAAATAAAGCCTTTGTGCACAAATGTTTAAAAATAGAAAACCAACGATTATAAATGCACAAATAAAGTATGAGAAGGTAGCAGCAAATAGCTATTTCGAATCTACTATCGAGATTCTTCATCAGTGCAAAACTCAGCGAGCTAAAAAATAGCAAAACTGAGCAAAGAGACAGAGAGACGCAGGCTTATATACCCGTTATGGGAACAATCCCGTCTAAAGAAAAGCAACCAATGAGAAGAAACAGCCAAAACAACTGGGTCGACAAGTAGCGACATCTATCGGAGAACAAACAAAACAAAAACTAAAAAGCGAGTAAAAAAAAAGTATTAAATTAAATATTTCCAAATGCTTGGAAAATAAGGAGTACTAGATAAGTTATTGACTAAGGAGTGAGAATTTTTTATGATGTGGCAAGCTTCCCAAAAATGGAAGGACATTTATGGATGATGGTGGCAGAAGAAAAGTTAAACTTATGTTGTGAAGACCAACAATGTTGAGCAATATAGGAACGTTTAAGCTCTTGATTTATGACATACCTTTTATGTTCCATTAAACGAAATCTGAGAGCACGTTTAGTCTGACCAATATAAGAAAGACCACTTTGGCAAGAAATTTGGTAAATACCCCAGTTATCTAAGCGATCAATGGGGTGCTTAAGATTTGAAAAAGCAATTTTATTAACAGGAGAAAAAATAACATTGAAATCGAACCTTTTTAAAATTTTAGCAACTTGCTGACTGATTTTGGGGAAAAAGGCAAAACAACCAAAGCATTGGAGTTCTTTGCTCAGTTTTGCTATTTTTTAGCTCGCTGAGTTTTGCACTGGTGAAGAATCTCGATAGTAGATTCGAAATAGCTATTTGCTATCTTCTCATACTTTATTTGTGCATTTATAATCGTTGGTTTTCTATCTTTAAACATTTGTGCACAAAGGCTTTATTTGCTGTTCTTTTGATCAGTCTACCTCTCAAACAAAAATTATAAAAAATACATCATATATTGATCAGTCGAACTTTAAAACAAATATTATTTTAAGTTTAAGATTAACAAAATACTACAAAACTATGATGTCAAATATTTTAAATTAAACTTTAATCGCATTTGTAATCAGTAAAGTTTAATAAGGACCAATTATTATGATGAATTTATCAATTGAGATTCTTATGCTTGGAACAAATGCGAATGAAAATCAAAATTTATTCCAAACTGACACGATCATTGAATTCCACGCGAAATAAAACCCGTCATAATTTACATCTTCTCAAAATTTAAACACATACTTCTCATACCCATATTCACCATGTTTTAAAAAAATGGTATTTTAATTTGATCATTTTAAAATCAAAACTTAACTCAAAACTTAAGTTATTTAACTGATGAATAAAAACGAAATAAAAACGAAATAAAACCGAAATCACGGAAATTTATAACAGACGATATTTTTTGCAAAGTATACGCATTTTAATTTCTATTTTTAGGTGCGTTCGTAATTATGTAAATACGTAGCACCAATAGCGGTCGTTCAGTCCTTCCGTTTGTCCGTCCGTCTATCTGTCCGTCCGTCTGTCCGCATATAACAACGCAAAAACTACCCAACCGAATCGTTTGAAATGTAAAATACATAATTATTACATAATTTTGTCGAGTCATTTCAAATTTTATGAAAATCGGATGCATAGATCAATTACAGGGGCAATCAAAAGTATTCCATTACATTACGGTCAAAGGGAAAAAAAGTTTCAAATGCTTTTTAATCGTTTGAAATTTAAAATATATAATTATTACATAATTTTATCGAGTTATTTCAAATTTTTTGATAATCGGATGCATAGATCAATTACAGGGGCAATCAAAAGTCCATTACATTATGATCAACGGGGGTAAAGTTTCAAATGTATTTTATACGTTTGAAATTTAAAATACGTAATTATTACGTAATTTTGTCGAGTTATTTCAAATTTTATGAAAATCGGATGCATAGATCAATTACAGGGATAATAAAAGTATTCCGTTACATTACGGTTAATGGGGGAAAATGTTTCAAATGCATTTTAATAGTGTTACACTCATTCGAACTTGATAAAATTT
Organism: Maratus speculifer; assembly: GCA_964019185.1. NCBI lineage: Eukaryota > Metazoa > Arthropoda > Arachnida > Araneae > Salticidae > Maratus > Maratus speculifer. The sequence continues at coordinate 33,239,128 of OZ025289.1, forward strand.
ATATGCAACTATAAAGTACATATTATAATATACATTTTACATAATTTGCGGTGCAAAGAACATTTGTTATTGATTTACAAGGCCACACAAAAGTATTCCATTACATAATGGTATAGGAAGAACATTGTTTGATGAGCGTTTTAATTGTAATTCACTATTTACAGTTTTATGAGATTGATATATGAGAGTAATACTTTTAAAACTTCGTTATCATACGAACGCATCTCATTTGCTACTCTTCACGTGCAATTTCCAACTTGTTTTTTTTTTTTTTTTTTCTTTTTCAATTTTAAGAGAAAATGGAGTTATTCTGTTGCCACAATTACAACATTGGTACTAAAAACTATAAAAAAAAATTAATATCTCAAAACCAAATTGAGATACAGCTTTCAAACAAATTGCATTTTAAAGTACATTTTTTTTCTCTATAACGGTGTAAAAATCGGAAATATGCGATGTTTAGAAGTATAAAATTTGCAGTAGCGAAAAATGCAAAACTGAATTTGTATAAGAAAGTGTTGCCATTCGCAAAATGACGTATACGTTACGCACAGTTACGTTTGGCTTTTATAATATAGACATTTGCGAAATCATCGATATCTTTATTTTCCCGAAAATACGTGCTTTTACAGTAATCAAATTTGATAAAATAAACTCATGTTGAAAGGAACATGAAAACGATAATTATTAAATTTGACTACTAACGCTCCACGTTGGTCTCTAGTGAGTGCGGTTGTCAGACGAATTTCGTAACCGAACTTTACGAAATCGTAAAGCTTGGCGACTACCAAGTCCAGCGGGGACATGCTGCGAAGTCCCGAAAATTGTACTCAGGCAAACTGACGCACAAACAGGGCCGTAGCTAAGGGGGCACTATGGGCGTCTTAGCCCCCCCCCCCCTAAAATATTTTGAGCTCCCCTGGAAAAAGATTCCAAGGTCACTCAATGAATTTATGTTCGAAAAATCCAAACGAAATTCTGTTCAAAAATTTAATTTAGTTTTGAAGCCCTTTCACAGTTTTGCAGAAATACTAAATTGTATCTAGAATAAGTGTTTCAACACTCGCGTATCCTATTTGTACATATGAAGCTAACGTGGTTTTTAGCTCACAGGCTATCATAGCCTGAGAGCTTATGTGCCCGTCCGTTCTGTATGTATGTTCGTACGTAACGCGATAACTCATGATAAAAATATCCGATCCACTTGAAATTTTGTATGTAGGTATATCCTGACAAGGCGCTTCCCTGATTAATTTTTGGAGTTCATTCGATATGTATAAGAGGGGGAACGGGGGGCTCATGCCCCCCGTTAGTTGATATAGATGGGATTTTCATGCAGAATTAAGTTTTCAAAATTTAGATTAGGATCATTCTGATGAGGCGATTCCGTGACTGTTATTAGGTGTTCATTGATTAAGTATAAATAGGGGGAACAGGGGTTCTAATGCCCCCCCCCCCTGTTAGTTGATATAAATGGGATTTTCATGCAGAATTAAGTTTTCAAAATTTAGATTAGGATCATTCTGATGAGGCGATTCCGTGACTGTTATTAGGTGTTCATTGAATAAGTATAAGTAGGGGGAACAGGGGTGCTAATGCCCCCCCCCCCCGTTAGTTGATATAAATGGAATTTTCATGCAGAATTAAGTTTTCGTTCAAAATTTAGATTAGGATCATTCTGATGAGGCGATTCAGTGACTGTTATTAGTTGTTCATTGAATAAGTATAAATAGGGGGAACAGGGGTTCTAATGCCCCCCACCCCCGTTAGTTGATATAAATGGGATTTTAATGCAGAATTAAGTTTTCGTTCAAAATTTAGATTAGGATCATTCTGATGAGGCGATTCCGTGACTGTTATTAGGTGTTCATTGAATAAGTATAAATAGGGGGAACAGGGGTTCTAATGCCCCCCCCCCCCGTTAGTTGATATAAATGGGATTTTCATGCAGAATTAAGTTTTCGTTCAAAATTTAGATTAGGATCATTCTGATGAGGCGATTCCGTGACTGTTATTAGGTGTTCATTGAATAAGTATAAATAAGGGGAACAGGGGCTCTAATGCCCCCCCCCCCCCCGTTAGTTGATATAAATGGGATTTTCATGCAGAATTAATTTTCGTTCAAAATTTAGATTAGGATCATTCTGATGAGGCGATTCCGTGATTGTTATTAGGTGTTCATTGAATAAGTATAAATAAGGGGAACAGGGGTTCTAATGTCCCCCCCCCCCTTAATTTATATAAATGGGTTTTTCAAGCAGAATTGTCAGATTTCGTTCAAATCTCTGAATAGTTTTGGAAGTTTAATGGTTAAGTATAAAAGAGGGGGATAACTCTTTTTAAATTATATAAATGCTAAATGGGTTTTTATTAAGAATTATCTAATTTGCTCTGAATTTTGGATATAGATTTTTTATATGATAAAGCATGTCTTTGGTAGTATAGGAGGTTCAATGATTAAGTATAAAAAAAGAGAAAAGGGGAGAGCTGTTTCCCCTTCTTAATTTTTTTTTCGAACGGAATTAACCCTTGAAAATATAAAACTTTAATGTGCAATTAGTATTTGTAGCCTGTGAGCTCAATGCCTTCAGTTTAACTGGGCAGTATTCTTTATTAATTTTGCACCCGTTATACACTCAAAATTTTCATCATCCTATACTTTTCTTAGCCTAAAATGAAGTTATTACTACAGTTTAATAAAAAACAGAGTACCTACAATGTAAATATGCACTAATTTATCTTTGTGCTTCAGAGATTGAGAAAAAAAAATATGAGCCCCTCCCCCCTACATTCTCTTGAGCTTCCCCTATTGTTCACTTCTAGATACTGCCTTGCGCACAAATCCTGTCTTTTATTAGAGTTGAAAAGACCCCTTCGCTAATGCTAATCTTATGGAAGAAATTTATAAAGATATCTCGGTTGCATTTTAATATTTTTAAAGGATTCTTTTTGCATTGGTTCTCAAGTGCACTGTTTAACAAGCGTGAAACTTTCTAACACATTTAACTGACTTATTTTTAAGCGTAAAGGTGCAAAAGGTCTGGCTGGTGTTTATCTTTTCTTTCGAAAATTAGGTTCAAAACGTCTGCTTTGAGAGTAATTTCTGAAGAAGCCTTTACGTTCACCAAAAAATGGAAGACTTCTTTCGACGATATAGTTTCTGAATAACAACATCTGCCCATTTTAGGTGTTTCCGAACAAAAATGAATTAAAAAATGTGCTTTAATGTTGTTCCTTCGGATTTGAGAACAGCCCCTTACATACAAAAGCATACATATTAATGAGAGGCTGTAAATATTCAACAAGGTATCGTCAGAGTGTAAAAAATATTCAACTATTGAAAAATTTATATAATTCATTATCCTCTTTTTCTACAGGTAGTAAAAAATATATGAAAGTAAAATTTCCTAAAAAACTAGTCATTGGGGGCCACCGTAATACTTACCCATCATAGATATGCATATCAAAATAAAACATGTGAAAACTATACAATGCATTGCAATTCCAAAACAAAATTTAAATATTGCTATATACATCTTAATGCTCTAAATGAATTGCTGATGTAACAATTTCGACAAATTATATAAAACGCCAAACTACTCAAGTAGCACCAAACTGCGTAAAAGAAACATCCTTATAATTCCCCCCCCCCCCCAAAAAAAAAAAATAACTAACAGTTTACTGCGTTGGATTAAGCGTCTCATTTTCAATTAAAATATACCCCTGAATTGAAATTTGAATGAAATACAGGGTCATGAAAAATCGAAGAATGCGGAAAACAGGATTATAAATATTTCGGCAACTAATAATCCGATTGACTTCGTTCTTTATGCAAAATTTGTGTTACTTTATTGCCAAAAAAGTGCTTTAAACAAAAAATTTCGAAAATTTTTATGTACCTTTCATCAGAACGAATTTTTCGAGAGTCCGAAAAAAATAGTTCCGGATCATCGAGGTTATTGATATTAAATAGGATTCGTCCCATTCTTACATTCTAAGTACATACAAAATTTCAAGTCTCTATCTCAATTTGTTCAAGAGATAGAGCGTTTACAGGCAGACAGACGGACGGCAATTTTTTTTCTAAAAATATGTTTTTCGAAATCTCCAGTCTAAAACGAGTAAATCCGTCAAAATTTTTTTTTCGATGTTTCAAAACGATTGCAAGACTTACCCTATACTACGTATGATGGGTAAGTAATAAGCACTTCATTTTACACGAGAGAAGAAAAGTTAAAACTTATTCTTGTAACTGTAACCTCTCCATGATTTTTCCAAAGATTTATATTTCTCATCATTGTGTGAATTTGCTCAGCAATTTGTTATTCAAGTTGTTATTAATCATACTTCGCAACAATTGGCTTAATAGATTTTTTTTCAACAATGAAGAAGTTACAAATGCAATTGTTAGATTTCAACAATTTATTTTAGTATTTTTCACAATTTTAGTACATTTCACAACAATATGTACAAAAAAGACTGCATGTTTTTTTTGCAACAATGAAAAAATTAACAATGCAATCGTTAGATTTAAACAATTAATTTTAATAATGGGTCATTTTTATATACTACTGGCATCGAATTAATAATAAAAAAATCAATGCGTTAAATGTATCTTAAATGCGTAATTGCTATACATTAAAATTCATCGCCTTATGGTTATTTATTGAAGACCAAGTTACATAAGTATTTTCATGTACGTTAATTACTAATGTTCTGATTTTCGATAGATTTACCTTGTCTTTAGCGTCCTTTTGGGATAATTTCCCTAAGTGTCGCTAAATTTATGAGTACAAATACGATTCCGGAAATAGACGTCATTTTATTTAGTGTTTTTATTTAGAGGATTAATTGTAGACCGAAAAGCAAATTTTCAACTCATCGAGCAGGCAGCCGAAATTCCAAGATTAGACAGAAATCGATTCGCATATTAAAATTCAGTTGATCTGAAAGTGATTTTTCGATGGAAACCATCTGCAGACCCGATTTAGTGCTTGCCCAGGTTTATTATTGCATTTTAGTACATCAAAGGGTATGAAAACATGTGGAGGACTGGAGGAAAAAAAAAAAACGCAATAGTAAACCTATTAATCAGTCACTAAAATCGGATTTACATGTATTTTCTACCTAGAAATGGTTTGACAGATCAATTGTATTTTGATATGCGAATAGAGTTTTAACTAACCATTGGAATGTCAGCCGCCTACTCGATGTATTCATGCTTTTGAATTGATGCTTTGCCTCCAGGTCTATTAATTGGTTCCCAATTATTTGATTTTCGGGCTTATTTTCAACTTATATAATGGTTTATTTCTTGTAGGGTGATTGTTTGCGGGAGTGTAGAGATCTAGAAAAGAATTTGAGTAAATTTTATGGACGAATGAATCTATGCAAGACGAGTCTCTAATGTGTAATATGTGTTCATTATCCATGTGTATGTTCAAGTCTGTATCTTAGGACATTACCGAAAGTTGAGATGTAAGCCAGGATGTTGTGAAGACGGCTCAAGGTAGGGCTGGCATTCATCTTTTTGTGTTTATACTTACTTAAAAGTGTATTGTGAGTAATATTTGAATGCAAGTTTGTTACAGTATATTATATCTTGAACTTGTAAATGGCATTGTACCACAAATAGTACATGAATAAACGTTTAATGTGCATATATATGGTATACTAAGAGTAAATTAAAATTTCAGTTCTATAGATAATATCAAAAAATCTTAAGCATTGACTTTTAATTTAAAAGACCAATTAATTTTAATCATAGTAGAAGACAAATAAATACTCCCTCTGTCCCAAATTAGTACGACATTTGAATACTTTTGTACCGATTATTGATATTTATGGCTTTTTGATTATGTTTGAGTATTTTTTAGAGAGCTGTACTATCAATCAACAACATTTACTTACCTAACATTACCTTCGTAATTCCATAAATTAGCATTAAATTAGTTTTAAAAAAATCACGGTTCGCATATTTTAAGCCACGTCCCATTTTGTAAAGATCATTTTAACAGTAATCACATAAAACTATCTTCAAGCTAATTAATCGTGAATTCATTACCGAACATTTCAATCCAACATACAGTCGACTCTCGTTAATTCGAAATCGAATAATTCGAATCTTAGCTTAATTCGAACTAAACATGAAGTCTTGAAATTTTCAATGGCAAAATAACGTTAAAAATTTTTCATTAATTCGAACTCATTTTCTCTTGACTTCGTTTAATTCGAACTAACGAGAATTCCGATTTTTCTTTTTTTCTTTTCTTTGTCACAGATTTCAGATCATTTAAATAACTTTTTTTGATTTTTGTGAAAATTGTTCCGAACGAGTATACATATAATCTCATGCATTTGATATCCATTTTCTTAGTGCCCCGTCTGTCCATCAGTGATGCTTCAAAATTTTCTTCCATTGTACTTTTTTCTAATCTTTCAATTAGTTTATGTATTTATACATTCTAATTTAATATTAAGTCATATTCTAATGATAACAGACGAAATAAATTTAAAAAACATAATAACATTAATTCCTTTATAATAGAATCATATTAAGTATGTTTGCATTTCATACTTTCCATAATTCGAACTTCGGATAATTCGAACAATTTTTGTGGTACCGACAAGTTCGAATTAACGAGAGCTGATTGTATCTGAAAAGTATATTTTAGACTAGCTGACCCGCCCGGCGTTGCATGGTAGTAATATTAAAGGAACATAAAATTTGTGATTTTATCTCTAACTCGAAATACGTGAAATTACATTGTCTGAAATACACGGCCACTGACTGTGTGAAAAAATGGTTTAAACAAATGAACAAATAATATTTAGCGGTAAAAATGTTCAAAAGAACTGCAATGGGAAACGGGAGAGAAACATACATGCAATTCAAGAATAGATAAGATCATGATGCATAAAAAAATCTATAATTTTGACAAAAATGACAAAAAATCGATGCTAAATGCACAAATAATCGTTAACCATCACATCGAAAATCGTATTGGAAATCACTGAAATTAAAAAATCGTACTACACAAAATTTAGTTCATTAGGCTGAAAGTTTGAATCGATTTTATTTTTATGATTCTCAAAAATAGCCCCAAAATGTGAAGACATACTGAAAATCGCGATAGAAAATTCGTTAAAAGTTCCGAAAATCGCCGCACGAATTCCGAATAAACTTTATTGAAAAGAGAAAAAAAATTACTATATTGAGTGAAAAGAATAAAACCGTATTTCTTTCACTAATATGGAAAAATCGCCTCAAAACATAAAAAGAACGCTAAAAATCGCCGAAAAAATTAAATAAAAAATTCTAATTAAAAAAATCGGGCTTCGAGGTGCAAAACTACATGTATAGAGGTACCTTCCCTCCAAATTTTGTAACTCTACGTGCAGCGGTCTCTTCAGAACAGCGCTGACACACACACATACTTGTCTCTTTATTATTATAAATTTATCATACTGCAAATAAAATCAAATTCTCTCGAGCTTATTTTTTTCTATTGGACTTGGTTTAATGGTAGATGAAATACGCTCCAACAATTTATCAGCCTTGAGAATCCTGTGTAATATTGATTTACGATTTATAACAGCATATGATAATCTTCGACGTGATTGTCTTCATTTTATTGGAACATCTTTGATTTTGCTTAGTGGCTGAAAAAAAAAATATTTTTTCTTTTCCCGTCCGCATTTACAATCTTTTTTTTACATAAACTTACATTGTAAATTTTCTCACATTTTATTTTTGACGTCTTTTAAGCCTTCTTCTGCAAACGGGATACGACGATGAACATTAGATTTAATAGCTACAGCATTTATGGCATTATGGTTGAATTTGCCGTTTTTGAAACATCACTGCAAACATTCCACTACAGCTCTACAACCCTTGGCAAAAAGTTTCCGATCATTACATCAACACTACCATCATTTGTAAGAAAAGATTATTTATTCTCACTGCATAAAAATGAAACGACTATTAGCGATAATACATTTGTGTTACATACAATGAACAACAATATGCAATAAAAAAAATCACCATTCCTCAATTTATAAACAGAAAAATTGTGATTGAAATTTAGGCACCAAAGAAAAAATTATCCGATCTTGCTTTGATTTGGAAAAAAATAACCGATCACTGTAATTAAATATTTCGTAAATCCACCTTTATTTCGGATGACAGTCGAAATTGTTAATGGACTGGACTCATTAAGATTTTTACACTCATTGGGAGAAACTTCACCCCAGCATTCCCTTATAGCTTTACGTAAGTTCTATGGCATTTGTAATTCATCGAAAATCGATTTTTCTTTTTAATATATTTCACATATTTTCGATGGGATTAAGATCCGGACTATTGGGCGGTCACATCATGGTTTGAATTGGTATATTACCTACATTTTGTAGAAATTTCTTCATTGATTTGGTGCGTTGGGAAGCTAATTGTCACCTTGAAATAAGAAGTCATTTTGATTTCCGAACTATTGATCGATGCTGGGAATCAAAAAATCCACTAAAATGTCAATGTAAACTTCAAAGTTTACTGTACGTAACACAATACACAACTTGCCGACGCCTCGTGATGTAATACAACGCCAAACTGCAAATGCAGGTGATAATTTAGTCTTCATATTGATACACTTATCATTGAACTTTTCACCAACTCTCCTCCAAACAAATGTTCCACAGTCATCACTTTTACCGATAGATATGCGAAATTCATTGCTAAAAATAACTTTATTTCATGTATCAAATGGCTAGTGCACATGTTTTTTACGCCATTGCAGGCGCTCTTTTCTATGCTTCTTTATCATGTAAGATTTTGTTTTAATTTTACAAGATTTAAATTTCTCTACATTTAGATGATTACGTACTGCGGTCACATGCCTTTACGTTATACTTAGACCATTCGGAATCAAGTTGTTTTGAGCTTGCTCGCCGCTTTCTTTTCGATATTTTCACGCGTTTTCTTTTCCTTCCTAGGTATTGACATTCGTGGTCGTCCACTTCGAGGCAAATTTTCCACGCTATTAGTCAACTGATATTTTTTCCTAATATCGCATACTGTACTTTGAGCACAATTTCATAAATCAGCCACTTTCCATTGTGAATTTACTTCTTCTAATAAATAAATCATGCGGGTTTTTAAATCGCGAGACAGGTTTTTCACACGAGTCATTTTCCAGCACTTCAGAGCTGCTTTTGATCTCGCAACTGGAAGATTTCTTCTTTTAAATAGGATTCATAGATCATACGTATGCTCAGGCACTCTAATCTATCTTCAATATGCAAATTTCAAACTTTTTTCCTCAGTGATCGATTACTATTTTCCAACTTCCATCCTGATCGGATATTTTTTTCTCACGAGGAAACACTTTCGCCTGTATTATAATTATAAATTATATGATTGCAATATTGAATTCACTTTTTATTTATATTTTAACATTCTTACTTTTATTTGGCATATTGCAAAATGTTCCTATGCTCTTGATTCGCGAAGTATACGCTTCGAAATACAAAACTCATAAACTTGATAACAGTGATCGGAAACTTTTTGCCAAGGGTTGTATATTATCCATTTCCTTCTTCAGGGTATTTTCTAAATCATTATTTCTTATTTCCATTACTTCAGTTCGAGTTAACATTGCCTCTGGCACCTAGTATAGACCGTTATATTCATTCTAGTATAATTTTACTGGTGTCGATCTACTAAACTGCATCAGAAGTTATTTATGACTCCACCTATTTGAAATGGCGCAACTAATTTGGGACGGAGGGAGTCATGGAGGAATGAGATAGGTGGAGGTGAAGTAAACCTTAAAAAAGGTTTGCAATATGAAACCATTTATCGCTCGAATTTTAATGTTCCAAACAAAAGCACGTGAAAAGGTTTTTGTATTAATAAGACGAATTGAAAGAAATAAATTACAAATGAAGCATATTTTACCAAGCAATAGCAAATTTTTAAAATGGTCTTTGTTCTATTATTGTTTATTAAGATAAATGTCCGCTTTTAAAGTAATTGAAATTAGAAAATTAGCAATAATTAAATGTCAAATTAAAATTAAATAAGGTATTGAAAACATTTGATACGAACTAAAAATTGTATTACTAAAAAATTCTTTCTTTACAGTAAGTTTAAACACTTTATAACGTACATGAAAAATGTTTATGACTTAATAATTGCATGTAAATAAATATTTAAAATATAATGATGAAAACATTCTTTTAAAACCATGTATGAAAACTTAAATAATAAATATTAATATAAAATCAAGATTTCTGCCTGCAAACGATTTTAAGATAATTAACAAAAGAATGTTGTCTTTTCAAGCAAAACATTAAAATAAATTTCTATATTGATATTTAAAACAAATATGATAAAATAATTAATCAATTCTTACTGGTGAAGCGATAGATTAGTTCTTTTTAAAAAACAAGAGCAAAAAAATACGGATTACAAAAAAATACCTGTTTTAATTGATAGGCATGTCAAAGCACGTGGTTTTGTTGGTACTTAATTGGACTTAATGCAGGGTTACATTTACATTTTTAGCATCACCCCCATACATTATACTTCCACTTAATTTCTCTTTAAGCTATGGGAGGGAGTAAGTCCTAATTTACTACAATGTAAAAAACTTTTGCCGTTTTTCGTGCAGAATATGTTTGTAACTTTTCAAGCATCAATGATGCGAAATCGAATTCAAGCACCGATGTCGTAAAAGCTAATTCAAGCAAAAAGTGAAGTAAAAATCGTATGAATTATGCCACGTGCACTTTGCAGCCAACAGATTTTTTTTTTTTTTTTTTTAATCATTTACAGTGTAAATAATATCATTTATCCCAGAAATATTCAAATTTTGGTTTGAAAGGGACACTTTTACTCCTTTTACACAATTTACACATACGTTAAAAAAAAAAGAAAAGAAAAGAAAAGAAAAGAAAGAAAAAAAGAAAAAAAACTAGTTGGATGTGCCAATCCCAAAACTTTCTATCTCATACGTACATTTTAACATTTAAAAAACTAGTTACTCATGTTAATGGTTTAATAATTTTAATTCTATACTATACCAACTTTGATTTCCATGTTAAATTTTTGCTTCAGTCAACTAATTCGAGTAAAAACGAGCTTTCGTCTCTGCCTGAGCCGATATACAATAGAATGATAGGCAAATATTTTTTTCTAAATCTAGGGAGGACCTACTAGCCATACCCAAAAATAATCATACACAAAAATTTTAGTTCAATTCTATGCATAACTTCATACACTTTCTGATGGTAAAATAATGAAAATGGCACAGATATCGTGATTATAGCGCCACCTTTTAGCAGATTTTTTTCAAATTCAGGGAGGACCAACTAGCCATAGCCAAACACTTACGCAAAAAATTTGGTTCAATTCTATGCATAACTTCATACAATTTTAGGTGGCACAATATTGAAAATGGCACAAAAATTTCTATTACAGTGCCCCCTTTCGGTGGATTTTTTTCAAATTCAAGGAGGACCAACTAGCCATAGCCATATACTTACACAAAAAATTTGGCTCAATTCTATGCATAACTTCATACACTTTCTGATGGTAAAATAATGAAAATGGCACAGATATCGTGATTATAGCGCCACCTTTTAGCAGATTTTTTTTAAATTCAGGGAGGACCAACTAGCCATAGCCAAACACTTACGCAAAAAATTTGGTTCAATTCTATGCATAACTTCATACAATTTTAGGTGGCACAATATTGAAAATGGCACAAAAATTTCTATTACAGTGCCCCCTTCCGGTGGATTTTTTTCAAATTCAAGGAGGACCAACTAGCCATAGCCATACACTTACACAAAAAATTTGGCTCAATTCGATGCATAACTTCATACACTATTGATCGGTACAATATTGAAGATGGCACAAAAATCGCGATTGCAACGCCCCCTTCCGGCGAGATATTTCAAAATTGAAGGAGGATCTGGTTGCCATGGCCAAAAGTATTCACAAAAAATTTGGTTCAATTCTATGCATATCTTCATACACTTTCTGATGGTAAAATGGCGACATACGGACACACAAACGCACGGACACACGGACAGACAGACATTTTGTAAAAAGATGTTTTTTGGAATCTCTGACCCCTAAAACGTGTAAATCCGTCGAAAACTGGAAGTCGAAAACCGGAAAACGAAAAAAATTTCGATTGCAATACTTTCTTCTATAGAAGATAGAAGAAAGTAAAAGATGAAAGATCACGCACTGACGCATTGCTAAAGCTATGCTGATACCAGACATCGGCTCTTTTATAATGTGAACTTTAAAATGTTGAGGTTTACTTAAAAGGCGATTGAAATAATCAAATAGAGATGTTAATAGTTAATTATTATTTAAAAAACATCTTTGTATTTCCAAGCCTTAAGATCCTGATTAAGACTTGAAAGTAATAAGATGTTGTAAATAAAAATTAACTTTTAACATCTCCATTTGATTATTTCAATCGCCTTTTAAGTAAACCTCAATATTTTAAAGCTCGCATTATATAATTTGTGTTAGAAACAAAACACCTAATATGAATTGACGCATTGAAACACAACAAAAATAACTTCTTTCATAAAGTTGTCAATGTTTAGCTGTCGATTTAAAATTTATAGACATATTTTCTTTTTATTCAATTAAACAATAAAATGATGAACGATGTCAGCTCGAATTTTAAATCGACAGCTTGACATTGATAACTTCATGAAACAAGTTATCATCTTTCTGTGTGTGTGTGTGTGTAATGCGTTTTTAGGTGCGTTCGTAATTGTGTAAATACGTAGCACCTATAGTAGGGTGGAGCGAAAAAAAATTTTTTTTTTAAATCAAAAACGGGTAGGTGCCAAAAGTTGCCTTTATACTAGTACATCAACTGCGTGAAATTTTACCTCTGAAAAAAAATGGCTTGAGTCTGCGCTTTTGCTCCAAAAATCGAAATTTTGGGTAAAATTTGTCATTTTTTGACATGTTTTCAAAAAAATTAAAAAATTCCTACAGTGCTGGTTAGTATTTAAAAGTGTTGCTTAGACCTTTATATTTATCTGCTTAACATATTTAAACTATAAAACAATATCTGTAGTCTGTGTAATTGGAGCAATTCTAACAACTTTTTGTGAAAAATCAGCGTTAACCTCTCTATTGGAGCATACAACGAAATGTTCTTTTGAATGCATTTCTTACCTAGCTGCTTTCAAAACTACTAGGTATATAACTCATAGAGGTGGTTGCATTATCCCACCCGTCTCAACCACCCAATCATCTAGGCCCAGTGTTTTATTTATGTATTGAATTGTTATTTTTTTCCCGAAGACGAGTATAAATTTTCTATATATCAAAGTAATTTATCTCTTCTTTGTATTCATAGATTTTGGATGATTTGAATCATGCTGGTGTGACCTGCTGCACGTATATTTTTATACCATGTATAACAGAAGAGAAGCTGAGTAATGTATTGGGTATGTTCTTAATTGAACCTAGTCAGCAGTCTATTATCTTCATTAAAATTTCATGAAATTAGTACATTATGATTGGAAGTTCTGTTATCACAGCATTCTTTCAATCAATTACACTTTATATGCAATGATTTGCCTAAAAATTGATTGTATGAATTCAGTTTCTAGTATGCCATCATTTATTGAACCTATTACATTGAATATATGCTGAGAAGTTAGCTGTTTAATATTATGACGATCGTCACAGAGGATTGCAAACAAAATTTGCGTGTAAAACAACAATATTTCTAAAGAAGTTTTAGTATGCTTTATGTCATTTCCTGTGTTGTTCCGTAGTCTAGTAATTTCTAATAAGATTTTAGATCTATTATTTAGGTGTGTAGTACATTTGGTATAAAACATCCCGCGGTATAAACTTGGATTATAGATTTGGTGAGTGAACATATAGACGCTGATTGCCAATCTGTGCTTATATAAAGCGGAAAATTTTATTAACTTTGAGCTGTCTTTTCTGTGAGATGTTTTCTAAATTTCTATTCCCCATTCTTTGAGAAATAGCTTTCCTTATAAATTAGCTTTGCAATCTCCGACAGAAATTTCTAGTCTGTTCTGAGTATCTTTTTCTCAATTTGAGAAAATAATTTCTCTATTTTATAAAAAAAAAAAATTGCAATAGGAAGTGAATATTACGTAGACAAAGATTTTCCTTATTGATCCAGTGAGTCCATGTAGTTCTATGTAGTACATGTGAATCCAGTAGAGAACGTTTTATATCGACTTCTCTAATAATTGACGCAGAGGAAATTCATTGGAGTTGAAGTAGCGAATGATTCAATATTATACACAATTCTAAGCTTACCCCATGCAAAATGGTTCAAAGTGACAAATAAAATTCTCCTAATTTTAAATGACCACTTATAGTCGGTATCCGTCCATTCCCTCATAAAGCACAATGCATTATAAGTTTATGCCCAGGACATTTCGCCATCAAATGTTGTCCACTCATAAAAAGGGGATCTAAAAGTTCATAGGAAATTAACTGGATACGAAAACACTTAGAAAACGGCATAAAACTAATGCAAAAAGAAGTTATTTACAACAGCGGTTGCTTTACACATGGAGAACAAATTTTCAATGCAATTCTCGCTGACGATCACCATCATATTAAACAGCTCACTTCTCAACATATAAAAAATGCAAAAGTAGAATAAATGATGGCATACTTATAGTTGAAATATCTGAAATCATCTTTGAAGCAAATCATTACGTAAAAAAGATACAATTGACTGAAAAAATGTTGTGGTAACAGAACTTCCAATCATTATTCATCAACTGAATGTAAGTTTGATAAATATAATAGATGGCCGAATAGATCCCTTTAATAATATTCCTGTGCATTACGCTGCTTGTCATTTTTTTTTTTTTTTTTTTTTTTTTGTATAAACTGTAAAAATATACATGAAGATAGTTACAGCAGCATGTGGATGCAAAGAACTGATAAACAAGGTGGAAGCAACGAAAACATGCCAAATTTTTATAAAGAAAATCACAAATCAATGTATAAATAAAACACTGTACTAAGATGATCGAATAGTTGGGCCGGATGGTATAGAAAATATAGCCACCTCCACGACGCATGTCCAAGGTAGTTTTGAAAACAAGAGCTGTAATAAAAACAACAATTCGTTATATGACCCAATAGAGTGGTAATGCTGTTTTCTTACTAAAAGTTGTCTGTTTTGCTCCAGCTATAGGGAATAAGCATATTGTTTTATAGTTTAAATATGTTAAACAGATAAATATAAAGGTCTAAGCAACACTTTTAAATACTAACCAGCTCTGTAGAAATTTTTTAATTTTTTTGAAAAAATGTCAAAAAATGACAAATTTTACCCAAAATTTCGATTTTTGGAGCAAAAGCGCAGACTCAAGCCATTTTTTTTCAGCGTTAAAATTTCACGCAGTTGATGTACTAGTATAAAGACAACTTTTGGCACCTACCCGTTTTTGATTTTCAAAAAAATTTTTTTTTCGCTCCACCCTAACCTATAGTGGTCGTTCAGTCCGTCCGTCTGTCCGTCCGCATATAACAACGCAAAAACTACCCAACCGAATCGTTTGAAATTTAAAATACATAATTATTACATAATTTTGTCGAGTCAATTCAAATTTTATGAAAATTGGATGCATAGATCAATTACAGGGGAAATCAAAAGTATTCCATTACATTACGGTCAATGGGGAAAAAGTTTCAAATGCATTTTAATCATTTAAAATTTGAAATACATAATTATTACATAATTTTGTTGAGTTACTTCAAATTGTTTGATAATCGGGTGCATAGATCAATTACAGGGGCAATCAAAAGTATTCAATTACATTATGGTCAAAGTGGAAAAAGCTTCAAATGTATTTTATACGTTCGAAATTTAAAATAGATAATTATTACATAATTTTGTCGAGTTATTTCAAATTTTATGAAAATCGGATGCATAGATCAATTACAGGGACAATCAAAAGTATTCCGTTACATTACGGTTAATGGGGAAAATGTTTCAAATGCATTTTAATAGTGTTACTCTCATTCTAACACTCATTCTAAAATTTATATGCAACTATAAAGTACATTTTACATAATTTGTGGTGCAAAGAACATTTGTTATTGATTTACAAGGCCACACAAAAGTATTCCATTACATAATGGTATAGGGAGAACATTGTTTGATGAGCGTTTTAATTGTAAATCACTTTTTACAATTTTACGTAATTGATATATGAGAATAATATTTTTAAAACTTCGTTATCGTTCGAACGCACCTCATTTGCTACGCTTCACGTGCAATTTCCAACTTGTTATACTTATTTACATTGGCTCTTAATTTTTTATTTTGTGACTAGCACGCAAGTCATTGGACTAACTACATTGTAAAAAAATGTTGATATTCAAAACCAAACTTAGTTGCACCAAAAGTGGTGTAAGGAAAAACCTTCTGGAAATATGCGTAATAAAACACATGCACACACACAAAAAGATGATAACTTGTTTCATGAAGTTATCAATGTCAAGCTGTCGATTTAAAATTCGAGCTGAGATCGTTCATCATTTTATTGTTTAATTGAATATATATATATATATATGTATATATATATATATATATATATATATGTCTATAAATTTTAAATTGACAGTTAAACATTGACAACTTTATGAAGGAAGTTATTTTTGTTGTGTTTCATTGCGCCAATTCATATTAGGTGTTTCTTTTTCTTTCACCACTTTTGGTGGCAATTAGTTTAGTGTTAAATATCAATATTTTTTTCAGTGTAAGTTCTTGCGTTCGAATAATTTCTGATTCTTTTATTCTGTAGAAAAAAAAAGTATACTTGTTCAGCTTAAGAATACGAAGTATACATCTGTGTAAATAATCGATAGTGACTGTTGTGTCACTTCAGTTAATTTCTAAATATGAAAGATATTTTTTTACTAAATATTTTAAATTTTTATGTAATAAAAATTAATTAAAGCTTTGGTGATTTTGTTCTATTTTAAGCAAATCTCTGATAATTTGTTATACGAATAATCAAACGAATATTATTTGTTGTCACGGTTTCCCCATAACCTTGGATGTCGCGCACCTCCATGGCGTATTCTACTGTACTACATATGAAAGTCGTCTGTTGTTTTTTGTTTATCGTCTATCTTAGCAGACCTATCGTGTGTTCGCTGGATCCGAATTCTTTTGTTAAAAATGTAAATATAATGTGTAAATAATTTGTATATAAAGAATTTTAAGTTAGAGTAGTAGTAGTAATTGAACCAGCGACCAAATGAGTATTTTAAATATACTCGCATCATTTCACAATTTGTAGAATTTCAATTTTTTTAATATTTAAATAAACAGAAATACTTAAATTTTAATTTTGATTGAGTATTTTCAAAAATATTACTTTTTTTTTAATTAAAAATATTTAAAATAAAAAACTGATAAAAAAATGATGTAACTTTAAAAAATATATAGTCTTTTCAAAAATGAATATTTTTGTTTTCAAATTTATTGAGTCAAAATTAAAGTAAAATAATCGAAAAAGACATGTTAAACTTTCAGCTATTTATCTTTTACTGTTCTTGACTTATAACACTTTAAAGGCGAGAAATGGTGGAAAAACCTATCGTAAAGAAAAACGAATTTTTAAAAGAAGTCGTTCCCGTGACAGCCATTGTTTGAAAGACAGATTTTGAAATGAAAAAAATAATATTTCCTGTTACACCTAGGATAGATAAATGTTATTTTAAGCAGGGAAAAAAAAAGAGGAATTTTTAAAGCAATAAAACATTTTTAGAAAATTTGAAGATTTTCCTGTCCCGGATCTCTTTAAATCGATTATCAAGAGAGAGAGAGAGAGAGAGAAAAGAGTTTACTAGTTTAAAGAGTTTTAGGTTTATGCATGGTAAGAAGTGTAGCATCTAAAGATGTGAAGAAGAAATCAATGAAAACAGATGATCACCTGATTGTCGAGAAGACATCACAAAGTGCTTCCGTTTTATTCTTTTAGGTGATTAAGGGGTCTCAGGACTCTTAAAGCTTCCAAATTTTTGAAATTTCATTTTTTTTATATGTTAAACTGCTAACTTTTCTGAACATTTTAATTTAATATTT
Organism: Maratus speculifer; assembly: GCA_964019185.1. Classification (NCBI taxonomy): domain Eukaryota; kingdom Metazoa; phylum Arthropoda; class Arachnida; order Araneae; family Salticidae; genus Maratus; species Maratus speculifer. The sequence continues at coordinate 33,257,268 of OZ025289.1, forward strand.
TTCACAGAATTCTCATTAGAACAAAAGTTATGAGTTTTAGAATTCTACCCGCTCAATAGCTGAAGCGGCGTTTCCGAAATTTTGAAATCATTTTTCTCCAAATGACATTTTTTTCATAGTGCGCACGATATCTAAAAATCTTGTAAGTATTTTCACATAAAAATTTTAAAATATATGCTTCATGTTAATCTGTAGAAACTGAACCTAAAATTTCCTTTTTATTGTTCAAAAAAGTTTATTTCTTAGGTGATTATGTTGATGAAATTTTCGAAAATTTGTATTAGTTAAAGACAACTTTGTATTCAAAATAGAAAAATGCTTTAAATATAAATTTATTTACGTTCAAGGTATCTATTACAATCTCATGTGTAAGTCTGCACCAAAATTTCCATTCTAGTTGCCATATTTATTTTGTAATCGTGCGCGTATACCAATTTTCTGCTCGTCAAATATTTGACAGTTTGGAGCGCCCTGTAAATGCTTATTCTGTACCTTGCAATTTTTAAAAGGCATAAAATGAAAGAATGTGCTTACATCTTTCATGTCAATAAAAACTGTGTTTTAATATCACAAAAATTTTAAGATATTAAATGTTGAAGATGGTCTCCTTTTTAAAGTTTTTCCGATTTTAAGTGTCCTGAGACTCCTTAAGAAGTGTGATTGTATACTGACAGTTCATTATTGTATTTATTATGCAATTTTTTGTATGAAATAAAGAAAAACAATTTTAATGTTAAGAAATTACCCATAAAGAAAAAAATATATTCCAAAGTTCATGGACTCGATGAAAACTTCAATTACTATTTGATGATATTTATGAATGTTCACACTCAGGTGAATATAAAAGTGGAAAAATTCACAGATTCTGTTCAGCTATTGTAATTTCGAGATTTTCCTAATTAATTTTTAAATGAATTGTACAGGATAATGTGTCCAATTTTTCATTTTTCTAATTTTTTCCTGATTTATAATTAGAGTTTATTAATAAACGTCAAGTATCTCCCTCTAGTCTTTGTTAGAAAATGTTACTCATTTTCAGGTAAAATAGTTTAAAACTTATAATAATAAAAGAAAGTTATACTCTGGGCATCTGCGATGACTAGCGAAATCTACGGGACATACGAAGCTGGACACGTTTATGAGAGTAACTCAAAGTGAATTTATCAGAGCTCTAACATCTTCAGTCTGCCGCAGCCAGATTTATTCTTTGTACACTATATTGCCATTGATTATGGGACACTTGCGATTTTAGATATTTTACTAAATATATAGAAAAATACATGAGGAATCATCTCGAAACTCTTAGTGTATAAATATAAAAGTATACGTCATACATCTCCGTGAAGATTTTTTACCAAAACGCTATAGGGGACCGTCAACAAATTAAAAAAGAATGAATATCTTTTGAATAACCCTGTCAAAACTAATGTAGCAAAAGCGCTCAAACTCTAGATTATGATTTAATGCCTTATTGTAATACACTGTGTTCATTTTTATGCAAATAGCATGCACACTCGCAGAGTAATTAAGGTTTTTATAAAAATGGTCCCAAATTTTTCCAAGTTTTTCCATTATAATTTTCAGAGTTCTTAATATAAAATAATATTTTTTTCAGAAAATATGACAAACGACATTGCACACAGTACCCTGTAATCAGAATTAAAAAATAATAAAAATTGTATGAAAAATGAGTAGGTTTACTATATAATTTTTTACTGCGCATGCGTCAAAGATATCAAAATTTCATTTGCATATTATGTTAGCTAAATGTATAGAGCAACTTTTGTAAAAGTCTCAAAATCATAGCTTGAAAATTCTGAAAGTAATCGTCTATAGAAAAAGGACAAAATCCGTTGTTTCCAAAATGAAGCAAAAAAATGAGGGATTTTATCCAAATGCAGTAGTACATCCCATATTGTGTATTCTATATTGACACTAATCAATGAATATATGGATACAACCCCTTTTGTTTTTGCTTCATTTTGAGAATAACGGATTTTCGACTTATTCAATTGACGATTATTGTCAGAATTTTCAAGTTATGATTTTGTGACTTTCACAAAAGTTGCTCTATACATTTAGCTAACATAATATGCAAATGAAATTTTGATATCGTTGACGCATGCGCAGTAAAAAATTATTTAGTAAACCAACTCATTTTTTATACAATTTTCGTTATTTTTTAATTCTGATTACAGGGTACTGTGTGCAATGTTGTTTGTCATATTTTCTGAAAAAAATAATATTTTATATTAAGAACTCTGAAAATTATAAGAAAAAAACTTGGAAAAATTTGGGATCATTTTTATAAAAACCTTAATTACTCTGCGAGTATGAATGCTATTTGCATAAAAATGAACAAGGCTTATTACAATAAGGCATTCAATCACAATCTAGAGTTTGAGCGCTTTTGCTACATTAGTTTTGACAGGGTTATTCAAAAGATATTCATTCTTTTTTAATTTGTTGACGGTCCCCTATGGAGTTTCGGGAAAAAATCTTCACGGAGATGTATGACTTATACTAATATATTTATACACTAAAAGTTTCGAGATGATTCCTCATGTATTTTTCTAGATATTTAGTAAAATGTCTAAAATCGCAAGTGTCCCATAATCAATGGCAATATAGTGTATAACATAAAGGAAAATCTTGATATAAAAAAAAAATATTCGTATCAGAGAAAAAAAATTCCAGAGTTCATAGACTCGATAAAAACTTTAATTACCTTATGATGCTACTTATAAAGTTCACACCCTGGTAACATGAAAATGAAAAGGTTCACAGATTTTGTTCAGCAATTATGCTTATGAGATTTTCTTAACAGTTTTTTAATGAATTGTACAAGGCACACTACCCATTTTTTCCTGATCTATAATAATAATTTATTAATAAACTTAAAGTATCTCTTTATTAAAAAGTTTTACCTTTTCAGGTAAAATTTTTTCAAATCACCAATAACAAACCAAAAAAACCAATAAAAAAAAGTTTCGCTCTGTGTGTTTGCGTGTGTATCCGCGACAGTGTTGGGTATGAACGCGCTCACTGAACGAAAACTCACGAGTTTCGCTCACTATTTGTGAACGTTGAACTGAACTTAGCTCACTATTTTATAAACGAGCGTGAACTGAACGGAAACTCAAAAAATAGACGAGTTTGAACGAAATTTACGTTCAAATTTACGTTCAATTTTTTCATAATTTATTTAAAATTTTTCCAGACCTTAGTACACTTTTCCCCTCTTGCAAACGCCATTTAGAGGCCTACACGACCCTCAGGACGGGTTAAGTCTGGATATCACTTCTCTGGGTAGTATCCTAGTCTTACTTCTTCTGCAGACTCGGGTCGCGCCGAACCGGACCTGGGCTGTATACAATTTCGCCGAAAATAGACACAGTTTTTTCTTTCCAATGCGGTTTCATCTTAGAAGATTTTACTTTTACCATATATCATTTTTTAGATTTTTATGTCTCCATAACATGGAAGATGGATTAATAATACTAATGATAGCTGAAACGTTTACATACAACTGAAAAAAGGTTCATTAAAAGCATAAACATCGCAGCCTACGGCACTTCTGCATAAATGCAGATTATAAACAGACTAAGGTAAGTTTTTTTGGCCAGAACTCTTGCGTAGGGGTAAATATCAATGTCCTGTAGAAATGTACTCGGGGTCGGGCCGGGTTCGGTACGAAATTTCAACTTTTTTTCCGGGCTGGGCCAAGCTCGGACATTGATTTTAGCTATTATATCGGGCCAGGTCTGGCCTTGATTTTAGCTATTATATCGGGCCAGGTCGGGCCGCTAAATTTTCTCTACGAGCCGGGCTGGGCTCGGGCCGAAATTTTTATTTTAATACCGGGCCGGACATTTTTTTTCTATGGATCGGGCTTGGAAATTTCCGTTCGTGCATACCTCTATCTCACATATCGAATAATCAAATGATTAGTTCACAAAATTTTGCAAATTTGGGCAATAATATCCACACATTTAAAAAAAAAAAAAAAAAAAAAAAAAAAGTGAACTTTTTAGTGAACTTCGTTCACTTTTACAAGTGAGTTTGATTTGAACGAGTTCGTTTGAAAATTTTTGAATTTGAACGTGAACTTAAATCACTTTTCAGAAATTGAACGTGAGTTTGAGTTCGTTTATATTGTGAACGTGCCCAACACTGATCCGCGATGGCTAGTGAAATCTAAGGCACATATCAATTTTAATTTTTTGATTCAATTCAAAAGTTCCATCAGTATTTCTATAGATGTTGATTCAAGATAGTTTTTTACATATTCTAAGTTTCTAACTTCGGAGTTTTCCTTTAGAGTATCTGTTATCATCGTTACACGAAATATGGCGATGATCAAAGTAGAGAATAATTACTACTTTAGCATACTTTCATTTTCATACGTTTTTATGTAAATAAACATGCATGTGTCATGCTTTGCAAAAAATTGTTTTTCAGTAAAACTTTTTCTAGATTTTGTACAGTTTGCCCGTATATGGCTTTTCGTAATTTTCAGACTTAATTTTTCATAGTCAACCTTAGGTTCAACATATTCCCCAAGCTATACCGTACTCGAGGTACACTGCATGGCCATAGATGACCGTCCACTTGCGATTTTAGAGATTTTGTTAAATATCTAGAAAAATACATGAGGTATTATCCTGAAACTCTTGGTGTATAAATATAATAGTACAAGTCATGCATTTCCGTGAAGCTTTTTTCCTGAAACTCCATAGGAGACAGTCAACAAATTAAAAAAGAATGAATATTTTTTGGATAATCCTGTCAAAACTAATGTACCAAAAGCTCTCAAACTCTAGATCATGATTAACTGGCTTATTGCAATAAACTGTGTTCATTTTTATGTCGATAGCATGTATACTCGTAGAAAAATTAAGTTTTTTTTTTTTTATGAAAACAGTCCCAAATTTTTCCAAGATTTTTGCTTATAATTTGCAGAGTTCTTAATATAAAGTAACATTCTTCACTGAAAATATGACAAATAATATTACACACAACATTCTGTAATCAGAATTAAAAAATAATAAAAATTCTATGAAAAATGAGTAGGTTTACTAAATAATTTTTCACTGCGCATGCGTTAACGACATTAAATTTTTATTTGCATATTATGTTAGCTAAATGTATAGAGCAGCTTTTGTGAAGGTCTCAAAATCACAGCTTGAAAATTCTGAAAATAATCGTCAATAGAATAAGTTAAAAAACCGTTCTTTCCAAAATGAAGCAAAAACAAGAGGGGTTATATCCATATATTCATTGATTAGTGTCACTATAGAATGCACATTATGGGACATACTATTACATTTGGATAAAATCCCTCATTTTTTAGCACTTTCCAACAAAGTTGAAAATTGCTTATGCATTTGGCTTGTCTGTCCGTCTGTCCGGATGTCTGTCTGTCCGCTCTGTAACTCCCGTAAATATACTCGGATTGCTATGAAATTTTTATATGTTATTGATGTTTACCCTAGCACGAACTCTATTGAAAATGAAGTATCTACAATGATTAGTTTATCTACAGAGAGAATCAAAAGTTTCCCATTACATTACAGCCTATGGGGAAAAATCGTTAATATACTCGGATTGTTATGAAATTTTAGGTTGGTAGGATGGAGTTTTATGGGCCAAGGTCCCCTGTGGGACATGCTGCACCAAGAACAAGGTAGACGTAAAATAAAGTTAAAATTTAAAAAGTGAATATTACATTAAAAACCTCTCATAGATACGAAATAAATAGGAAATGGAAATGCGGTGACACATGAAATTAAAAACAATTAAAACCAGTCAAAGACATTTAAAAATGTAAAAAGTTAAAATTCCAAAACTAGTTAAAATTCTAAAGTAATTAACAACAACATGTAAAGAAATACAAAAGGCCAAATACAACAGAAAATCTAAAGCATAAAACCAAAAGCCAATAAAAACCAAATTAAGATCAACCAGGCACGTATTCCTCAAACACAGTGTTTTTCTCAGAATCCGAGCCACTGCCGTAAGCTTCAGATTCCATAGCCTCTTGAACATTGTGTTGGAGTTGCCTGAGATCTGTAAAATTCCTAATGCATGGGCTTAGTGATGAACTTTTCTTTCTTTTAACGAAGGTCTGCCACTTGGGAGATGCTGGAGATGGGGTTTTCTTGGTATCTGTTTGTTTTTTAAGTATATTTGATTTCTGTGGTGTTTTTGAGTTGGTAACAGTTTTGGTCCCAGTCGTGGTCCTTTCTTTTTGAATGGAAATTTTCACTATCTGACTAGAGTTGGGTTTTTTGAAGTTTAAAGTAGATGAATTAGGGGCATTTTTTGGAGAAGTAGCAGGAGAATTGGATGATCCACTAGATTGAGATTTCTGTCGACGTTTTTCTAGATCAATTATTTTTACAGGTTCTTTGGATGGTAGCCAGCGTTCTAATTGTGGGTCTACAAGGCATTTAGTAGGGAGACAGATATCGCGGCTTTCTTTAATTGGTGTGCTGTTTGATTGTGTTTTAGTAGATTTATTTGGTAGATATGAGGAACCAGTTTGAGTACTTATGTGTCTTACGCTTGTTGATTGCTGCTTTAGTAAGCTTGAGTAGGAAATTCCAACAGATGGGGTTCTACTTTCAACAAGTTTGCGGACATCGGAATAAGACAAATTTTGAGTAATTTTAACAGTCATAATTTCTTTTTCTCGGTTCCAATTAAGACAAGATCGAGAATAGGCAGTATGATCACCTTTACAATTTGCTGAAATTTTAGGACATTACTCACGTTTACCCTAGAACGAACCCTATTGAAAATGAAGTTTCTACCATGATTAGTTTATCTACAGAGCGAATCAAAAGTTTTCCATTCCATTACGGCCCATGGGGAAAAATCGTTAATATACTCGGATTGCCATGAAATTTTAGGACGTTTACCCTATCACAAGTCCTATCGAAAATGAAGTTTCTACCATGATTAGTTTATCTATAGGGCGAATCAAAAGTTTTCCATTACATTACGGCCCATGGGGAAAAATCGTTAATATACTCGGATTGCTATGAAATTTTAGGACGTTATTGAAATTTACCCTAGCACAAGTCCTATCGAAAATGAAGTTTCTACCATGATTAATTTATCTACTGAGCGAATCAAAAGTTTCCCCATTACTTTACGGCCTATGGGGGAAAATCGTTAATATACTCGGATTGCCATGAAATTTTAGGACGTTATTGATGTTTACCCTAGTACGAACCCTATTGAAAATGAAGTTTCTACCATTATTAGATTATCTACAGGGCGAATCAAAAGTTTTCCATTACATTACGGCCCATGGGGAAAAATCGTTAATATACTCGGATTGCCATGAAATTTTAGGACGTTATTGACGTTTACCCTACCACAAGTCCTATCGAAAATGAAGTTTCTACCATGATTAGTTTATCTACAGGGCGAATGAAAAGTTTCCCATTACATTACGGCCTATGGGGAAAAATCGTTTCAAAGGAATTTTAAAGATGTTATACCCTGTCAAACATATTAAAATATGCATTCTATAAAATATAAGGTGAAAATGTAGCTATTATTCATTTACAGAGCCACACAAAAGAATTCCATTAGATAATGGTAAAAGGGGGAATTGTGGGTGACATATTTTAAATATATTAAGCTGTTTCTTGTATAATAAAATTTATATATGTCACTGAAGCTTAATATAAATTATACGCTACTGTCTTGCATAATATGAAGTACATAGCATTTACAGGTCCATACAAAAGATTTCAAATAGTATATTCTTTCCGAAGTACCGTATATGTGTCCGATGATGGCTGATGGAGGGATGAAATGCATTTGAATTATGACATGCGCGTTTATTTTTTGTTAAATATATGCACATTATATGATGTGTATAAATGTTATAGTTGATATACAGGGCTACCCAAAAGAGCTCACCAAAGTTCCAAAGTCACCAAAGCGTAAATTATATAAACGTGGTTCTTAATTAAGCTATGCATTTTTACGCTGAGCTTCATTCAATTTACTGAGAAATGTTTGCAGAATATAAATAAAAGGATATATAGGGTCACGCAAAGAATTCGGTACATGGACGCCTATGAATGATAATTTATGAGAATGTGATTTCAGTTGTTTTAAAAGTGTTTTAGTTTACAATTAATTTTAGCCTAATGCTGACGTGTAATAAAGGACGTGTAATAGTTTACACGTCAGCATTAGTAGCCTAATGCTGACGTGTAAACTACAGAGCTGAACAAAAGTATTCAAGTATGTTTCCATTTAATAGTATGAATTGCTGAAAAAAGAAATTTCAAGCTACTGGGTATTTTCTTGCTAAACTAATTTTTCCCATTATATCAACTGACATATGAAATACAGGGCTGTTCAAAAGTACTGGAATACATATTTGGGTACATTTGACTATACACTGTTATTTCGCTAAATAACAAAGTTTTGTTAAAGATTTCATTAAGTGTTGGAAAGTGCTTCAAAATCTATGCTTAACGCATGATATTTCTTACTTGTTTTGCTTTTGAAGTGCGCTCTATCCTTTGACATTCTATTCACAAAAAACTATTTGATGGAATGGCTTATTTTCTTTCTGCATGCGTATAACATTAATATTTTGAGTATTTTTAATAAAAAAAATCTTATATTTTTTAGGGGTTATTTAAATTTTTAAGTTTGAAAGTTTTTTTAATAATGCTTTTTCGAGTGATTGTTATATCCTTAATTCATTCTATCAAGTTCCCTGATCATTTTAAAGCAAAAATTGGGTTCTTATGTCAATTCAACGTGAATATATTTTAAAGATGGTGATATAACACATCGAAAATTGTGTTATATAAAACTTTGCTATATTTTTTATTACATTACATTGAAGTACTTCATTTTATAATTTTATAAGACTACAAACATACCATAAAAATATCAGAAAGTTTAACTTAGTTACATTGAATACTTCTGTTAGGTAGCTTTCATTACAAAAAGTAAAAAGCTACCTATTGCAGCCGTCCGGAGGAAAGCACTTCCAGAAAACTTTGGTATATTTTCACCGATCATGACCCCCAGACCCCTTAACCACCCTCCGTTCAAATGTTGACATATATATATATATATATATATATATATATATAATCATATATATATATATATATACATATATCTGATTTTTGTCATGCGATAACTAACGTATTTATGAACCGATTTGAATGAAACTTGGTATGTACATATTACATACAAATATCTCGACCGAGTTCGTTGGCCAGCACCATCCGACATCTTGTTTCAAAATGGCTGCCATTTAAAAAAATTTAAAAAATTTTGAATTTAAAATTAAATGCAAAAAAATTAAAAGTTGAAAAATATTTGTATTTTATGTGTTAGATCTTAAAACACCATATCCAGAACACTTTTTACTTTGTCTATATCTTAAAAAATGATTGAATTATAGCACTTTGTATTTTTCTTATGGCTGACATTTTGAAACGATTTGATTTTTGTCATGCTATAACTAACGTATTTATGAACCGATTTGAATGAACCTTAGTATGTACATACAAATATCTCGACCGAGTTCGTTGGCCTGCATCATCCGCCATCTTGTTTCAAAATGGCAGCCATTTAAAAAAATTTTAAAAATTTTTAATTTAAAAATTAATGTGTAAAAATTAAAAGTTGAAAAATATTTTTTTATGTGTTAGATCCTAAAAAACCGATTCTAGAACACTTTTTACTTTGTCTATATCTTAAAAAATGATTGAGTTATAGCACTTTGAATTTTTCTTATGGCTGACATTTTGAAACGATCTGATTTTGTCACGTGATAACACTCGCATTTATAAATCGATTTGGATGTAATTTGGTACGTACGTAGTACTTAATAAGGCCTGGACCGAGTTCGTAAACCAGTTTCATCCGCCATCTTGTTTAAAAATTGCGGCCATTTAAATTTTTTTTTAAAAATTGAAAATTGAAATTAGGTACAAAAAAGTGAGAAATAGAAAAATATTTTTATTTTATGCATTTGACCTTGATACAAAGATTCCAAAGCACTTTTTGTTTCGTGTATATCTTAAAAAATGTCTGAGTTATAGTACTTTTAATTTCTAGTGTTGCTCACATTTTGAAATGATCTGGTTTTCGTCACGTGATAACACGCGTATTTATACACTGATTTTGATGAAACTTGCTGCGTAGATAGGACATACTGAGATTGAGTTTGTTTGCCAGTTCCAACCGCCGTTTTCTTTCATAATGGCGAATATTATTTTTTTAATTTAAATTTTAAAATTAGGTGCAAAAAAAAAAATAAGAGATGGAAAAAGATTTTTCTTTTGTGTTTTGACCGTACCAAGATTCCAAGATTCCAGAGAATTCATTTAATCTTGAAAAATGCTGAGTTTTATCACTTTCAATTTCCAGTGAGATTGACATTTTGAAACGGTCTGAAATTTGTCACGAGTTAATACGCATATTTATAGACTGATTTCAATATAACTCCGTGTGTTCATGGTACATACCAATGTCTTGACCGAGTTCACGCTTGTTTCAAAATGGCGGCCATTTAAATTTGTCAAAAATCTTTTAAATGTGTAATGATGTATAAACAAAAAATTAGAAATTGAAAAAAGGTTCTTTCTAAACTATTTATCTTAATAATGAATTCCGGAGTATTTTTTGCTTTGTCTTTACCTTGAAAAACGCTTGTGATATAGCAGTTTGAATTTCTAATGTGGGTGACATTTTTTTAAAAAGTCAATTTGCCCGCGACAGCACTCGTATATATTAATCGATTTCGATGTGAGTGTGCATGTTCACATGAATTAAGATTTCGATCAAGCTCATTGGTTCTTTTTTATTCATCATGCTGCTTTAAAATGGATATCGTGGAACTTGACAACCTTATAAATCGCTTAAAATAAAACCAGGTTAAATAAAGATAACTAATTTCTAAAAATTCCTATTAATATTTAGACCTGAAAAAACTAGTATTCAATCTTACATAATCGTGTTCCACTATTTTGAGCTTCGTTTATTTGATTTATATAACTGAATTTAAAATAAATAAATAAGTATATGAAAGCTACCTTTTCCTCCCGGCATTACCGGAAGGACTTTTTTTTATATGGATTCGAAGCGAGAGCTCTGTTGACATGTTTTTTCGTATCGTTCAAGCCCTAAGCCCCATTAAGGTTTTGTGCGATCGGCTCTTGGACTTGGACATAAAAGGACGTGATCATTATTTTAATTTTCGTCAAGAGGTTAAATTCAGTGTGGATATTTTTGTAATATTTTTGTTTAAGTGGATATTTTTGTAAAGAATATGCTATTTACTAATAAAAATAATCTCGATATAAAAACACAACATTTTTACACAATAAAAAAATTCTTGATATAAAAACAGAACTCTTATCTGAAATACATACCAAAGCTCATGGATTTGGTGAAAATCTCATTTATCATATGATATTATTCATAAACGTTCAGGTGAACATGCAAATGAAAAAAAAATATCAAATTCTTTTCAGGAATTATGAATATGAGATTTTTTTTATTAGTTTTTAAATTAACGAGGTAGTACTCGTCGAAATTCGACGAAAGAAAATGTTTACGATGGAGCTGTTTCATTGATTTATAATAAATCTACAAAATTAGTTACAGTAAAAAGAATCTTATATTGATCAATCTAACTCTCAAACAAATATTATTTTAAACAAAGATTATAAAAATCTTTTAAATTCAGTTGTCCAAATTTTAAAATTAAACTTTAATCGCATATGTAATCAGTAAAATATAATAAATATCAGTTATTATTATGATGTTATCAATTGAGGCTCTTAAGTTTGATATAAGTGCGAATGAAAAAGAAAATTTATTCCAAATTGACACGATCATAGAATTTCACGCTAAATTAAAACTCGTCATTATTTTCATCTTCTCAAAATTTACACACTTAATTCTCATAGTCGTATTCACCGCGTTTTAAAAAATGATATTTTAATTTGAGCATTAAAAATCACTTTAACTCAAAGCTTGAAGTCATTTAATTTTTTAATAAAAACGAAATAAAATGGAAATCGCCGAATTTTATAACATACGATATTTTTGACAAAATATACGCAATTAAATTTTTTTTTTTTTTTTTTTTTTTTTTTCAATCTTAAGAAAAAATGGAGTGATTCTGTTGCCACAATTACAAAATTACTACTAAAAACTATAAAAAAAAAATAATATCTCAAAAACAAATTGAGATACAGCTTTCAAACAATTTTCATTTAAAAGTACATTTTTTTCTCTGCACGACGGTGTAAAAATTTAAAATGAACGACCTTTAGAAGTGTAAAATTTGCAGTACCGAAAATTGCAAAACCGAAATTGCATGGAAAATGTTTTTATGTTGCCATTCACAAAATGTCGTATGCGTTACGCACAGATATGTTTGGCTTTTATAATATAGATTGTTCAAGGCACATTGACCTATGTTTTCTGATCTACAAATATAATTTTTCAAAAAAAGTCAAGTACCTTTCATCAAGCTTTTATTAGAAACTTTTACTTTTTCAGGTATAATTGTTTAAATATTACAGGGTCAGGATTGGTAATTGCGAGCACAACCATAATGGAGAGATCTGTGTATAACAAAATTTTGTTGCATATTTACATATTAACTTTAAAATGTGATTTTTAATTTTAGCTATTCTTTATCTACTACTCTGAAGCATTTTTGAAATTCAAATAGCAATTTCAGCAAAGTCTATTAAAATTTTTAATAAACGAATTTGTCAATTGGTGTTTTAATGTCTTTAATTACCCGAAAAAAATGTGTGTAAGCAAGTATGAAGCAGAAATATAGTAGTCATAATTTCCCCACTAGTGGACTCACCCTCATAGCATGCATGGTCACAGTGAGTCACTTTGGTCGCATGACATCTGTGACCGAAATACCACCACTCAGTGAACGTCACATTGTGACTGAGATGTGACTTTTTTAAAAATCTTTAGAAAATTATAAAAGTTCTTCAAAACATGTTATTTAGTTTAAAAAACGTGTTTCTGGCAATTTAAATATCGTCGCTTTTGTCACAGTTTTGTCACAATGTTAATGTCAAAGTAGACACAAATGACACATTTTTCACAAATTGGTCACATCGGGACTTCACAAAGTGGTCACAATGTGACGTCACAAAATAGCTCTAAAACGGCCATAATGACTTCACATCGACGATCGATGGTCACAAAGTCACAATGTGACGTCACCACCCGTAAGACATGGTGACGTCACTGAAACGTCGTTGTGAAGTCACATTGTGACTTTGTGACCATCGATTGTCGATGTGACGTCACGTGACGTCAATGTGAAGTCACAGTGACTAAAATGTGAAGTCGTTATGGCCGTTTTAGAGCTTTTTTGTGACGTCACATTGTGACCACTTTGCGACGTCACAATCTGACCAATTTGTGAAAAGTGTGTCATTTGTGACTACTTTGACATTAACATTGTGACGAACTGTAAAAAATTTTTTAGAAAGTCACATCTTAGACACATTGTGACGTCACTGAGTGGTAGCATTTTCGTCACAGATGTGATGTGACGAAAGTGACTCACAGTGACGTCATTGTGACGTCACTGTGAACATGCATGCTATGAAGGCATGTCTTACGGACAGTTACCTCAAGCTTTTGTGATTGTGAGTTTTTGATGGGATAATTATAACCATTCTTTTAACTTAAGGGTGGTCTAAATCAAAAAGAGCGAATTTTTGACATAAGTTTTAATTTATGTTTCTTCGGAAATGCATGAAACTAGCACGTATTATTATTCAGAAACTATCGAATTGCACTTTTTTTTTGTTTGGCAAATGCAATAGGTGTTTTAGAACAAGCCATCAAATTCGTCGTTTTGAAATGCTTTTTTTGACGAAACAAGAAAAAACGAGTCAACAAAAGGAAGAAAAAAGCGTGATCACGTGATCAAAATAACTTATAACTCAATAGATAATCTAATGATGAAACAATAGAAAACTGAGTTAGATTCCAGATCGCGCTCGCAGTCAAAATTTTCAATTTTCTATCTTTTCGCAAAAAAATAAACTTGTAAATGTATCAAAATGACAACATCCTTAACAAAACGGGGAGCTAGGAGAACTAAAATTTTCGGTACTACTCTGTTATACCCTCGACCCATTTCGCCAAATTATACAAATCGCCAAACTAGTAGCCAAATTTTACATATTGACATAATTTTTATTTTACATAACGAAAAAGCAAGCAATTAGTAGAATATTAATAAAAATATTAATAAAAAGTCGAAATAAAAATCACTTTCATGACATTTTAAACACGTGGATCGTATTTGATGTCATTGAATGAGACATTCACAATTATCCATTGCTGGCATTTAATCTTATAGTTTGGCGATAATTTTTTGGTCGACGGGATAACCTGTTAGTACCAATTTTTTCAGAGATGTTCTTAAAGAGTCAAAGTCCTATGTACTAAAAACACCACTTTTCCAAGCAGAAAAAAGTACAATAATAATAATAATAATAATAATAATAACAAGGTTAAAAATGTATAAATTGGTCGTAATTATCCCTCTTGACCCTAGTAATAAAATAAAGTTATCTTTCTGTGTCAAATGTGTGTGTCAGCATAGGCTAGCGAAATCTACGGCACATATGAGGTTGCAAATTTTTTTTAAAAGTAGCTCAAAGTGAATTTATAAGGAATTTATTCGATGAAGGGGGGGGGGGATTTTAATTAAGTGATAGTTAAATTATGAATAAATACAACCATGTTATATAAGCTACACTGAAAAATTTCAAACTTTTGCTTCATCTTCACTCCACAGTTTTTATAAAATATATCTATTTTGACCCATGAGAATACTCCATAATACAGTGAAGTAATCGTATTTTAGCTCACAGGCTATCATAGCCTGAGAGCTTATGTGCCCGTCCGTTCTGTATGTACGTGCGTTCGTGCGTAACGCGATAACTCATGATAAAAATATCCGATCCGCTTGAAATTTTGTATGTAGGTATATCCTGACAAGGCGCTTCCCTGATTAGTTTTTGGAGTTCATTCGATATGTATAAGAGGGGGAACGGGGGCTCATGCCCCCCGTTAGTTGATATAAATGGGATTTTCATGCAGAATTAAGTTATCGTTCAAAATTTAGATTAGGATCATTCTGATGAGGCGATTCCGTGACTATTATGAGGTGTTCATTGAATAAGTATAAATAGGAGGAACAGGGGTTCTAATGCCCCCCCCCCCTTAATTTATATAAATAGGTTTTTCAAGCAGAATTTTCAGATTGCGTTCAAATCTCTGAATAGTTTTGGAAGTTTAATGGTTAAGTATAAAAGAGGGGGATAACTCCTTTTAAATTATATAAATGTTAAATGGGTTTTTATTAAGAATTATCTTATTTGCTCTGAATTTTGGATATAGATTTTTATATGATAAAGCATGTCTTTGATATTATAGGAGGTTCAATGATTAAGTATAAAAAAAGAGGAAAGGGGAGAGCTGTTTCCCCTTCTTAATTTTTTTTCGAACGGAATTAACCCTTGAAAACATAAGGCTTTAATGTACAATTAGTATTTGTAGCCTGTAAGCTCAATGCCATCAGTTTAACTGGGCAGTATTCTTTATTACAAAAGTGGTGGTGTGAAGATGCAATGAAAATTTCAAGTTTTTACCAGTGTATGGTTGTCTTTCTTTTGTGAGTTGCGTGAAAATCAACTTTATTTAATTGGTATATTACGCTCTCCACTACCACAGAAAAAAATTTATACTTATTATATTAAAATTACAATTATTTTTATCATATAGAGTGCGCTAGAAATAATTTTTGAATTTTATTTACCGTTCGGAAATAATTATTTAAAAAAAAAATCATACGCTAACTAAACGGTTAATTCGGTTATAATTGCTTTCCTCTATCATAATGAAAATGGACGTTTTCACTTAATTGTCTAGCATCACATGCATAAAGATAAGACGTTCTCAGATGCTACTTACCTAAAGCATCAAAAGATGTTAAAAAATACATCATTGTTTTAAATTTTCGTCGAAAGGATTAAATTCAGAATGTATAATTTTGTGCAGAATATGTTACTTAACTCCATGAGACAAATATTGAAAATATGCATTACATTGAAAATGTGTAATTCTAGCGAGCAATATAGGGCCTTGTTGGTATCTTTTTTTTTTTTTTTTTTTTTTTTTTTAATGGATTATGAAGAGAGAAAGGAAAAAAAAGAGTTTTTTAAAAAAAACTAGTTTAAAGGGTTTTAGATTTATACATGGTAGGCAGACCCGTAGCTGAGGGGGCGCTATGGGTTGCTCAGCCCCCCCTAAAATATTTTGAGCCCCCCCCCCCCCTGGAAAAGATTCCAAGGTCACTCAATGAATTTCTGCTCCGAAAATCCAAATGAAATTCTGTTCAAAAATCTAATTTAATTTTGAGACCCTTTCACAATTTTGCAGAGTTACTAAATAGTACTTAAAATAAGTATTTCAACCCTCCCTCACTTTATACTTACATATGAAGCTACCATGATGTTTAATTTTGCACCAGTTATACACTCAAAATTTTCATCATCATATATGTTTTCTTAGCATAAAATAAAGTTATGACAACAGAGAAATAAGAAACATAGTACCTACAATGTGAATATGCATTAATTTATTTTTTTACGTTACAGAGAGAGAAAAAAAATATGAGCCCCCCCCCTACATTCTCTTGAGTCCCCCCCCCCTCCCTATGCTTTACTTCTAGCTACAGCCCTGATGGTAGGTATTTATTAGTGGCATCTATAGATGCGAAGAAGATATCCACGAAATCGGATGATCACCTGGTTGTTGAGAAGGCATCACAAGGTGCGTCAATTTTTTCTTCTTTATGTAATTAAGGAATATCTTTTAAATGTTGACAAATATCTGTAATTTGTTATGATATTTTTTGTGTAATTCTTTACATAAATTAAAAAAATAATCTTGACATAAAAAAAGAACTCATATCAGAAAAAAAAATGAAAAATATGTTCCAAAGTTTTAGCGAAAAACTTGATTTATCACATGATATTAATTTTGAACATTCAAGTGAATATGCAAACGAAAAAATTCACTATTTCTATTCAGGAATTACGATTATGAGATTTTCTTAATTAGTTTTTAGATGAATTGTTCAAAAGAAATTGCCCTATGTTTTCTGGTCTACAAATCGAATTTATCAAAGAAATCTCGTCTAGCTTTTATTAAAAAATTTCACCTTTTTCAGGTAAAATTATTCAAATCTCATAGCAATAAAAGAACATTTTCTCTCTGTGCCAATTATGTGTGAAAGCATAGGCTAGCGAAATCTACGACACGTATAAATGGTTGCAAATGTTTGCGAGAAGCGCAAAGTGAATTTATCAGGGCTCCTACATTGAGTTGGTAATGCCTTCGTAATGCCTCAGCTAGATTATATTTTATTTGAAATGTTATGTAATTTAGATAAAGTGTGAAAAATTTTCATAAAATGTCAATTAAATTACGAGTGGGTACAGCAGTGGGTATATAAGCTTTGCTTGTGTTTCTTTTGTGAAAATCCATTTCTTGCGTGAAAATCAACTTGATTTATTTGGTATATCACTCTTTCCTACATCATACAAAAAGTTTTATACATATATTAAGGATTTCGTGTCAGATATTTTTTTCAATTTTTTGAAAAAATTACTTTTACGTTAATAATATTAACGCTAGATATCCAAGTAAATTAATTAGTGTTTAAGGAATATTTCATTGTCTGAAAGATAACGAATGCTGCTGTTTTGCGTATTATTCAATTTATATTCATATAACAATAGGTTGAGGAAGAATTTTTTTTCATACAAAATAAAGAAAAATAACCTTGATATAGTAAAAGGACCCACAAAAGAAAAATTATATTATAAAATTTATGGATTCGCCGATAACTTTAACTAATATATGATACAGTTTATGACCATTAGGACTCAGATGAGTATATGAATAGAAAAAAGCATAGATTCGGTTCATCAATTATGGTTCTGAGATTTTCTTAATTAGATTGAAAGGATGTGTACAAGCCACACTGCCTTTTTTTTCTAACCTACAAATTTAATCTCTTGAAAAATGTGAAGTATCTCTCATCTAGCCTTTATCAGAAAATTTTACCTCTTCTAGATGAAAATTATCTATATCTTACAAAAAATGCAAAATTTCGCTAAGATAGTGTCTGAGATGACTGGCGAAATCTATCGTAAAAACGGAGCTGACATTTTTTGAGTGACTTGGCCCAAGCCCAAGGTGTCTTCTGACGCACCTGAGATTTAGAATTTTAAATTTCTACTAATTAGTTGAGGTATTAACTATTCATTACAATCCACTCTCATAAAAAAAAAGATGTATATGAAAAAAATTAAGGGAGAACGCTTGCGCACGCGCAAAGATTTTAGTTAGAAAATTGCCCCCATGAGGGGATATTTATTTCTTATACATATAAAGTGGTGTTATTTATCATGTAGTTGAAATTGTATAAAGGTGTTATATGGTTTTTAACCTTTTTACAACAAAAACACTGTAATCTAGTTTAGCTGAAACGTTTTCATTTTTCAACAGAAACTTCAAATACAACACAAAATAATGTAGAATATAACACGAACATAAAAAACGGTTAACAAAAATATTCCTTTAAAGTTAATTGATTAACGTTATATTTTAGAAAATCAAACACTAGAATATTTAGAACTTAATAAGAAAAAAAACTTTGAAAAATTACTTTAAAAAACTCTCAGTTGGAAACTTGTTGTATAAAATCCAATTGAAGTATAATTATATTATCATAATACCTGTACTTAAATAAAATATCTTCTTCTTATTGAGTGATAATCAACACAAAACCCAAACTACTGAACCTAAAAGCACGATAACTCGGGAGAAAATTTTCTTATGAAATAAATGTGCACTAAAACGAAATTTTAAAATTTCCCTCTCCCTAACGAGGGGCAAATGGGGCTTGAAAATTCCAGAATATCTTGCTATATCTCAGCAGTCGATAAAGGTAGAAATGTGAGAATCCAGAATATAAATTTCACAAAAATAACACAAAACCCACCTCAGAATTACAAAAATTCCTCTGTCTGAGGGGGTTAAAGAGGGCGCAAAAAATAAAATACATATAGTAATACTCAGCAATCAGTTTAAATAATAGCGGAAACGGCAGAAAATAAATAAATAAATAAATAAATAATAAAACACGGACAGATGATAACGATAAGTATACTAAATAGGTAATAATTGCATGATATTATTGTTTGACATAAAGATTTAAAATGTCTATTATTTTTCACATACATCTATATCTTGGAAGGAGACGCAAGATAAATTTGTCTCGCCACACGAGAAGAAGGAAGACAAGAAATATTCTAAAGGAATAGAAGGGATGGTGCAAAGAAGATGGCGGTAAGACTTACAAGAAGGTAAAAAATGTTTGATGTTATTGCTTGATGTTATGATTTAAAATGTCTTTTATTTTTCAGGTACATCTATGTCTTGGTAAGAGAAGCAAGATAAATTTGTCGCGCCACACGAGCCGAGGAAAGACAAGAAATATTCTCAACGAATTGAAGGGATGGTGCAAAGAAAATGGCGGAAAGACTTGCAAGAAGGTAAAAAATGTTTGATGTTATTGCTTGATGTTATGATTTAAAATGTCTTTTCTTTTTCAGGTACATCTATATCTTGGTAAGAGACGCAAGATAAATTTGTCCCGCCACACGAGCCGAGGAAAGACAATAAATATTCTATAGGAATAGGAGGGATGGAGCAAGGAAGATATCGGTAAGACTTTCAAGAAAGTAAAAAATGTTTGATGTTATTGTTTGATTTATGACTTAAAATGTCTTTTCTTTTTCAGGTACATCTATATCTTGAAAGGAGACGCAAGATAAATTTGTCCCGCCACACGTGCCGAGGAAAGACAATAAATATTCTCTAGGAATAGAAGGGATGGAGCAAGGAAGATGGCGGTAAGACTTGCAAGAAGGTAAAAAATGTTTGATGTTATTGTTTGATGTTATGACTTAAAATGCCTTTTCTTTTTCAGGCATATCTATATCTTGGTAAGACACGCAAGATAAATCTGTCCCGCCACACGAGCCGAGGAAAGACAAGAAATATTCTCAAGGAATAGAAGGGATGGAGCAAGGAAGATGGCGGTAAGACTTGCAAGAAGGTAAAAATGTTTGATGTTATTGTTTGATTTTATGACTTAAAATGTCTTTTCTTTTTCAGGTACATCTATATCTTGGTAAGAGACGCAAGATAAATTTGTCCCGCCACACGAGCCGAGGAAAGACAATAAATATTCTCAAGGAATAGGAGGGATGGAGCAAGGAAGATATCGGTAAGACTTGCAAGAAGGTAAAAAATGTTTGATGTTATTGTTTGATGTTATGACTTAAAATGTCTTTTCTTTTTCAGGTACATCTATATCTTGAAAGGAGACGCAAGATAAATTTGACCCGCCACACGAGCCGAGGAAAGACAAGAAATATTCTCAAGGAATAGAAGGGATGGAGCAAGGAAGTTGGCGGTAAGACTTGCAAGAAAGTAAAAAATGTTTGATGTTATTGTTTGATGTTATGACTTAAAATGTCTTTTCTTTTTCAGGTACATCTATATCTTCGTAAGAGACGCAAGATAAATTTGTCCCGCCACACGAGCCGAGGAAAGACAAGAAATATTCTCAAGTAATAGAAGGGATGGAGCGAGGTAGATGGCGGTAAGACTTGCAAGAAGGTAAAAAATTTTTGATGTTATTGTTTGATGTTATGACTTAAAATGTCTTTTCTTTTTCAGGTACATCTATATCTTGAAAAGTGACGCAAGATAAATTTCTCCCGCCACACGAGCCAAGGAAAGAGAAGAAATATTCTCAAGGAATAGAAGGATGGAGCAAGGAAGATGGCGGTAAGTCTTGCAAGAAGGTAAAAAATGTTTGATGTTATAACTTAAAATGTCTTTTCTTTTTCAGGTATATCTATATCTTGGTAAGACACGCAAGATAAATCTGTCCCGCCACACGAGCCGAGGAAAGACAAGAAATATTCTCAAGGAATAGAAGGGATGGAGCAAGGAAGATGGCGGTAAGACTTGCAAGAAGGTAAAAATGTTTGATGTTATTGTTTGATGTTATGACTTAAAATGTCTTTTCTTTTTCAGGTACATCTATATCTTGGTAAGAGACGCAAGATAAATTTGTCCCGCCACACGAGCCGAGGAAAGACAATAAATATTCTCAAGGAATAGGAGGGATGGAGCAAGGACGATATCGGTAAGACTTTCAAGAAAGTAAAAATGTTTGATGTTATTGTTTGATGTTATGACTTAAATTGTCTTTTCTTTTTCAGGTACATCTATATCTTGAAAGGAGACGCAAGATAAATTTATCCCGCCACACGAGCCGAGGAAAGACAAGAAATATTCTCAAGGAATAGAAGGGATGGAGCAAGGAAGTTGGCGGTAAGACTTGCAAGAAAGTAAAAAATGTTTGATGTTATTGTTTGATGTTATGACTTAAAATGTCTTTCTTTTTCAGGTACATCTATATCTTGGTAAGAGACGCAAGATAAATTTGTCCCGCCACACGAGCCGAGGAAAGACAAGAAATATTCTCAAGTAATAGAAGGGATGGAGCGAGGTAGATGGCGGTAAGACTTGCAAGAAGGTAAAAAATTTTTGATGTTATTGTTTGATGTTATGACTTAAAATGTCTTTTCTTTTTCAGGTACATCTATATCTTGAAATGAGACGCAAGATAAATTTGTCCCGCCACAAGAGCCGAGGAGAGACAAGAAATATTCTCAAGTAATAGAAGGGAAGGAGCAAGGAAGATGGCGGTAAGTCTTGCAAGAAGGTAAAAAATGTTTGATGTTATGACTTAAAATGTCTTTTCTTTTTCAGGTACATCTATATCTTGAAAAGTGACGCAAGATAAATTTGTCCCGCCACACGAGCCAAGGAAAGAGAAGAAATATTCTCAAGGAATAGAAGGATGGAGCAAGGAAGATGGCGGTAAGACTTGCAAGAAGGTAAAAAATGTTTGATGTTATTGTTTGATGTTATGACTTAAAATGTCTTTTCTTTTTCAGGTACATCTATATCTTGAAAGGAGACGCAAGATAAATTTGTCCCGCCAGACGAGCCAAGGAAAGACAAGAAATATTCTCAAGGAATAGAAGGATGGAGCAAGGAAGATGGCGGTAAGACTTGCAAGAAGGTAAAAAATGTTTGATGTTATTGTTTGATGTTATGACTTAAAATGTATTTTCTTTTTCAGGTACATCTATATCTTGAAAGGAGACGCAAGATAAATTTGTCCCGCGACACGAGCCAAGGAAAGACAAGAAATATTCTCAAGGAATAGAAGGATGGAGCAAGGAAGATGGCGGTAAGACTTGCAAGAAGGTAAAAAATGTTTGATGTTATTGTTTGATGTTATGACTTAAAATGTCTTTTCTTTTACAGGTACATCTATATCTTGAAAAGAGACTCAAGATAAATTTGTCCCGCCACACGAGCCAAGGAAAGAGAAGAAATATTCTCAAGGAATAGAAGGATGGAGCAAGGAAGATGGCGGTAAGACTTGCAAGAAGGTAAAAAATGTTTGATGTTATTGTTTGATGTTATGACTTAAAATGTCTTTTCTTTTTCTGGTACATCTATATCTTGAAAGGAGACGCAAGATAAATTTGTCCCGCCACACGAGCCAAGGAAAGAGAAGAAATATTCTCAAGGAATAGAAGGATGCAGCAAGGAAGATGGCGGTAAGACTTGCAAGAAGGTAAAAAATGTTTGATGTTATTCTTTGATGTTATGACTTAAAATGTCTTTTCTTTTTCAGGTACATCTATATCTTGAAAGGAGACGCAAGATAAATTTGTCCCGCCACACGAGCCAAGGAAAGACAGGAAATATTCTCAAGGAATAGAAGGATGGAGCAAGGAAGATGGCGGTAAGACTTGCAAGAAGGTAAAAAATGTTTGATGTTATCGTTTGATGTTATGACTTAAAATGTCTTTTCTTTTTCAGGTACATCTATATCTTGAAAAGTGACGCAAGATAAATTTGTCCCGCCACACGAGCCATAGAAAGACAAGAAATATTATTAAGGAATAGAAGGATGGAGCAAGGAAGATGGCGGTAAGACTTGCAAGAAGGTAAAAAATGTTTGATGTTATTGTTTGATGTTATGACTTAAAATGTCTTTTCTTTTTCTGGTACATCTATATCTTGAAAGGAGACGCAAGATAAATTTGTCCCGCCACACGAGACAAGGAAAGACAAGAAATATTCTCAAGGAATAGAAGGATGGAGCAAGGAAGATGGCGGTAAGACTTGCAAGAAGTTAAAAAATTTTTGATGTTATGACTTAAAATGTCTTTTCTTTTTCAGGTACATCTATATCTTGAAAGGAGACGCAAGATAAATTTGTCCTGCCACACGAGCCAAGGAAAGAGAAGAAATATTCTCAAGGAATAGAAGGATGGAGCAAGGAAGATGGCGGTAAGACTTGCAAGAAGGTAAAAAATGTTTGATGTTATTGTTTGATGTTATGACTTAAAATGTCTTTTCTTTTTCAGGTACATCTATATCTTGAAAGGAGACGCAAGATAAATTTGTCCCGCCACACGAGCCAAGGAAGGACAAGAAATATTCTCAAGGAATAGAAGGATGGAGCAAGGAAGATGGCGGTAAGACTTGCAAGAAGGTAAAAAATGTTTGATGTTATTGTTTGATGTTATGACTTAAAATGTCTTTTCTTTTTCAGGTACATCTATATCTTGAAAAGAGACGCAAGATAAATTTGTCCCGCCACACGAGCCAAGGAAAGAGAAGAAATAGTCTCAAGGAATAGAAGGATGGAGCAAGGAAGATAGCGGTAAGACTTGCAAGAAGGCAAAAAATGTTTGATGTTATTGTTTGATGTTATGACTTAAAATGTCTTTTCTTTTTCAGGTACATCTATATCTTGATAGGAGACGCAAGATAAATTTGTCCCGCCACACGAGAGAAGGAAAGAGAAGAAATATTCTCAAGCAATAGAAGGATGGAGCAAGGAAGATGGCGGTAAGACTTGCAAGAAAGTAAAAAATGTTTGATGTTATTGTTTGATGTTATGACTTAAAATGTCTTTTCTTTTTCAGGTACATCTATATCTTGAAAAGAGACGCAAGATAAATTTGTTCCACCACACGAGCCAAGGAAAGAGAAGAAATATTCTCAAGGAATAGAAGGATGGAGCAAGGAAGATGGCGGTAAGACTTGCAAGAAGGTAAAAAATGTTTGATGTTATTGTTTGATGTTATGACTTAAAATGTCTTTTCTTTTTCAGGTACATCTATATCTTGAAAGGAGACGCAAGATAAATTTGTCCCGCCACACGAGAGAAGGAAAGAGAAGAAATATTCTCAAGGAATATAAGGATGGAGCAAGGAAGATGGCGGTAAGACTTGCAAGAATGTAAAAAATGTTTGATGTTATTGTTTGATGTTATGACTTAAAATGTCTTTTCTTCTTCAGGTACATCTATATCTTGAAAAGAGACGCAAGATAAATTTGTCCCGCCACACGAGCCGAGGAAAGACAATAAATATTCTCAAGGAATAGGAGGGATGGAGCAAGGACGATATCGGTAAGACTTTCAAGAAAGTAAAAATGTTTGATGTTATTGTTTGATGTTATGACTTAAATTGTCTTTTCTTTTTCAGGTACATCTATATCTTGAAAGGAGACGCAAGATAAATTTGTCCCGCCACACGTGCCGAGGAAAGACAATAAGTATTCTCTAGGAATAGAAGGGATGGAGCAAGGAAGATGGCGGTAAGACTTGCAAGAAGGTAAAAAATGTTTGATGTTATTGTTTGATGTTATGACTTAAAATGCCTTTTCTTTTTCAGGTACATCTATATCTTGAAAGGAGACGCAAGATAAATTTGTCCCGCCACACGTGCCGAGGAAAGACAAGAAATATTCTCAAGGAATAGAAGGGATGGAACAAGGAAGATGGCGGTAAGACTTGCAAGAAGGTAAAAATGTTTGATGTTATTGTTTGATGTTATGACTTAAAATGTCTTTTCTTTTTCAGGTACATCTATATCTTGGTAAGAGACGCAAGATAAATTTGTCCCGCCACACGAGCAGAGGAAAGACAATAAATATTCTCAAGGAATAGGAGGGATGGAGCAAGGAAGATATCGGTAGGACTTTCAAGAAAGTAAAAAATGTTTGATGTTATTGTTTGATGTTATGACTTAAATTGTCTTTTCTTTTTCAGGTACATCTATATCTTGAAAGGAGACGCAAGATAAATTTATCCCGCCACACGAGCCGAGGAAAGACAAGAAATATTCTCAAGGAATAGAAGGGATGGAGCAAGGAAGTTGGCGGTAAGACTTGCAAGAAAGTAAAAAATGTTTGATGTTATTGTTTGATGTTATGACTTAAAATGTCTTTCTTTTTCAGGTACATCTATATCTTGGTAAGAGACGCAAGATAAATTTGTCCCGCCACACGAGCCGAGGAAAGACAAGAAATATTCTCAAGTAATAGAAGGGATGGAGCGAGGTAGATGGCGGTAAGACTTGCAAGAAGGTAAAAAATTTTTGATGTTATTGTTTGATGTTATGACTTAAAATGTCTTTTCTTTTTCAGGTACATCTATATCTTGAAATGAGACGCAAGATAAATTTGTCCCGCCACAAGAGCCGAGGAGAGACAAGAAATATTCTCAAGTAATAGAAAGGAAGGAGCAAGGAAGATGGCGGTAAGTCTTGCAAGAAGGTAAAAAATGTTTGATGTTATGACATAAAATGTCTTTTCTTTTTCAGGTACATCTATATCTTGAAAAGTGACGCAAGATAAATTTGTCCCGCCACACGAGCCAAGGAAAGAGAAGAAATATTCTCAAGGAATAGAAGGATGGAGCAAGGAAGATGGCGGTAAGACTTGCAAGAAGGTAAAAAATGTTTGATGTTATTGTTTGATGTTATGACTTAAAATGTCTTTTCTTTTTCAGGTACATCTATATCTTGAAAGGAGACGCAAGATATATTTGTCCCGCCAGACGAGCCAAGGAAAGACAAGAAATATTCTCAAGGAATAGAAGGATGGAGCAAGGAAGATGGCGGTAAGACTTGCAAGAAGGTAAAAAATGTTTGATGTTATTGTTTGATGTTATGACTTAAAATGTATTTTCTTTTTCAGGTACATCTATATCTTGAAAGGAGACGCAAGATAAATTTGTCCCGCAACACGAGCCAAGGAAAGACAAGAAATATTCTCAAGGAATAGAAGGATGGAGCAAGGAAGAAGGCGGTAAGACTTGCAAGAAGGTAAAAAATGTTTGATGTTATTGTTAGATGTTATGACTTAAAATGTCTTTTCTTTTACAGGTACATCTATATCTTGGTAAGAGACGCAAGATAAATTTGTCCCGCCACACGAGCAGAGGAAAGACAATAAATATTCTCAAGGAATAGGAGGGATGGAGCAAGGAAGATATCGGTAAGACTTTCAAGAAAGTAAAAAATGTTTGATGTTATTGTTTGATGTTATGACTTAAATTGTCTTTTCTTTTTCAGGTACATCTATATCTTGAAAGGAGACGCAAGATAAATTTATCCCGCCACACGAGCCGAGGAAAGACAAGAAATATTCTCAAGGAATAGAAGGGATGGAGCAAGGAAGTTGGCGGTAAGACTTGCAAGAAAGTAAAAAATGTTTGATGTTATTGTTTGATGTTATGACTTAAAATGTCTTTCTTTTTCAGGTACATCTATATCTTGGTAAGAGACGCAAGATAAATTTGTCCCGCCACACGAGCCGAGGAAAGACAAGAAATATTCTCAAGTAATAGAAGGGATGGAGCGAGGTAGATGGCGGTAAGACTTGCAAGAAGGTAAAAAATTTTTGATGTTATTGTTTGATGTTATGACTTAAAATGTCTTTTCTTTTTCAGGTACATCTATATCTTGAAATGAGACGCAAGATAAATTTGTCCCGCCACAAGAGCCGAGGAGAGACAAGAAATATTCTCAAGTAATAGAAGGGAAGGAGCAAGGAAGATGGCGGTAAGTCTTGCAAGAAGGTAAAAAATGTTTGATGTTATGACATAAAATGTCTTTTCTTTTTCAGGTACATCTATATCTTGAAAAGTGACGCAAGATAAATTTGTCCCGCCACACGAGCCAAGGAAAGAGAAGAAATATTCTCAAGGAATAGAAGGATGGAGCAAGGAAGATGGCGGTAAGACTTGCAAGAAGGTAAAAAATGTTTGATGTTATTGTTTGATGTTATGACTTAAAATGTCTTTTCTTTTTCAGGTACATCTATATCTTGAAAGGAGACGCAAGATATATTTGTCCCGCCAGACGAGCCAAGGAAAGACAAGAAATATTCTCAAGGAATAGAAGGATGGAGCAAGGAAGATGGCGGTAAGACTTGCAAGAAGGTAAAAAATGTTTGATGTTATTGTTTGATGTTATGACTTAAAATGTATTTTCTTTTTCAGGTACATCTATATCTTGAAAGGAGACGCAAGATAAATTTGTCCCGCAACACGAGCCAAGGAAAGACAAGAAATATTCTCAAGGAATAGAAGGATGGAGCAAGGAAGAAGGCGGTAAGACTTGCAAGAAGGTAAAAAATGTTTGATGTTATTGTTAGATGTTATGACTTAAAATGTCTTTTCTTTTACAGGTACATCTATATCTTGAAAAGAGACTCAAGATAAATTTGTCCCGCCACACGAGACAAGGAAAGACAAGAAATATTCTCAAGGAATAGAAGGATGGAGCAAGGAAGATGGCGGTAAGACTTGCAAGAAGTTAAAAAATGTTTGATGTTATGACTTAAAATGTCTTTTCTTTTTCAGGTACATCTATATCTTGAAAGGAGACGCAAGATAAATTTGTCCTGCCACACGAGCCAAGGAAAGAGAAGAAATATTCTCAAGGAATAGAAGGATGGAGCAAGGAAGATGGCGGTAAGACTTGCAAGAAGGTAAAAAATGTTTGATGTTATTGTTTGATGTTATGACTTAAAATGTCTTTTCTTTTTCAGGTACATCTATATCTTGAAAGGAGACGCAAGATAAATTTGTCCCGCCACACGAACCAAGGAAGGACAAGAAATATTCTCAAGGAATAGAAGGATGGAGCAAGGAAGATGGCGGTAAGACTTGCAAGAAGGTAAAAAATGTTTGATGTTATTGTTTGATGTTATGACTTAAAATGTCTTTTCTTTTTCAGGTACATCTATATCTTGATAGGAGACGCAAGATAAATTTGTCCCGCCACACGAGAGAAGGAAAGAGAAGAAATATTCTCAAGGAATAGAAGGATGGAGCAAGGAAGATGGCGGTAAGACTTGCAAGAAAGCAAAAAATGTTTGATGTTATTGTTTGATGTTATGACTTAAAATGTCTTTTCTTTTTCAGGTACATCTATATCTTGAAAAGAGACGCAAGATAAATTTGTCCCGCCACACGAGCCAAGGAAAGAGAAGAAATATTCTCAAGGAATAGAAGGATGGAGCAAGGAAGATGGCGGTAAGACTTGCAAGAAGGTAAAAAATGTTTGATATTATTGTTTGATGTTATGACTTAAAATGTCTTTTCTTTTTCAGGTACGTCTATATCTTGAAAAGAGACGCAAGATAAATTTGTCCCGCCACACGAGCCGAGGAAAGACAATAAATATTCTCAAGGAATAGGAGGGATGGAGCAAGGACGATATCGGTAAGACTTTCAAGAAAGTAAAAATGTTTGATGTTATTGTTTGATGTTATGACTTAAATTGTCTTTTCTTTTTCAGGTACATCTATATCTTGAAAGGAGACGCAAGATAAATTTGTCCCGCCACACGTGCCGAGGAAAGACAATAAATATTCTCTAGGAATAGAAGGGATGGAGCAAGGAAGATGGCGGTAAGACTTGCAAGAAGGTAAAAAATGTTTGATGTTATTGTTTGATGTTATGACTTAAAATGCCTTTTCTTTTTCAGGTACATCTATATCTTGAAAGGAGACGCAAGATAAATTTGTCCCGCCACACGTGCCGAGGAAAGACAAGAAATATTCTCAAGGAATAGAAGGGATGGAACAAGGAAGATGGCGGTAAGACTTGCAAGAAGGTAAAAATGTTTGATGTTATTGTTTGATGTTATGACTTAAAATGTCTTTTCTTTTTCAGGTACATCTATATCTTGGTAAGAGACGCAAGATAAATTTGTCCCGCCACACGAGCAGAGGAAAGACAATAAATATTCTCAAGGAATAGGAGGGATGGAGCAAGGAAGATATCGGTAAGACTTTCAAGAAAGTAAAAAATGTTTGATGTTATTGTTTGATGTTATGACTTAAATTGTCTTTTCTTTTTCAGGTACATCTATATCTTGAAAGGAGACGCAAGATAAATTTATCCCGCCACACGAGCCGAGGAAAGACAAGAAATATTCTCAAGGAATAGAAGGGATGGAGCAAGGAAGTTGGCGGTAAGACTTGCAAGAAAGTAAAAAATGTTTGATGTTATTGTTTGATGTTATGACTTAAAATGTCTTTCTTTTTCAGGTACATCTATATCTTGGTAAGAGACGCAAGATAAATTTGTCCCGCCACACGAGCCGAGGAAAGACAAGAAATATTCTCAAGTAATAGAAGGGATGGAGCGAGGTAGATGGCGGTAAGACTTGCAAGAAGGTAAAAAATTTTTGATGTTATTGTTTGATGTTATGACTTAAAATGTCTTTTCTTTTTCAGGTACATCTATATCTTGAAATGAGACGCAAGATAAATTTGTCCCGCCACAAGAGCCGAGGAGAGACAAGAAATATTCTCAAGTAATAGAAGGGAAGGAGCAAGGAAGATGGCGGTAAGTCTTGCAAGAAGGTAAAAAATGTTTGATGTTATGACTTAAAATGTCTTTTCTTTTTCAGGTACATCTATATCTTGAAAAGTGACGCAAGATAAATTTGTCCCGCCACACGAGCCAAGGAAAGAGAAGAAATATTCTCAAGGAATAGAAGGATGGAGCAAGGAAGATGGCGGTAAGACTTGCAAGAAGGTAAAAAATGTTTGATATTATTGTTTGATGTTATGACTTAAAATGTCTTTTCTTTTTCAGGTACGTCTATATCTTGAAAAGAGACGCAAGATAAATTTGTCCCGCCACACGAGCCGAGGAAAGACAATAAATATTCTCAAGGAATAGGAGGGATGGAGCAAGGACGATATCGGTAAGACTTTCAAGAAAGTAAAAATGTTTGATGTTATTGTTTGATGTTATGACTTAAATTGTCTTTTCTTTTTCAGGTACATCTATATCTTGAAAGGAGACGCAAGATAAATTTGTCCCGCCACACGTGCCGAGGAAAGACAATAAATATTCTCTAGGAATAGAAGGGATGGAGCAAGGAAGATGGCGGTAAGACTTGCAAGAAGGTAAAAAATGTTTGATGTTATTGTTTGATGTTATGACTTAAAATGCCTTTTCTTTTTCAGGTACATCTATATCTTGAAAGGAGACGCAAGATAAATTTGTCCCGCCACACGTGCCGAGGAAAGACAAGAAATATTCTCAAGGAATAGAAGGGATGGAACAAGGAAGATGGCGGTAAGACTTGCAAGAAGGTAAAAATGTTTGATGTTATTGTTTGATGTTATGACTTAAAATGTCTTTTCTTTTTCAGGTACATCTATATCTTGGTAAGAGACGCAAGATAAATTTGTCCCGCCACACGAGCAGAGGAAAGACAATAAATATTCTCAAGGAATAGGAGGGATGGAGCAAGGAAGATATCGGTAAGACTTTCAAGAAAGTAAAAAATGTTTGATGTTATTGTTTGATGTTATGACTTAAATTGTCTTTTCTTTTTCAGGTACATCTATATCTTGAAAGGAGACGCAAGATAAATTTATCCCGCCACACGAGCCGAGGAAAGACAAGAAATATTCTCAAGGAATAGAAGGGATGGAGCAAGGAAGTTGGCGGTAAGACTTGCAAGAAAGTAAAAAATGTTTGATGTTATTGTTTGATGTTATGACTTAAAATGTCTTTCTTTTTCAGGTACATCTATATCTTGGTAAGAGACGCAAGATAAATTTGTCCCGCCACACGAGCCGAGGAAAGACAAGAAATATTCTCAAGTAATAGAAGGGATGGAGCGAGGTAGATGGCGGTAAGACTTGCAAGAAGGTAAAAAATTTTTGATGTTATTGTTTGATGTTATGACTTAAAATGTCTTTTCTTTTTCAGGTACATCTATATCTTGAAATGAGACGCAAGATAAATTTGTCCCGCCACAAGAGCCGAGGAGAGACAAGAAATATTCTCAAGTAATAGAAGGGAAGGAGCAAGGAAGATGGCGGTAAGTCTTGCAAGAAGGTAAAAAATGTTTGATGTTATGACTTAAAATGTCTTTTCTTTTTCAGGTACATCTATATCTTGAAAAGTGACGCAAGATAAATTTGTCCCGCCACACGAGCCAAGGAAAGAGAAGAAATATTCTCAAGGAATAGAAGGATGGAGCAAGGAAGATGGCGGTAAGACTTGCAAGAAGGTAAAAAATGTTTGATGTTATGACTTAAAATGTCTTTTCTTTTTCAGGTACATCTATATCTTGAAAGGAGACGCAAGATAAATTTGTCCCGCCAGACGAGCCAAGGAAAGACAAGAAATATTCTCAAGGAATAGAAGGATGGAGCAAGGAAGATGGCGGTAAGACTTGCAAGAAGGTAAAAAATGTTTGATGTTATTGTTTGATGTTATGACTTAAAATGTATTTTCTTTTTCAGGTACATCTATATCTTGAAAGGAGACGCAAGATAAATTTGTCCCGCCACACGAGCCAAGGAAAGACAAGAAATATTCTCAAGGAATAGAAGGATGGAGCAAGGAAGATGGCGGTAAGACTTGCAAGAAGGTAAAAAATGTTTGATGTTATTGTTAGATGTTATGACTTAAAATGTCTTTTCTTTTACAGGTACATCTATATCTTGAAAAGAGACTCAAGATAAATTTGTCCCGCCACACGAGCCAAGGAAAGAGAAGAAATATTCTCAAGGAATAGAAGGATGGAGCAAGGAAGATGGCGGTAAGACTTGCAAGAAGGTAAAAAATGTTTGATGTTATTGTTTGATGTTATGACTTAAAATGTCTTTTCTTTTTCAGGTACATCTATATCTTGAAAGGAGACGCAAGATAAATTTGTCCCGCCTCACGAGCCAAGGAAAGAGAAGAAATATTCTCAAGGAATAGAAGGATGCAGCAAGGAAGATGGCGGTAAGACTTGCAAGAAGGTAAAAAATGTTTGATGTTATTGTTTGATGTTATGACTTAAAATGTCTTTTCTTTTTCAGGTACATCTATATCTTGAAAGGAGACGCAAGATAAATTTGTCCCGCCACACGAGCCAAGGAAAGACAGGAAATATTCTCAAGGAATAGAAGGATGGAGCAAGGAAGATGGCGGTAAGACTTGCAAGAAGGTAAAAAATGTTTGATGTTATTGTTTGATGTTATGACTTAAAATGTCTTTTCTTTTTCAGGTACATCTATATCTTGAAAGGAGACGCAAGATAAATTTGTCCCGCCACACGAGCCAAGGAAAGAGAAGAATTATTCTCAAGGAATAGAAGGATAGAGCAAGGAAGATGGCGGTAAGACTTGCAAGAAGGTAAAAAATGTTTGATGTTATTGTTTGATGTTATGACTTAAAATGTCTTTTCTTTTTCAGGTACATGTATATCTTGAAAGGAGACGCAAGATAAATTTGTCCCGCCACACGAGACAAGGAAAGACAAGAAATATTCTCAAGGAATAGAAGGATGGAGCAAGGAAGATGGCGGTAAGACTTGCAAGAAGTTAAAAAATGTTTGATGTTATTGTTTGATGTTATGACTTAAAATGTCTTTTCTTTTTCAGGTACATCTATATCTTGAAAGGAGACGCAAGATAAATTTGTCCTGCCACACGAGCCAAGGAAAGAGAAAAATTTTCTCAAGGAATAGAAGGATGGAGCAAGGAAGATGGCGGTAAGACTTGCAAGAAGGTAAAAAATGTTTGATGTTATTGTTTGATGTTATGACTTAAAATGTCTTTTCTTTTTCAGGTACATCTATATCTTGAAAGGAGACGCAAGATAAATTTGTCCCGCCACACGAGCCAAGGAAGGACAAGAAATATTCTCAAGGAATAGAAGGATGGAGCAAGGAAGATGGCGGTAAGACTTGCAGGAAGGTAAAAAATGTTTGATGTTATTGTTTGATGTTATGACTTAAAATGTCTTTTCTTTTTCAGGTACATCTATATCTTGAAAAGAGACGCAAGATAAATTTGTCCCGCCACACGAGCCAAGGAAAGAGAAGAAATAGTCTCAAGGAATAGAAGGATGGAGCAAGGAAGATGGCGGTAAGACTTGCAAGAAGGCAAAAAATGTTTGATGTTATTGTTTGATGTTATGACTTAAAATGTCTTTTCTTTTTCAGGCACATCTATATCTTGAAAAGAGACGCAAGATAAATTTGTCCCGCCACACGAGCCAAGGAAAGAGAAGAAATATTCTCAAGGAATAGAAGGATGGAGCAAGGAAGATGGCGGTAAGACTTGCAAGAAGGTAAAAAATGTTTGATGTTATTGTTTGATGTTATGACTTAAAATGTCTTTTCTTTTTCAGGTACATCTATATCTTGAAAGGAGACGCAAGATAAATTTGTCCCGCCACACGAGAGAAGGAAAGAGAAGAAATATTCTCAAGGAATATAAGGATGGAGCAAGGAAGATGGCGGTAAGACTTGCAAGAATGTAAAAAATGTTTGATGTTATTGTTTGATGTTATGACTTAAAATGTCTTTTCTTTTTCAGGTACATCTATATCTTGAAAAGAGACGCAAGATAAATTTGTCCCGCCACACGAGCCAAGGAAAGAGAAGAAATATTCTCAAGGAATAGAAGGATGGAGCAAGGAAGATGGCGGTAAGACTTGCAAGAAGGTAAAAAATGTTTGATGTTATTGTTTGATGTTATGACTTAAAATGTCTTTTCTTTTTCAGGTACATGTATATCTTGAAAGGAGACGCAAGATAAATTTGTCCCGCCACACGAGAGAAGGAAAGAGAAGAAATATTCTCAAGGAATATAAGGATGGAGCAAGGAAGATGGCGGTAAGACTTGCAAGAATGTAAAAAATGTTTGATGTTATTGTTTGATGTTATGACTTAAAATGTCTTTTCTTTTTCAGGTACATCTAAATCTTGAAAAGTGACGCAAGATAAATTTGTCCCGCCACACGAGCCAAGGAAAGACAAGAAATATTCTCAAGGAATAGAAGGATGGAGCAAGGAAGATGGCGGTAAGACTTGCAAGAATTAAAAAATGTTTGATGTTATGACTTAAAATGTCTTTTCTTTTTCAGGTACATCTATATCTTGAAAGGAGACGCAAGATAAATTTGTCCCGCCACACGAGCCAAGGAAAGAGAAGAAATATTCTCAAGGAATAGAAGGATGGAGCAAGGAAGATGGCGGTAAGACTTGCAAGAAGGTAAAAAATGTTTGATGTTATCGTTTGATGTTATGACTTAAAATGTCTTTTCTTTTTCAGGTACATCTATATCTTGAAAAGTGACGCAAGATAAATTTGTCCCGCCACACGAGCCATAGAAAGACAAGAAATATTATTAAGGAATAGAAGGATGGAGCAAGGAAGATGGCGGTAAGACTTGCAAGAAGTTAAAAAATGTTTGATGTTATTGTTTGATGTTATGACTTAAAATGTCTTTTCTTTTTCAGGTACATCTATATCTTGAAAGGAGACGCAAGATAAATTTGTCCCGCCACACGAGCCAAGGAAAGAGAAGAAATATTCTCAAGGAATAGAAGGATAGAGCAAGGAAGATGGCGGTAAGACTTGCAAGAAGGTAAAAAATGTTTGATGTTATTGTTTGATGTTATGACTTAAAATGTCTTTTCTTTTTCAGGTACATGTATATCTTGAAAGGAGACGCAAGATAAATTTGTCCCGCCACACGAGACAAGGAAAGACAAGAAATATTCTCAAGGAATAGAAGGATGGAGCAAGGAAGATGGCGGTAAGACTTGCAAGAAGGTAAAAAATGTTTGATGTTATTGTTTGATGTTATGACTTAAAATGTCTTTTCTTTTTCAGGTACATCTATATCTTGAAAGGAGACGCAAGATAAATTTGTAACGCCACACGAGCCAAGGAAGGACAAGAAATATTCTCAAGGAATAGAAGGATGGAGCAAGGAAGATGGCGGTAAGACTTGGAAGAAGGTAAAAAATGTTTGATGTTATTGTTTGATGTTATGACTTAAAATGTCTTTTCTTTTTCAGGTACATCTATATCTTGAAAAGAGACGCAAGATAAATTTGTCCCGCCACACGAGCCAAGGAAAGAGAAGAAATAGTCTCAAGGAATAGAAGGATGGAGCAAGGAAGATGGCGGTAAGACTTGCAAGAAGGCAAAAAATGTTTGATGTTATTGTTTGATGTTATGACTTAAAATGTCTTTTCTTTTTCAGGTACATCTATATCTTGATAGGAGACGCAAGATAAATTTGTCCCGCCACACGAGAGAAGGAAAGAGAAGAAATATTCTCAAGGAATAGAAGGATGGAGCAAGGAAGATGGCGGTAAGACTTGCAAGAAAGTAAAAAATGTTTGATGTTATTGTTTGATGTTATGACTTAAAATGTCTTTTCTTTTTCAGGTACATCTATATCTTGAAAGGAGACGCAAGATAAATTTGTCCCGCCACACGAGAGAAGGAAAGAGAAGAAATATTCTCAAGGAATATAAGGATGGAGCAAGGAAGATGGCGGTAAGACTTGCAAGAATGTAAAAAATGTTTGATGTTATTGTTTCATGTTATGACTTAAAATGTCTTTTCTTTTTCAGGTACATCTAAATCTTGAAAAGTGACGCAAGATAAATTTGTCCCGCCACACGAGCCAAGGAAAGACAAGAAATATTCTCAAGGAATAGAAGGATGGAGCAAGGAAGATGGCGGTAAGACTTGAAAGAAGGTAAAAAATGTTTGATGTTATTGTTTGATCTTATGACTTAAAATGTCTTTTCTTTTTCAGGTACATCTATATCTTGAAAGGAGACGCAAGATAAATTTGTCCCGCCACACGAGCCAAGGAAAGAGAAGAAATATTCTCAAGGAATAGAAGGATGGAGCAAGGAAGATGGCGGTAAGACTTGCAAGAAGGTAAAAAATGTTTGATGTTATTGTTTGATGTTATGACTTAAAATGTCTTTTCTTTTTCAGGTACATCTATATCTTGAAAGGAGACGCAAGATAAATTTGTCCCGCCACACGAGCCAAGGAAAGAGAAGAAATATTCTCAAGGAATAGAAGGATGGAGCAAGGAAGATGGCGGTAAGACTTGCAAGAAGGTAAAAAATGTTTGATGTTATTGTTTGATGTTATGACTTAAAATGTCTTTTCTTTTTCAGGTACATCTATATCTTGATAGGAGACGCAAGATAAATTTGTCCCGCCACACGAGAGAAGGAAAGAGAAGAAATATTCTCAAGGAATAGAAGGATGGAGCAAGGAAGATGGCGGTAAGACTTGCAAGAAAGTAAAAAATGTTTGATGTTATTGTTTGATGTTATGACTTAAAATGTCTTTTCTTTTTCAGGTACATCTATATCTTGAAAGGAGACGCAAGATAAATTTGTCCCGCCACACGAGAGAAGGAAAGAGAAGAAATATTCTCAAGGAATATAAGGATGGAGCAAGGAAGATGGCGGTAAGACTTGCAAGAATGTAAAAAATGTTTGATGTTATTGTTTCATGTTATGACTTAAAATGTCTTTTCTTTTTCAGGTACATCTAAATCTTGAAAAGTGACGCAAGATAAATTTGTCCCGCCACACGAGCCAAGGAAAGACAAGAAATATTCTCAAGGAATAGAAGTATGGAGCAAGGAAGATGGCGGTAAGACTTGAAAGAAGGTAAAAAATGTTTGATGTTATTGTTTGATCTTATGACTTAAAATGTCTTTTCTTTTTCAGGTACATCTATATCTTGAAAGGAGACGCAAGATAAATTTGTCCCGCCACACGAGCCAAGGAAAGAGAAGAAATATTCTCAAGGAATAGAAGGATGGAGCAAGGAAGATGGCGGTAAGACTTGCAAGAAGGTAAAAAATGTTTGATGTTATTGTTTGATGTTATGACTTAAAATGTCTTTTCTTTTTCAGGTACATCTATATCTTGAAAGGAGACGCAAGATAAATTTGTCCCGCCACACGAGCCAAGGAAAGAGAAGAAATATTCTCAAGGAATAGAAGGATGGAGCAAGGAAGATGGCGGTAAGACTTGCAAGAAGGTAAAAAATGTTTGATGTTATTGTTTGATGTTATGACTTAAAATGTCTTTTCTTTTTCAGGTACATCTATATCTTGAAAGGAGACCCAAGATAAATTTGTCCCGCCACACGAGCCAAGGAAGGACAAGAAATATTCTCAAGGAATAGAAGGATGGAGCAAGGAAGATGGCGGTAAGACTTGCAAGAAGGTAAAAAATGTTTGATGTTATTGTTTGATGTTATGACTTAAAATGTCTTTTCTTTTTCAGGTACATCGATATCTTGAAAAGTGACGCAAGATAAATTTGTCCCGCCACACGAGCCAAGGAAAGAGAAGAAATATTCTCAAGGAATAGAAGGATGGAG
The DNA here is from genome assembly GCA_964019185.1 of Maratus speculifer. Lineage (NCBI taxonomy): Eukaryota > Metazoa > Arthropoda > Arachnida > Araneae > Salticidae > Maratus > Maratus speculifer. The sequence continues at coordinate 33,295,047 of OZ025289.1, forward strand.
CAAGGAAGATGGCGGTAAGACTTGCAAGAAGGCAAAAAATGTTTTTTGTTATTGTTTGATGTTATGACTTAAAACGTCTTTTCTTTTTCAGGTACATCTATATCTTGAAAGGAGACGCAAGATAAATTTGTCACGCCACACGAGAGAAGGAAAGAGAAGAAATATTCTCAAGGAATTGAAGGATGGAGCAAGGAAGATGGCGGTAAGACTTGCAAGAAGGTAAAAAATGTTTGATGTTATTGTTTGATGTTATGACTTAAAATGTCTTTTCTTTTTCAGGTACATCTATATCTTGAAAGGAGACGCAAGATAAATTTGTCCCGCCACACGAGCCAAGGAAAGAGAAGAAATATTCTCAAGGAATAGAAGGATGGAGCAAGGAAGATTGCGGTAAGACTTGCAAGAAGGTAAAAAATGTTTGATGTTATTGTTTGATGTTATAACTTAAAATGTCTTTTCTTTTTCAGGTACATCTATATCTTGAAAGGAGACGCAAGATAAATTTGTCCCGCCACACGAGAGAAGGAAAGAGAAGAAATATTCTCAAGGAATATAAGGATGGAGCAAGGAAGATGGCGGTAAGACTTGCAAGAATGTAAAAAATATTTGATGTTATTGTTTGATGTTATGACTTAAAATGTCTTTTCTTTTTCAGGTACATCTAAATCTTGAAAAGTGACGCAAGATAAATTTGTCCCGCCACACGAGCCAAGGAAAGACAAGAAATATTCTCAAGGAATAGAAGGATGGAGCATGGAAGATGGCGGTAAGACTTGCAAGAAGGTAAAAAATGTTTGATGTTATTGTTTGATGTTATGACTTAAAATGTCTTTTCTTTTTCAGGTACATCTATATCTTGAAAGGAGACGCAAGATAAATTTGTCCCGCCACACGAGAGAAGGAAAGAGAAGAAATATTCTCAAGGAATATAAGGATGGAGCAAGGAAGATGGCGGTAAGACTTGCAAGAATGTAAAAAATATTTGATGTTATTGTTTGATGTTATGACTTAAAATGTCTTTTCTTTTTCAGGTACATCTAAATCTTGAAAAGTGACGCAAGATAAATTTGTCCCGCCACACGAGCCAAGGAAAGACAAGAAATATTCTCAAGGAATAGAAGGATGGAGCATGGAAGATGGCGGTAAGACTTGCAAGAAGGTAAAAAATGTTTGATGTTATTGTTTGATGTTATGACTTAAAATGTCTTTTCTTTTTCAGGTACATCTATATCTTGAAAGGAGACGCAAGATAAATTTGTCCCGCCACACGAGCCAAGGAAAGAGAAGAAATATTCTCAAGGAATAGAAGGATGGAGCAACGAAGATGGCGGTAAGACTTGCAAGAAGTTAAAAAATGTTTGATGTTATTGTTTGATGTTATGACTTAAAATGTCTTTTCTTTTTCAGGTACATCTATATCTTGAAAGGAGACGCAAGATAAATTTGTCCCGCCACACGAGCCAAGGAAAAAGAAGAAATATTCTCAAGGAATAGAAGGAGGGAGCAAGGAAGATGGCGGTAAGACTTGCTAGAAGGTAAAAAATGTTTGATGTTATTGTTTGATGTTATGACTTAAAATGTCTTTTCTTTTTCAGGTACATCTATATCTTGAAAGGAGACGCAAGATAAATTTGTCCCGCCACACGAGCCAAGGAAGGACAAGAAATATTCTCAAGGAATACAAGGATGGAGCAAGGAAGATGGCGGTAAGACTTGCAAGAAGGTAAAAAATGTTTGATGTTATTGTTTGATGTTATGACTTAAAATGTCTTATCTATTTCAGGTACATCTATATCTTGAAATGTGACGCAAGATAAATTTGTCCCGCCACACGAGCCAAGGAAAGAGAAGAAATATTCTCAAGGAATATAAGGATGGAGCAAGGAAGATGGCGGTAAGACTTGCAAGAATGTAAAAAATATTTGATGTTATTGTTTGATGTTATGACTTAAAATGTCTTTTCTTTTTCAGGTACATCTAAATCTTGAAAAGTGACGCAAGATAAATTTGTCCCGCCACACGAGCCAAGGAAAGAGAAGAAATATTCTCAAGGAATAGAAGGATGGAGCATGGAAGATGGCGGTAAGACTTGCAAGAAGGTAAAAAATGTTTGATGTTATTTTTTGATGTTATGACTTAAAATGTCTTTTCTTTTTCAGGTACATCTATATCTTGAAAGGAGACGCAAGATAAATTTGTCCCGCCACACGAGCCAAGGAAAGAGAAGAAATATTCTCAAGGAATTGAAGGATGGAGCAAGGAAGATGGCGGTAAGACTTGCAAGAAGGTAAAAAATGTTTGATGTTATTGTTTGATGTTATGACTTAAAATGTCTTTTCTTTTTCAGGTACATCTATATCTTGAAAGGAGACGCAAGATAAATTTGTCCCGCCACACGAGCCAAGGAAAAAGAAGAAATATTCTCAAGGAATAGAAGGATGGAGCAAGGAAGATGGCGGTAAGACTTGCTAGAAGGTAAAAAATGTTTGATGTTATTGTTTGATGTTATGACTTAAAATGTCTTTTCTTTTTCAGGTACATCTATATCTTGAAAAGAGACGCAAGATAAATTTGTCCCGCCTCACGAGCCAAGGAAAGAGATGAAATATTCTCAAGGAATAGAAGGATGGAGCAAGGAAGATGGCGGTAAGACTTGCAAGAAGGTAAAAAATGTTTGATGTTATTGTTTGATGATATGACTTAAAATGTCTTTTCTTTTTCAGGTATATCTATATCTTGAAAGGAGACGCAAGATAAATTTGTCCCGCCACACGAGAGAAGGAAAGAGAAGAAATATTCTCAAGGAATATAAGGATGGAGCAAGGAAGATGGCGGTAAGACTTGCAAGAATTTAAAAAATGTTTGATGTTATTGTTTGATGTTATGACTTAAAAGGTTTTTTCATTTTCAGGTACATCTATATCTTGAAAGGAGACGCAAGATAAATTTGTCCCGCCACACGAGAGAAGGAAAGAGAAGAAATATTCTCAAGGAATAGAAGGATGGAGCAAGGAAGATGGCGGTAAGACTTGCAAGAAGGTAAAAAATGTTTGATGTTATGACTTAAAATGTCTTTTCTTTTTCAGGTACATCTATATCTTGAAAAGTGACGCAAGATAAATTTGTCCCGCCACACGAGCCAAGGAAAGAGAAGAAATATTCTCAAGGAATAGAAGGATGGAGCAAGGAAGATGGCGGTAAGACTTGCAAGAAGGCAAAAAATGTTTGATGTTATTGTTTGATGTTATGACTTAAAATGTCTTTTCTTTTTTAGGTACATCTATATCTTGAAAGGAAACGCAAGATAAATTTGTCCCGCCACACGAGAGAAGGAAAGAGAAGAAATATTCTCAAGGAATATAAGGATGGAGGAAGGAAGATGGCGGTAAGACTTGCAAGAATGTAAAAAATGTTTGATGTTATTGTTTGATGTTATGACTTAAAATGTCTTTTCTTTTTCAGGTACATCTAAATCTTGAAAAGTGACGCAAGATAAATTTGTCCCGCCACACGAGCCAAGGAAAGAGAAGAAATATTCTCAAGGAATAGAAGGATGGAGCATGGAAGATGGCGGTAAGACTTGCAAGAAGGTAAAAAATGTTTGATGTTATTTTTTGATGTTATGACTTAAAATGTCTTTTCTTTTTCAGGTACATCTATATCTTGAAAGGAGACGCAAGATAAATTTGTCCCGCCACACGAGCCAAGGAAAGAGAAGAAATATTCTCAAGGAATTGAAGGATGGAGCAAGGAAGATGGCGGTAAGACTTGCAAGAAGGTAAAAAATGTTTGATGTTATTGTTTGATGTTATGACTTAAAATGTCTTTTCTTTTTCAGGTACATCTATATCTTGAAAGGAGACGCAAGATAAATTTGTCCCGCCACACGAGCCAAGGAAAAAGAAGAAATATTCTCAAGGAATAGAAGGATGGAGCAAGGAAGATGGCGGTAAGACTTGCTAGAAGGTAAAAAATGTTTGATGTTATTGTTTGATGTTATGACTTAAAATGTCTTTTCTTTTTCAGGTACATCTATATCTTGAAAAGAGACGCAAGATAAATTTGTCCCGCCTCACGAGCCAAGGAAAGAGATGAAATATTCTCAAGGAATAGAAGGATGGAGCAAGGAAGATGGCGGTAAGACTTGCAAGAAGGTAAAAAATGTTTGATGTTATTGTTTGATGATATGACTTAAAATGTCTTTTCTTTTTCAGGTATATCTATATCTTGAAAGGAGACGAAAGATAAATTTGTCCCGCCACACGAGAGAAGGAAAGAGAAGAAATATTCTCAAGGAATATAAGGATGGAGCAAGGAAGATGGCGGTAAGACTTGCAAGAATTTAAAAAATGTTTGATGTTATTGTTTGATGTTATGACTTAAAATGTCTTTTCATTTTCAGGTACATCTATATCTTGAAAGGAGACGCAAGATAAATTTGTCCCGCCACACGAGAGAAGGAAAGAGAAGAAATATTCTCAAGGAATAGAAGGATGGAGCAAGGAAGATGGCGGTAAGACTTGCAAGAAGGTAAAAAATGTTTGATGTTATGACTTAAAATGTCTTTTCTTTTTCAGGTACATCTATATCTTGAAAAGTGACGCAAGATAAATTTGTCCCGCCACACGAGCCAAGGAAAGAGAAGAAATATTCTCAAGGAATAGAAGGATGGAGCAAGGAAGATGGCGGTAAGACTTGCAAGAAGGCAAAAAATGTTTGATGTTATTGTTTGATGTTATGACTTAAAATGTCTTTTCTTTTTTAGGTACATCTATATCTTGAAAGGAAACGCAAGATAAATTTGTCCCGCCACACGAGAGAAGGAAAGAGAAGAAATATTCTCAAGGAATATAAGGATGGAGGAAGGAAGATGGCGGTAAGACTTGCAAGAATGTAAAAAATGTTTGATGTTATTGTTTGATGTTATGACTTAAAATGACTTTTCTTTTTCAGGTACATCTAAATCTTGAAAAGTGACGCAAGATAAATTTGTCCCGCCACACGAGCCAAGGAAAGACAAGAAATATTCTCAAGGAATAGAAGGATGGAGCAAGGAAGATGGCGGTAAGACTTGCAAGAAGGTAAAAAATGTTTGATGTTATTGTTTGATGTTATGACTTAAAATGTCTTTTCTTTTTCAGGTACATCTATATCTTGAAAGAAGACGCAAGATAAATTTGTCCCGCCACACGAGCCAAGGAAAGAGAAGAAATATTCTCAAGGAATAAAAGGATGGAGCAAGGAAGATGGCGGTAAGACTTGCAAGAAGGTAAAAAATGTTTGATTTTATTGTTTGATGTTATGACTTAAAATGTATTTTCTTTTTCAGGTACATCTATATCTTGAAAAGTGACGCAAGATAAACTTGTCCCGCCACACGAGCCATAGAAAGACAAGAAATATTCTCAAGGAATAGAAGGATGGAGCAAGGAAGATGTCGGTAAGACTTGCAAGAAGGTAAAAAATGTTTGATATTATTGTTTGATGTTATGACTTAAAATGTCTTTTCTTTTTCAGGTACATCTATATCTTGAAAGGAGACGCAAGATAAATTTGTCCCGCCACACGAGAGAAGGAAAGAGAAGAAATATTCTCAAGAAATAGAAGGATGGAACAAGGAAGATGGCGGTAAGACTTGCAAGAATGTAAAAAATGTTTGATGTTATTGTTTGATGTTATGACTTAAAATGTCTTTTCTTTTTCAGGTACATCTATATCTTGAAAAGAGACGCAAGATAAATTTGTCCCGCCACACGAGCCAAGGAAAGAGAAGAAATATTCTCAAGGAATAGAAGGATGGAGCAAGGAAGATGGTGGTAAGACTTGCAAGAAGGTAAAAAATGTTTGATATTATTGTTTGATGTTATGACTTAAAATGTCTTTTCTTTTTCAGGTACATCTATATCTTGAAAGGAGACGCAAGATAAATTTGTCCCGCCACACGAGAGAAGGAAAGAGGAGAAATATTCTCAAGAAATAGAAGGATGGAGCAAGGAAGATGGCGGTAAGACTTGCAAGAATGTAAAAAATGTTTGATGTTATTGTTTGATGTTATGACTTAAAATGTCTTTTCTTTTTCAGGTACATCTATATCTTGAAAAGAGACGCAAGATAAATTTGTCCCGCCACACGAGCCAAGGAAAGAGAAGAAATATTCTCAAGGAATAGAAGGATGGAGCAAGGAAGATGGCGGTAAGACTTGCAAGAAGGTAAAAAATGTTTGATGTTATTGTTTGATGTTATGACTTAAAATGTCTTTTCTTTTTCAGGTACATCTATATCTTGAAAGGAGACGCAAGATAAATTTGTCCCGCCACACGCACCAAGGAAAGAGAAGAAATATTCTCAAGGAATATAAGGATGGAGCAAGGAAGATGGCGGTAAGACTTGCAAGAAGGTAAAAAATGTTTGATGTTATTGTTTGATGTTATGACTTAAAATGTCTTTTCTTTTTCAGGTACATCTATATCTTGAAAAGAGACGCAAGATAAATTTGTCCCGCCACACGAGCGAAGGAAAGACAAGAAATATTCTCAAGGAATAGAAGGATGGAGCAAGGAAGATGGCGGTAAGACTTGCAAGAATGTAAAAAATGTTTGATGTTATGACTAAAAATGTCTTTTCTTTTTCAGGTACATCTATATCTTGAAAGGAGACGCAAGATAAATTTGTCCCGAGACACGAGCCAAGGAAAGAGAAGAATTATTCTCAAGGAATAGAAGGATGGAGCAAAGAAGATGGCGGTAAGACTTGCAAGAAGTTAAAAAATGTTTGATGTTTTTGTTTGATGTTATGACTTAAAATGTCTTTTCTTTTTCAGGTACATCTATATCTTGAAAGGAGACGCAAGATAAAATTGTCCCGCCACACGAGCCAAGGAAAGAGAAGAAATATTCTCAAGGAATAGAAGGATGGAGCAAGGAAGATTGCGGTAAGACTTGCAAGAAGGTAAAAAATGTTTGATGTTATCGTTTGATGTTATGACTTAAAATGTCTTTTCTTTTTCAGGTACATCTATATCTTGAAAAGTGACGCAAGATAAATTTGTCCCGCCACACGAGCCATAGAAAGACAAGAATTATTATTAAGGAATAGAAGGATGGAGCAAGGAAGATGGCGGTAAGACTTGCAAGAAGTTAAAAAATGTTTGATGTTATCGTTTGATGTTATGACTTAAAATGTCTTTTCTTTTTCAGGTACATCTATATCTTGAAAGGAGACGCAAGATAAATTTGTCCCGAGATACGAGCCAAGGAAAGAGAAGAATTATTCTCAAGGAATAGAAGGATAGAGCAAGGAAGATGGCGGTAAGACTTGCAAGAAGGTAAAAAATGTTTGATGTTATTGTTTGATGTTATGACTTAAAATGTCTTTTCTTTTTCAGGTACATCTATATCTTGAAAGGAGACGCAAGATAAATTTGTCTCGCCACACGAGAGAAGGAAAGAGAAGAAATATTCTCAAGGAATAGAAGGATGGAGCAAGGAAGATGGCGGTAAGACTTGCAAGAAAGTAAAAAATGTTTGATGTTATTGTTTGATGTTATGACTTAAAATGTCTTTTCTTTTTCAGGTACATCTAAATCTTGAAAAGTGACGCAAGATAAATTTGTCCCGCCACACGAGCCAAGGAAAGACAAGAAATATTCTCAAGGAATAGAAGGATGGAGCAAGGAAGATGGCGGTAAGAATTGCAAGAAGGTAAAAAATGTTTGATGTTATTGTTTGATGTTATGACTTAAAATGTCTTTTCTTTTTCAGGTACATCTATATCTTGAAAGCAGACGCAAGATAAATTTGTCCCGCCACACTAGCCAAGGAAAGAGAAGAAATATTCTCAAGGAATAGAAGGATGGAGCAAGGAAGATGGCGGTAAGACTTGCAAGAAGTTAAAAAATGTTTGATGTTATTGTTTGATGTTATGACTTAAAATGTCTTTTCTTTTTAAGGTACATCTATATCTTGAAAGGAGACGCAAGATAAATTTGTCCCGCCACACGAGCCAAGGAAAGAGAAGAATTATTCTCAAGGTATAGAAGGATAGAGCAAGGAAGATGGCGGTAAGACTTGCAAGAAGGTAAAAAATGTTTGATGTTATTGTTTGATGTTATGACTTAAAATGTCTTTTCTTTTTCAGGTACATCTATATCTTGAAAGGAGACGCAAGATAAATTTGTCCCGCCACACGAGACAAGGAAAGACAAGAAATATTCTCAAGGAATAGAAGGATGGAGCAAGGAAGATGGCGGTAAGACTTGCAAGAAGGTAAAAAATGTTTGATGTTATTGTTTGATGTTATGACTTAAAATGTCTTTTCTTTTTCAGGTACATCTATATCTTGAAAGGAGACGCAAGATAAATTTGTCCCGCCACACGAGCCAAGGAAGGACAAGAAATATTCTCAAGGAATAGAAGGATGGAGCAAGGAAGATGGCGGTAAAACTTGCAAGAAGGTAAAAAATGTTTGATGTTATTGTTTGATGTTATGACTTAAAATGTCTTTTCTTTTTCAGGTACATCTATATCTTGAAAAGAGACGCAAGATAAATTTTTCCCGCCACACGAGCCAAGGAAAGAGAAGAAATAGTCTCAAGGAATAGAAGGATGGAGCAAGGAAGATGGCGGTAAGACTTGCAAGAAGGCAAAAAATGTTTGATGTTATTGTTTGATGTTATGACTTAAAATGTCTTTTCTTTTTCAGGTACATGTATATCTTGATAGGAGACGCAAGATAAAATTGTCCTGCCAAACGAGAGAAGGAAAGAGAAGAAATATTCTCAAGGAATAGAAGGATGGAGCAAGGAAGATGGCGGTAAGACTTGCAAGAAAGTAAAAAATGTTTGATGTTATTGTTTGATGTTATGACTTAAAATGTCTTTTCTTTTTTCAGGTACATCTAAATCTTGAAAAGTGACGCAAGATAAATTTGTCCCGCCACACGAGCCAAGGAAAGACAAGAAATATTCTCAAGGAATAGAAGGATGGAGCAAGGAAGATGGCGGTAAGACTTGTAAGAAGGTAAAAAATGTTTGATGTTATTGTTTGATGTTATGACTTAAAATATCTTTTCTTTTTCAGGTACATCTATATCTTGAAAGGAGACGCAAGATAAATTTGTCCCGCCACACGAGCCAAGGAAAGAGAAGAAATATTCTCAAGGAATAGAAGGATGGAGCAAGGAAGATGGCGGTAAGACTTGCAAGAAGGTAAAAAATGTTTGATGTTATTGTTTGATGTTATGACTTAAAATGTCTTTTCTTTTTCAGGTACATCTATATCTTGAAAGGAGACGCAAGATAAATTTGTCCCGCCACACGAGCCAAGGAAAGAGAAGAAATATTCTCAAGGAATAGAAGGATGGAGCAAGGAAGATGGCGGTAAGACTTGCAAGAAGGTAAAAAATGTTTGATGTTATTGTTTGATGTTATGACTTAAAATGTCTTTTCTTTTTCAGGTACATCTATATCTTGAAAAGTGAAGCAAGATAAATTTGTCCCGCCACACGAGCCAAGGAAAGAGAAGAAATATTCTCAAGGAATAGAAGGATGGAGCAAGGAAGATGGCGGTAAGACTTGCAAGAAGGCAAAAAATGTTTGATGTTATTGTTTGATGTTATGACTTAAAACGTCTTTTCTTTTTCAGGTACATCTATATCTTGAAAGGAGACGCAAGATAAATTTGTCACGCCACACGAGAGAAGGAAAGAGAAGAAATATTCTCAAGGAATAGAAGGATGGAGCAAGGAAGATGGCGGTAAGACTTGCAAGAAAGTAAAAAATGTTTGATGTTATTGTTTGATGTTATGACTTAAAATGTCTTTTCTTTTTCAGGTACATCTATATCTTGAAAAGAGACGCAAGATAAATTTGTCCCGCCACACGAGCCAAGGAAAGAGAAGAAATATTCTCAAGGAATAGAAGGATGGAGCAAGGAAGATGGCGGTAAGACTTGCAAGAAGGTAAAAAATGTTTGATGTTATTGTTTGATGTTATGACTTAAAATGTCTTTTCTTTTTCAGGTACATCTATATCTTGAAAGGAGACGCAAGATAAATTTGTCCCGCCACACGAGAGAAGGAAAGTGAAGAAATATTCTCAAGGAATATAAGGATGGAGCAACGAAGATGGCGGTAAGACTTGCAAGAATGTAAAAAATATTTGATGTTATTGTTTGATGTTATGACTTAAAATGTCTTTTCTTTTTCAGGTACATCTAAATCTTGAAAAGTGACGCAAGATAAATTTGTCCCGCCACACGAGCCAAAGAAAGACAAGAAATATTCTCTAGGAATAGAAGGATGGAGCAAGGAAGATGGCGGTAAGACTTGCAAGAAGGTAAAAAATGTTTGATGTTATTGTTTGATGTTATGACTTAAAATGTCTTTTCTTTTTCAGGTACATCTATATCTTGAAAGGAGACGCAAGATAAATTTGTCCCGCCACACGAGCGAAGGAAAGACAAGAAATATTCTCAAGGAATAGAAGGATGGAGCAAGGAAGATGGCGGTAAGATTTGCAAGAAGTTAAAAAATGTTTGATGTTATTGTTTGATGTTATGACTTAAAATGTCTTTTCTTTTTCAGGTACATCTATATCTTGAAAGGAGACGCAAGATAAATTTGTCCCGCCACACGAGCCAAGGAAAGAGAAGAAATATTCTCAAGGAATAGAAGGATGGAGCAAGGAAGATGGCGGTAAGACTTGCAAGAAGGTAAAAAATGTTTGATGTTATCGTTTGATGTTATGACTTAAAATGTCTTTTCTTTTTCAGGTACATCTATATCTTGAAAAGTGACGCAAGATAAATTTGTCCCGCCACACGAGCCATAGAAAGACAAGAAATATTATTAAGGAATAGAAGGATGGAGCAAGGAAGATGGCGGTAAGACTTGCAAGAAGTTAAAAAATGTTTGATGTTATTGTTTGATGTTATGACTTAAAATGTCTTTTCTTTTTCAGGTACATCTATATCTTGAAAGGAGACGCAAGATAAATTTGTCCCGCCACACGAGCCAAGGAAAGAGAAGAATTATTCTCAAGGAATAGAAGGATAGAGCAAGGAAGATGGCGGTAAGACTTGCAAGAAGGTAAAAAATGTTTGATGTTATTGTTTGATGTTATGACTTAAAATGTCTTTTCTTTTTCAGGTACATCTATATCTTGAAAGGAGACGCAAGATAAATTTGTCCCGCCACACGAGACAAGGAAAGAGAAGAAATATTCTCAAGGAATAGAAGGATGGAGCAAGGAAGATGGCGGTAAGACTTGCAAGAAGTTAAAAAATGTTTGATGTTATGACTTAAAATGTCTTTTCTTTTTCAGGTACATCTATATCTTGAACGGAGACGCAAGATAAATTTGTCCTGCCACACGAGCCAAGGAAAGAGAAGAAATATTCTCAAGGAATAGAAGGATGGAGCAAGGAAGATGGCGGTAAGACTTGCAAGAAGGTAAAAAATGTTTGATGTTATTGTTTGATGATATGACTTAAAATGTCTTTTCTTTTTCAGGTACATCTATATCTTGAAAGGAGACGCAAGATAAATTTGTCCCGCCACACGAACCAAGGAAGGACAAGAAATATTCTCAAGGAATAGAAGGATGGAGCAAGGAAGATGGCGGTAAGACTTGCAAGAAGGTAAAAAATGTTTGATGTTATTGTTTGATGTTATGACTTAAAATGTCTTTTCTTTTTCAGGTACATCTATATCTTGAAAGGAGACGCAAGATAAATTTGTCCCGCCACACGAGCCAAGGAAAGAGAAGAAATATTCACAAGGAATAGAAGGATGGAGCAAGGAAGATGGCGGTAAGACTTGCAAGAAGGTAAAAAATGTTTGATGTTATTGTTTGATGTTATGACTTAAAATGTCTTTTCTTTTTCAGGTACATCTATATCTTGAAAGGAGACGCAAGGTAAATTTGTCCCGCCGCACGAGCCAAGGAAAGACAGGAAATATTCTCAAGGAATAGAAGGATGGAGCAAGGAAGATGGCGGTAAGACTTGCAAGAAGGTAAAAAATGTTTGATGTTATTGTTTGATGTTATGACTTAAAATGTCTTTTCTTTTTCAGGTACATCTATATCTTGAAAGGAGACGCAAGATAAATTTGTCCCGCCACACGAGCCAAGGAAAGAGAAGAAATATTCTCAAGGAATAGAAGGATGGAGCAAGGAAGATGGCGGTAAGACTTGCAAGAAGGTAAAAAATGTTTGATGTTATTGTTTGATGTTATGACTTAAAATGTCTTTTCTTTTTCAGGTACATCTATATCTTGAAAGGAGACGCAAGATAAATTTGTCCCGCCACACGAGCCAAGGAAAGAGAAGAAATATTCTCAAGGAATAGAAGGATGGAGCAAGGAAGATGGCGGTAAGACTTGCAAGAAGGTAAAAAATGTTTGATGTTATTGTTTGATGTTATGACTTAAAATGTCTTTTCTTTTTCAGGTACATCTATATCTTGAAAGGAGACTCAAGATAAATTTGTCCCGCCACACGAGCCAAGGAAGGACAAGAAATATTCTCAAGGAATAGAAGGATGGAGCAAGGAAGATGGCGGTAAGACTTGCAAGAAGGTAAAAAATGTTTGATGTTATTGTTTGATGTTATGACTTAAAATGTCTTTTCTTTTTCAGGTACATCTATATCTTGAAAAGTGACGCAAGATAAATTTGTCCCGCCACACGAGCCAAGGAAAGAGAAGAAATATTCTCAAGGAATAGAAGGATGGAGCAAGGAAGATGGCGGTAAGACTTGCAAGAAGGCAAAAAATGTTTGATGTTATTGTTTGATGTTATGACTTAAAACGTCTTTTCTTTTTCAGGTACATCTATATCTTGAAAGGAGACGCAAGATAAATTTGTCACGCCACACGAAAGAAGGAAAGAGAAGAAATATTCTCAAGGAATAGAAGGATGGAGCAAGGAAGATGGCGGTAAGACTTGCAAGAAAGTAAAAAATGTTTGATGTTATTGTTTGATGTTATGACTTAAAATGTCTTTTCTTTTTCAGGTACATCTATATCTTGAAAAGAGACGCAAGATAAATTTGTCCCGCCACACGAGCCAAGGAAAGAGAAGAAATATTCTCAAGGAATAGAAGGATGAAGCAAGGAAGATGGCGGTAAGACTTGCAAGAAGGTAAAAAATGTTTGATGTTATTGTTTGATGTTATGACTTAAAATGTCTTTTCTTTTTCAGGTACATCTATATCTTGAAAGGAGACGCAAGATAAATTTGTCCCGCCACACGAGAGAAGGAAAGTGAAGAAATATTCTCAAGGAATATAAGGATGGAGCAACGAGTATGGCGGTAAGACTTGCAAGAATGTAAAAAATATTTGATGTTATTGTTTGATGTTATGACTTAAAATGTCTTTTCTTTTTCAGGTACATCTAAATCTTGAAAAGTGACGCAAGATAAATTTGTCCCGCCACACGAGCCAAAGAAAGACAAGAAATATTCTCTAGGAATAGAAGGATGGAGCAAGGAAGATGGCGGTAAGACTTGCAAGAAGGTAAAAAATGTTTGATGTTATTGTTTGATGTTATGACTTAAAATGTCTTTTCTTTTTCAGGTACATCTATATCTTGAAAGGAGACGCAAGATAAATTTGTCCCGCCACACGAGCCAAGGAAAGAGAAGAAATATTCTCAAGGAATAGAAGGATGGAGCAAGGAAGATGGCGGTAAGACTTGCAAGAAGGTAAAAAATGTTTGATGTTATTGTTTGATGTTATGACTTAAAATGTCTTTTCTTTTTCAGGTACATCTATATCTTGAAAGGAGACTCAAGATAAATTTGTCCCGCCACACGAGCCAAGGAAGGACAAGAAATATTCTCAAGGAATAGAAGGATGGAGCAAGGAAGATGGCGGTAAGACTTGCAAGAAGGTAAAAAATGTTTGATGTTATTGTTTGATGTTATGACTTAAAATGTCTTTTCTTTTTCAGGTACATCTATATCTTGAAAAGTGACGCAAGATAAATTTGTCCCGCCACACGAGCCAAGGAAAGAGAAGAAATATTCTCAAGGAATAGAAGGATGGAGCAAGGAAGATGGCGGTAAGACTTGCAAGAAGGCAAAAAATGTTTGATGTTATTGTTTGATGTTATGACTTAAAACGTCTTTTCTTTTTCAGGTACATCTATATCTTGAAAGGAGACGCAAGATAAATTTGTCACGCCACACGAAAGAAGGAAAGAGAAGAAATATTCTCAAGGAATAGAAGGATGGAGCAAGGAAGATGGCGGTAAGACTTGCAAGAAAGTAAAAAATGTTTGATGTTATTGTTTGATGTTATGACTTAAAATGTCTTTTCTTTTTCAGGTACATCTATATCTTGAAAAGAGACGCAAGATAAATTTGTCCCGCCACACGAGCCAAGGAAAGAGAAGAAATATTCTCAAGGAATAGAAGGATGGAGCAAGGAAGATGGCGGTAAGACTTGCAAGAAGGTAAAAAATGTTTGATGTTATTGTTTGATGTTATGACTTAAAATGTCTTTTCTTTTTCAGGTACATCTATATCTTGAAAGGAGACGCAAGATAAATTTGTCCCGCCACACGAGAGAAGGAAAGTGAAGAAATATTCTCAAGGAATATAAGGATGGAGCAACGAGTATGGCGGTAAGACTTGCAAGAATGTAAAAAATATTTGATGTTATTGTTTGATGTTATGACTTAAAATGTCTTTTCTTTTTCAGGTACATCTAAATCTTGAAAAGTGACGCAAGATAAATTTGTCCCGCCACACGAGCCAAAGAAAGACAAGAAATATTCTCTAGGAATAGAAGGATGGAGCAAGGAAGATGGCGGTAAGACTTGCAAGAAGGTAAAAAATGTTTGATGTTATTGTTTGATGTTATGACTTAAAATGTCTTTTCTTTTTCAGGTACATCTATATCTTGAAAGGAGACGCAAGATAAATTTGTCCCGCCACACGAGCCAAGGAAAGAGAAGAAATATTCTCAAGGAATAGAAGGATGGAGCAAGGAAGATGGCGGTAAGACTTGCAAGAAGGTAAAAAATGTTTGATGTTATCGTTTGATGTTATGACTTAAAATGTCTTTCTTTTTCAGGTACATCTATATCTTGAAAACTGACGCAAGATAAATTTGTCCCGCCACACGAGCCATAGAAAGACAAGAAATATTATTAAGGAATAGAAGGATGGAGCAAGGAAGATGGCGGTAAGACTTGCAAGAAGTTAAAAAATGTTTGATGTTATTGTTTGATGTTATGACTTAAAATGTCTTTTCTTTTTCAGGTACATCTATATCTTGAAAGGAGACGCAAGATAAATTTGTCCCGCCACACGAGCCAAGGAAAGAGAAGAATTATTCTCAAGGAATAGAAGGATAGAGCAAGGAAGATGGCGGTAAGACTTGCAAGAAGGTAAAAAATGTTTGATGTTATTGTTTGATGTTATGACTTAAAATGTCTTTTCTTTTTCAGGTACATCTATATCTTGAAAGGAGACGCAAGATAAATTTGTCCCGCCACACGAGACAAGGAAAGAGAAGAAATATTCTCAAGGAATAGAAGGATGGAGCAAGGAAGATGGCGGTAAGACTTGCAAGAAGTTAAAAAATGTTTGATGTTATGACTTAAAATGTCTTTTCTTTTTCAGGTACATCTATATCTTGAACGGAGACGCAAGATAAATTTGTCCTGCCACACGAGCCAAGGAAAGAGAAGAAATATTCTCAAGGAATAGAAGGATGGAGCAAGGAAGATGGCGGTAAGACTTGCAAGAAGGTAAAAAATGTTTGATGTTATTGTTTGATGTTATGACTTAAAATGTCTTTTCTTTTTCAGGTACATCTATATCTTGAAAGGAGACGCAAGATAAATTTGTCCCGCCACACGAACCAAGGAAGGACAAGAAATATTCTCAAGGAATAGAAGGATGGAGCAAGGAAGATGGCGGTAAGACTTGCAAGAAGGTAAAAAATGTTTGATGTTATTGTTTGATGTTATGACTTAAAATGTCTTTTCTTTTTCAGGTACATCTATATCTTGAAAAGAGACGCAAGATAAATTTGTCCCGCCACACGAGCCAAGGAAAGAGAAGAAATATTCTCAAGGAATAGAAGGATGGAGCAAGGAAGATGGCGGTAAGACTTGCAAGAAGGTAAAAAATGTTTGATGTTATTGTTTGATGTTATGACTTAAAATGTCTTTTCTTTTTCAGGTACATCTATATCTTGAAAGGAGACGCAAGATAAATTTGTCCCGCCACACGAGCCAAGGAAAGAGAAGAAATATTCTCAAGGAATAGAAGGATGGAGCAAGGAAGATGGCGGTAAGACTTGCAAGAAGGTAAAAAATGTTTGATGTTATTGTTTGATGTTATGACTTAAAATGTCTTTTCTTTTTCAGGTACATCTATATCTTGAAAGGAGACGCAAGGTAAATTTGTCCCGCCGCACGAGCCAAGGAAAGACAGGAAATATTCTCAAGGAATAGAAGGATGGAGCAAGGAAGATGGCGGTAAGACTTGCAAGAAGGTAAAAAATGTTTGATGTTATTGTTTGATGTTATGACTTAAAATGTCTTTTCTTTTTCAGGTACATCTATATCTTGAAAGGAGACGCAAGATAAATTTGTCCCGCCACACGAGCCAAGGAAAGAGAAGAAATATTCTCAAGGAATAGAAGGATGGAGCAACGAAGATGGCGGTAAGACTTGCAAGAAGGTAAAAAATGTTTGATGTTATTGTTTGATGTTATGACTTAAAATGTCTTTTCTTTTTCAGGTACATCTATATCTTGAAAGGAGACGCAAGATAAATTTGTCCCGCCACACGAGCCAAGGAAAAAGAAGAAATATTCTTAAGGAATAGAAGGATGGAGCAAGGAAGATGGCGGTAAGACTTGCTAGAAGGTAAAAAATGTTTGATGTTATTGTTTGATGTTATGACTTAAAATGTCTTTTCTTTTTCAGGTACATCTATATCTTGAAAGGATACGCAAGATAAATTTGTCCCGCCACACGAGCGAAGGAAGGACAAGAAATATTCTCGAGGAATACAAGGATGGAGCAAGGAAGATGGCGGTAAGACTTGCAAGAAAGTAAAAAATGTGTTAAATTAATGCACACACTACACAAATTATTCCATAGGCACTGATTATATTAAAA
This sequence comes from Maratus speculifer, assembly GCA_964019185.1. Classification (NCBI taxonomy): domain Eukaryota; kingdom Metazoa; phylum Arthropoda; class Arachnida; order Araneae; family Salticidae; genus Maratus; species Maratus speculifer. The sequence goes on from OZ025289.1 coordinate 33,312,188, forward strand.
AACACTTTATTAAAAGAATAACACTCACTCGCAGCTCACTGCTGCATTATCGTCTGCATTTATCTCAAACACAACTTTGGAATAATAATATAAAAAACACTTCACTTCTTTTCACTTTCTGGACACTGAGAATTTAATTATAGGTAGCACGGTATCGTCTGCCTACATGGAACATACCGGCCCCTATTGACATGTTTCACATTCAATAATAACTCTTTTTTTACCAAGTACATTAATTACACAAATAAATACAAAAGGTCACTATATATGTTTACTCAAACATAAAAATTGAAAGAAAAAACAATATAACACTCACACATACATATATATATTTATCTTTTATCCTTTTTTTTTTAAGTACTATGGGTTTCAGGCATAGGTAAAACACATATTTTACTAATCGATCTTTTAAAAATTCCATTCTGAGTTTTTACCTGAACTACGCGAAATTTCTCATCATTACCGTAATATACTTCAATAATTCTGCCTAATAGCCACTTATTGTTTGGTGTATTTTCCTCTACTTAGAACACTAGATCTCCTATTTTTACACATCCTTTTCAGTTCTCCACTTACCAAATCTTGCAATTAATTTCAATTATTGATTAAATTAAATAGAACTTTCACTTTAAATTTAATTTTTTAACAACTGATAAATAAACTTTTTAGTCTTTGCTTTAAATATCATTTAAACTTTAGTGCTAATCAGAAATATTAGAAAGAAGATAAAAGTGATTATAATTGCTAGTATCCTACTGATGTTAAATCTTATCAAAACCCCCCTCTTAACACTTTTATCTAAAAAGGAGAGGCGACTACAAGAATATTAAAGTACACCACTATAGTTTTCATCCTCTTAAGGATAGCCTAACACACTAGTGCATCCTGACGATGTCCATATTTAGAACAAAAAAGGATAACATCTTGAAAAGGACCATTATCTCAACAGCACTTAATCACCTGTACACTAACTCCAAATATATTAATAAATCTTTAAAGAAGACACAATAACAGGGAATAAACAATAAAAATTAGCCAAAGTTCCAGCTCAGCCTAACACCCAAAATATTCAAACATATTTATACACAAAATAAAAACTTTTATATAATATTTACACACATCAAAAAACAACTTTTACCAGGTAGGTAGTCACTTAAAATTACTCTCATACCAACAAGATCCACTCGATCTGGCTCCTAGTTTTAAAACATATTAAAAAATATTGATATATACTGCTTTTATATACCTTATACACACTTGAAAAACCCTACATATATTTCAACAAGAACACAGCATGTCAATATCTTACACTTATTAAACTTTTTCAATATTGTAATATTCATTAAATAATCTTCAAAGTCCATAATAGGAAGAAATTTCAATTATCATATACATTAATAATATATCTTACTAGAGGTCTGCACGGGCCGAAATTTCCAGGCCCGAGCCCGGCCCGAAAGTTAAAATTTCGGCCCGGGCCCGGCCCGGCCCGAACGAAAGTAATATTGGCCCGACCCGGCCCGGCCCGAAAGTTAAAATTTCGGCCCGAGCCCGGCCCGGCCCGAACGAAAAAGATATTGGCCCGACCCGGCCCGGCCCGAAAGTTAAAATTTCGGCCCGAGCTCGGCCCGGTCCGGAAAAAAGTTTAAAATTCGGCCCGAACCCGGCCCGGCTCAAGTGAATTTCTACAGAACATTGATCTTCAATCTTATGGAAGAGTTCTGACCAAAAAAAATTATATTAGTCTTTTTTTTTTTCATGTTTATAATCTCCATTTATGCAGAAGTGCCGTAGGCTGCGATATTTATGCTTTTAAATGAATCTTTGTTTGTTGTATGTAAATGTTTCAGTTATCACTAGTATTATTAATCCATATTCCCTGTAATGGAGACAAAAAGTCGAAAAAGCGGTATATGGTAAAATTTCCAAAGACAAAATCGCTTTGGAACGAAAAAAAAAAAAAAAAAATTCCCTTCTTAACAGATGTAAATGTTTAATATATTTTTTTCTCCCGTATTGTTGTCTTCATTTTGCATGGATGAACATTTTAAAAGAAACTTTCAGTTTTCAGTTTAAAAAAAAATTCCGTCATAATCATGTTTTTTTTTTTTTTTTTTTTTTTTTGTGTGTGTGTGTGTGTGTTTAATTCTACTTTAAAACGCCTAGTAATCTACGATTCTTTAAAAGGAATAAATTCTAATGTTTAATCGTAGAATAATGGCGGCTTAAAAGTATATGCCTTTTTTGTAAACATTTTTGGACAAAGCCAAGTATTACTGATTTATAAAAAGTCGAGAAAAGGATTTTCATATAGGAAGATTCAATAGAAACTGATTGTTTTGGTCCATGAAAACTAGGAAGAATGGGATCAGTCTCGGTTTCGTACGGAAAAAAAAGTTAGGCCCGGCCCGTCCAGCAAAAAAATTAAGGCCCAAGCCCGGCCCGGCCCGAAAGATTAGTGACTAGGCCCGGTCCGGCCCGGCCCGAGTCTTCAAAAGTAAGGCCCGAGCCCGGCCCGGCCCGAATGCCAGTATTGGAAATCGGCCCGAACCCGGCCCGCGGGCCGGGCCGAGCTCGGGCTTCGGGCCGCGGCCCGGCCCGTGCAGACCTCTATATCTTACACAATTAACTATTTTAAACAATATAAAAATATTATTTTCACATATTGAATAAAAAGATCAAAAATCATTAATATTCAATTATAAAATTTAAGAATAGTGGAACTCCATTATTAAATTCAAAGGTAAACAAATCTCATTTTTACAACATACAAACTCCTAGGTCTTCATACCTCACTTTCTCGAAAAACACAAAATCACATAGGCAAGAGTTGTAGCACGGATACAGATTATTTGAATCCAGAGAATCACAAATAAACCTCAAATAATAAACTATTGTTGCCATACTTAACATATTAGGACAGATCAACCAATGTTGACACTAAGACCATAGAAACTCCTTATTGCCGAGAAATAGTACACCAGTACAAAAACACTTTCACAAAAATTAGACTCTCCTCACAAGCCGGCTGACACTACACAGCTGACTGAATATACTATCACATGATTGTTTCTGTCACTCAGCGAGGAGCAAAGTTAACATCTGAAATCAATCCCCCTCCACTAAACACAGAAACATTTTGCAAATTTAACATCAGTTTTCAAAACAAAAATTTTCATTCCGAAAAATCTCCATTAAATATCCAAAAATTCAGCCCAAGAATTGAAAACAAGCATTCCATGAGAGTCCATCACATACTAAACACCTCCAACTAAACCAAGTTTAGCCCATAGGGTTCATTCGCTCTTACACTACAACATGGTTCCAACAAACTATTGCTCTTATATTCACTGGAGATTGAATTTTATCTGACCAAGTCTAACACATTTAGAAAACTTGACAAGCCAGCTGAAAGATGTTCCTTCCACATTCAGGAGACAATTCTAACAACTTCAAAAAATGCAATCCTACAGTTGAATCTAACACAAAATATTTAAATCTGTTCTATTACATTAATATAACAAAAACCTTATTAATTTATTTCCATATCTATTTCAACATTTCACAATTGCTTAAACTCAATACCAAAAAAAAAAAATATCCGCAAAAAGATCCATCAACTCAATCAAAAAATGGATCAGATCTTCAAAGACTCTTTCATCAAAAGAGTTGAATTTTTAGCCTTACACATGATCAACTTTCAACTTTCAATTAACAAAAGTCAACTTTAAAAATTATTTCTCAAATTAGCACTGAGCAGACATGACATTAAACAACTGCAAAAAATCCTAACACTTAAAATGGTGGATCTCTTCCATGGCTCTAAAACTCTGAAACAACTCTAAAACTCTAAATCAACTCTTAAACTCTACATTAACTCTTAAACTCTACATCAACTCTCAAACTCTAAATCAACTCTCAAACTCTAAATCATCTCTTAAACTCTAAATCAACTCTAAAACTCTAAATCATCTCTTAAACTCTAAATCAACTCTAAAACTCTAAATCATCTCTTAAACTCTAAATCAACTCTAAAACTCTAAATCAACTCTAACACTCTAAATCAACTCTAAAACTCTAACTCAACTCTAAAACTCTAAATCAACTCTAAAACTAAATCAACTCTAAAACTCTAAATCAACTCTAACACTCTAAATCAACTCTAAACAACTCTAAAACTCTAAATCAACTCTAAAACAACTCTCAAACTTTAAATCAACTCTCAAACAACTCTTAAACTTTAAACCAACTCTAAAACTCTAAATAAACGCTAAAACTCAAAAAAAAAATCTCTAAAACATATTACAAAAATTATTATTTTTATGAGAACTCAGAAAAAGAAAAGAAATATTTATCTCCGATTATAGATTATATGCACTAAATCAATGACTGGTGTAAAGTAAATAATAAAATTCATTCAGTAAATAAAAATTCAAATTTATTTAGAATATTCTGTACTTAATATACCAAAATTTTCGTGAGATCATGTTTCCCTAAATCTAACACTAATAATCAAGAAACCTCTCATACTGAAAAAAATATATTTGATTTTTTAAAACATAATATGCTAAACTTTAATATTATATATATAAAAAAATACCAAACTTTTAAACTAAAAAGAATAGGACATAAACTCCAGGAAATCAGCAAGATCAAGTAAACCTCTGGAGCCATGTCACAAAACAAAATTTAAAATATTAAATTACTCAAAAATATCTATAAACTTTCATTAATAATTCATAAATATCCGCCCGTAGACAGCACCAAAAACTGATTTCCTACCATTTAAGCACCTTATAAGTTTTTAAAAATTTTAAATATATAAAAGAGTCTATTAAAACATTACACACTTTAATCAAAGTTCAAATATACTCTCGAATCTTATATTTTTTAAAACTCCTCAAATGCAGGCCTATTAATTAATATATATATATACTATATATGTATAGATAGATGTAACAATTTTAACTTCATTATACTTAAACTTCAAAATTAAATTTAACAGTTTAAATTTAAAAATATAGCAAAACTATTAAGGTTTTAACACTTCATTTTTAATAAATATCTCTATATAATATTTTTCGCATAAACTACTTAAAATTTTAACCATTTAATTATTTTCTATTAAACTAAAGAAAATCATTTCACTTTCAATAAAAAGAATTTTAAAAATTTCACTTTTTCTGCAGAAGTTCTCCATGACACAAAGTACCAGAACCGGTAGTTCTGTCGAGAAAATATGCAAAAACGTCATGGCCAAGTAGATTCCCAGTTTATCAGAGCTCTTAAAGGTATGCAGGATACAGTCTGTCACAACTAAGTCCATGTTTCCTTGGAACAAAAGCTTATTCATAAAGTCATTTCAAGCACTGTAGATCACAGTTCATGAACTCAAAACTCATCAGGAAAAAACTCATCAGGATGAAGTCCTCTCAGGTACCATAAGGCATCACAGCAAAAAGGCCAACTGGGTAAAGTCGTCACAGGCTATGTAGAGCATAATTCAAGAAACACAAAGCTGAAAGGTTCTTGTGAGCATTCAGGGCAATCAAACTTTCATACTGCCCACACACTTCACTTGCTGTACCATGACATTCACGACAAAAATGCATAAACTCCAATGTTTGGGACGCAGACCATACTCAGGTCTTATCGTCGTTCTTCACACTAATAAAATAAAACCAGCACTGTCTCTCTAGAGGCGATAAACTTTTTAAAAAATCAGCACAGTTCCTCTTATCATATCCCAGGAAAACAGACTGAAAACTTTATTCTCTCAATATGCAAAAAGTTCACTCAATATACAAAAGGCCAACTTATTTGTTCATATCTTAATCACACAATAATTTAAACAGTTCATCTTCATATTTAACCAACATATGACTTTTTTAATTTTAATTGGCAAAGTCGTTTCAAAGAAAATTTTCACGAAATATGAAGAGCAGAATCTAAACTTCTGACTGCTTCCAAAAAGCATAGTTCCAAAACAACTTTCGAGCGATCGGTATCAAAAGAAAATTTGTCAAAATATTCATTAACTCTTAAAACAATATCTTCTTAAACACTTAATATAGATACAACACTTCCATTATTTGAGCACAACACTTCACTAATTTAAGCAGAATATTATTCGAAGACTCTCATGTTCAACGTGGACAGATCTTTAATAGAACTCTTAACATAACATCAGCACATAGTTAATTCGAAGATTATTCACTCAAATAAATAATTATTTTCACCTCCTCCGAGACGGACCATGTTAAATTAATGCACACACTACACAAATTATTCCATAGGCACTGATTATATTAAAAAACACTTTATTAAAAGAATAACACTCACTCGCAGCTCACTGCTGCATTATCGTCTGCATTTATCTCAAACACAACTTTGGAATAATAATATAAAAAACACTTCACTTCTTTTCACTTTCTGGACACTGAGAATTTAATTATAGGTAGCACGGTATCGTCTGCCTACATGGAACAAAATGTTTGATGTTATTGTTTGATGTTATGACTTAAAATGTCTTTTCTTTTTCAGGTACATCTATATCTTGAAAAGAGACGCAAGATAAATTTGTCCCGCCACACGAGCCAAGGAAAGAGAAGAAATATTCTCAAGGAATAGAAGGATGGAGCAAGGAAGATGGCGGTAAGACTTGCAAGAAGGTAAAAAATGTTTGATGTTATTGTTTGATGATATGACTTAAAATGTCTTTTCTTTTTCAGGTACATCTATATCTTGAAAGGAGACGCAAGATAAATTTGTCCCGCGACACGAGAGAAGGAAAGAGAAGAAATATTCTCAAGGAATAGAAGGATGGAGCAAGGAAGATGGCGGTAAGACTTGCAAGAATGTAAAAAATGTTTGATGTTATTGTTTGATGTTATGACTTAAAATGTCTTTTCTTTTTCAGGTACATCTATATCTTGAAAGGAGACGCAAGATAAATTTGTCCCGCCACACGAGAGAAGGAAAGAGAAGAAATATTTTCAAGGAATATAAGGATGGAGCAAGGAAGATGGCGGTAAGACTTGTAAGAATGTAAAAAATGTTTGATGTTATTGTTTGATGTTATGACTTAAAATGTCTTTTCTTTTTCAGGTACATCTAAATCTTGAAAAGTGACGCAAGATAAATTTGTCCCGCCACACGAGCCAAGGAAAGACAAGAAATATTCTCAAGGAATAGAAGGATGGAGCAAGGAAGATGGCGGTAAGACTTGCAAGAAGGTAAAAAATGTTTGATGTTATTGTTTGATGTTATGACTTAAAATGTCTTTTCTTTTTCAGGTACATCTATATCTTGAAAGGAGACGCAAGATAAATTTGTCCCGCCACACGAGCGAAGGAAAGAGAAGAAATATTCTCAAGGAATAGAAGGATGGAGCAAGGAAGATGGCGGTAAGACTTGCAAGAAGGTAAAAAATGTTTGAAGTTATGACTTAAAATGTCTTTTCTTTTTCAGGTACATCTATATCTTGAAAGGAGACGCAAGATAAATTTGTCCCGCCACACGAGCCAAGGAAAGAGAAGAAATATTCTCAAGGAATAGAAGGATGGAGCAAGGAAGATGGCGGTAAGACTTGCAAGAAGGTAAAAAATGTTTGATGTTATTGTTTGATGTTATGACTTAAAATGTCTTTTCTTTGTCAGGTACATCTATATCTTGAAAGGAGACGCAAGATAAATTTGTCCCGCCACACGAGAGAAGGAAAGAGAAGAAATATTCTCAAGGAATAGAAGGATGGAGCAAGGATGATGGCGGTAAGACTTGCAAGAAAGTAAAAAATGTTTGATGTTATTGTTTGATGTTATGACTTAAAATGTCTTTTCTTTTTCAGGTACATCTATATCTTGAAAAGAGACGCAAGATAAATTTGTCCCGCCACACGAGCCAAGGAAAGAGAAGAAATATTCTCAAGGAATAGAAGGATGGAGCAAGGAAGATGGCGGTAAGACTTGCAAGAAGGTAAAAAATGTTTGATGTTATTGTTTGATGATATGACTTAAAATGTCTTTTCTTTTTCAGGTACATCTATATCTTGAAAGGAGACGCAAGATAAATTTGTCCCGCGACACGAGAGAAGGAAAGAGAAGAAATATTCTCAAGGAATAGAAGGATGGAGCAAGGAAGATGGCGGTAAGACTTGCAAGAATGTAAAAAATGTTTGATGTTATTGTTTGATGTTATGACTTAAAATGTCTTTTCTTTTTCAGGTACATCTATATCTTGAAAGGAGACGCAAGATAAATTTGTCCCGCCACACGAGAGAAGGAAAGAGAAGAAATATTCTCAAGGAATATAAGGATGGAGCAAGGAAGATGGCGGTAAGACTTGCAAGAATGTAAAAAATGTTTGATGTTATTGTTTGATGTTATGACTTAAAATGTCTTTTCTTTTTCAGGTACATCTAAATCTTGAAAAGTGACGCAAGATAAATTTGTCCCGCCACACGAGCCAAGGAAAGACAAGAAATATTCTCAAGGAATAGAAGGATGGAGCAAGGAAGATGGCGGTAAGACTTGCAAGAAGGTAAAAAATGTTTGAAGTTATGACTTAAAATGTCTTTTCTTTTTCAGGTACATCTATATCTTGAAAGGAGACGCAAGATAAATTTGTCCCGCCACACGAGCCAAGGAAAGAGAAGAAATATTCTCAAGGAATAGAAGGATGGAGCAAGGAAGATGGCGGTAAGACTTGCAAGAAGGTAAAAAATGTTTGATGTAATTGTTTGATGTTATGACTTAAAATGTCTTTTCTTTTTCAGGTACATCTATATCTTGAAAGGAGACGCAAGATAAATTTGTCCCGCCACACGAGCCAAGGAAGGACAAGAAATATTCTCAAGGAATAGAAGGATGGAGCAAGGAAGATGGCGGTAAGACTTGCAAGAAGGTAAAAAATGTTTGATGTTATTGTTTGATGTTATGACTTAAAATGTCTTTTCTTTTTCAGGTACATCTATATCTTGAAAGGAGACGCAAGATAAATTTGTCCCGCCACACGAGAGAAGGAAAGAGAAGAAATATTCTCAAGGAATAGAAGGATGGAGCAAGGAAGATGGCGGTAAGACTTGCAAAAAGTTAAAAAATGTTTGATGTTGTGACTTAAAATGTCTTTTCTTTTTCAGGAGCATCTATATCTTGAAAGGAGACGCAAGATAAATTTGTCCCGCCACACGAGCCAAGGAAAGAGAAGAAATATTCTCAAGGAATAGAAGGATGGAGCAAGGAAGATGGCGGTAAGACTTGCAAGAAGGTAAAAAATGTT